>VWZV01014850.1:459648-754532 GCA_013397155.1 Irena cyanogastra
GGGGGGAGGGCGGGTAGGATTTATTTATTTATTTATTTAGGCATAGGAGATTGGAGCTGTCCGAAATCCCTGACATTTTGGGAGATGACCGAGGTGGGGGGTGTGGTGGGCTGAGTCTCCGCGGAAGGGGCAGGAGGGATAGACCAGTCGCAGGACTGGGAGAACGGGGAATGGGTTTCGAGAGGGGGGCCGGTCCGTCACGGAAGGCTCCTGCGGTCCTGCTGCATTGCACATTGCTGCACACTGTTATCTTTGAATGGGGCTGTGGGGTGTGGAAGGTCGTGGCAACGGCAAGGCACAAGCGACCTAGTTCATGGAAAGTCCCGTTGTCTTTGAACCAGACAGGAACCGTGTCTATCCGCTTTTGCTTTTTTCCTTTTTCCCCCCCTTTCCTTTATTTTCTTTTTTTTTTTTTTTAATTTATTGGCGGGGTTTGGAGCAGCTTTGGACCGGGGATACCCCGTGCGGAGGCAGTGGCACGGGCAGACAGGGCCAGGCTGCCTCTCGGGGGCGAGGGATGCTCGGCTTACCGCTGGTCCCAAACGTGACCCCCGCTCCCCACCCCACACCCTGGCCCCAGCCTGAGGCAGGGCTCCTCTTCGAACCCCGGATTTTTAGCACAGCCCGACACTTTTTTGCAGAAATTCGTGGCGACCCCCCTCCGCTGTAGCTGCTGGAGAGAGATGGCGCGGGTTTTATAGGACATGGTTTTACCCTCGGGATGGTGTTCGGTTCTTCTCTATTTGTTTGCCTGGGGTTTTTTTTGTTTTTTTTTTTTCTTCCCCCTGTCGTAGCCAATGTCTGGAGCCTGCTGGGGTTTTGATGTGGCGGCTGGTGCTGGTGTGTGTGTGTGTAGAGGGGAGTGGCCACCAAGTCATGTTAGCGGTGAATCAAACAGCAAGAGGAGGATTTGGGTTGAAACAGTCTCTTTCGGAGTCAGCCATTTAGCTTGTAACCGGTACCCGGCAAGGAAACACACACACACACCCCGTCACAGCCATTTCCTGGGGACACGGCGCGGGAGGTGTCCCCACCCGACGCCCGACTGTGTGGGCGGCAAGGGGCTCCTCCTCAAGGGATGGGGGAAGCCCCTTCCCGCCCCCGCTGGTCGCAGCGACATCCCCCAGGCCTAGGGACACGGCGGCGCCCCAAGCTCCTGTCACGGGCAGGAGAGCGACAGGGAGCCAGCCCCTCGCCGTGCCCGGGTTGCCCACCCGCCGAGCGGCTGCGGGCATGTGCGGGACGCCGTGCGGCGGCGCGGGCACTGCCGCGGGTCCCGCGTCCCGTCCCGTCCCGTGCCNCCTTGCACGGTGTTTGCCCAGCGACCTGGGCAATAGGGAGCGTGTGCGTGTGCGTGTGCGTGCGCCTGCGTTTGTACGGAGAAACGCTCCTTCTGCTTCGAGGGGGAATTTTCTAACAAAGGATCAAGTCCAGGGAGAAGCAGGCAGCGCATCTTCACCTCCCCTCCTCCTCTCGCCTTAAAGAAAAAAGTGGGGGAAAAAAGGGAAAAATTTAATGAAATCAGCGCCGCTAATCCACAGACACCGAACCCTCCGGTACTAAAAAAAGTAAGGGCGAAAAGCCCCTGGCTCACCTCCTCGAGTGGCCGATGGCGAGCCTGACTCGGTCCCACCGCCCCTCTCCCGCCCCAGGNGTACCCGGCAAGGAAACACACACACACACCCCGTCACAGCCATTTCCTGGGGACACGGCGCGGGAGGTGTCCCCACCCGACGCCCGACTGTGTGGGCGGCAAGGGGCTCCTCCTCAAGGGATGGGGGAAGCCCCTTCCCGCCCCCGCTGGTCGCAGCGACATCCCCCAGGCCTAGGGACACGGCGGCGCCCCAAGCTCCTGTCACGGGCAGGAGAGCGACAGGGAGCCAGCCCCTCGCCGTGCCCGGGTTGCCCACCCGCCGAGCGGCTGCGGGCATGGGCGGGACGCCGGGCGGCGGCGCGGGCACTGCCGCGGGTCCCGCGTCCCGTCCCGTCCCGTGCCCTCTCGGGGCACTCAGGAGGAGCCCTTACCTCATTTTCTTCCCGCGTTTGCAGGCGGTTGTTCTTGTGTTGGTCCCTGTTGTACTGAACCGAATGCCCTCGGCTAGAGCCATCCTGAGGGACGCCTGGGCAGCGGGTTTGAGGGAGCGGGGCTCACTCCGGCCCTGTCCCAACCCGCCGCCCCGAGCACAGGCATGGCCGGGCCGGCACACCCGCAGCTGTCTGCGTGACTTCGCGGTCCCTTCTTTGCATGTCTCTATAGCAGCTCTTTCTAGTGATNGGGCGGTGGGCCGGGGTGGCAGGGGCCGGCGGTGCTGACCTGTGCCCCTGCCCCCGCAGCGTACCTGGTGCAGGCGGTGAAAGCGGCGGGGCGGTGCGATGCGGTCTTTAGGGGCTTCTCGGATTGTTTGCTGCGGCTGGGCGATAACATGGCCAACTACCCGCAGGACCTGGACGACAAGAGAAATCTCCAAACGATCTGCGCGTAGGTCTTTCCTCTCTCCTTGGGGGCCGCGGGGGAGAATGGGGGTCACCTGGGGCTGGGCAAGGGGGGGCGAGGCTGGATGGTGGCGGGAAGGAACACAAGTAACTTGGGGTTACGCTTTGGGATTGGATTCTCTGCTCCAGGGTCCCTCCAAGCTCACTGCCACGGGGACAGGCCGGGCTTGGGGAACAGCGAAGTCTGGAGGGAATTCTTTTTTTTTTTTTTTAATTTTTTTTTTTTCCTTCTTGAATCTGAGGTGGTTTTTTTGCTGGTTTGTTTTCTTGCTGTTTTGGTTTTATTTTTTCCTTCCCTTCCCTACTTAGCTCCTCTTTCATATTCTTTCCCTCCCCCCGATCTGCACTGAGGTGCTGACATTAGCTGCACGGGGATCGTTATCCCTTTCCATGCTGCTGCCCGTGGGACACACGTTCACCGGCGGGCTCCCCCCGAGCGCCGCAGGCGGAGGCCGGTGTGAGGCTGCCCGCCCCGGCCGGGCACAGCCGGCGCTGGGGAGGCGGCTCCTGGCAAAACAAAACGTAATTAAAAAGGGAAGAGCCCTGTCATGATAGGGATCGCCCAGCGGCAGAGGCTGCCGTCCCAGTGCCAGCTCTCTTCTGCCACCTCCACGGCCCCGGGAAAGCCCATTTGCCCCCACTTTCGCCCCGCTCCTGGCACAGAGGGGACAGGAGGGAAAGGGCAACGATAAAGGGGAATAATAATAATATTAATAATAGTAATAATAATAATAGTAGCAATAACAATAACAACAACAACAGCAACAAAAACATTAAAGGGAGAAAAAGAGCTTGCCTTGCAAAATCCTGTCCCGCACAGGGAGGAAAAGACGAGCATTTTCGATATGTCTTGGAGGAAAAAGGAAAAAAACGCCACAAAATAACAACAACAACAAAAAAACTCAACCAAAAAAATCCCTAAAACCAAACCACACACACAAAAAAAACCCCAAACCAAACCAAACCAAACCAAAACAAAACACAAAAAAACACCGTTGCAGCACAGGATGTCTTCCCCGTTTTTTGATGCAAAATCACCCCGTTAAAAAAAATAAAAAAAAGAAAAAAGAAATATTTAGAAACGAGATAGTATCTTTAGACATAAATAAGTTTGGAATACTTTTGGGTTTTTATTTTGTTCCGCAAAAATCAGGAAACAAAAGACATGGAATGGTAAGGTGTGAAGGAAAGGAAAGGAAAGGAAAGGAAAGGAAAGGAAAGGAAAGGAAAGGAAAGGAGAAAAGGAGAGATTCTGTAACACTCCCCTCTCCCTACCCAGAGATTTCTGAGTCAAACACCTAAAAAGGCTGGCACCTCTCTGTAAGTGCTGGGCTGCGGTTTACTTTGTGTCCTGCAAGAGAAAGAAATAAATAACTAGGGGCAGCAGCGTCCTGATATGATATATTTTGCCCTGAGTGCCAGACCAGACGTGATCCTGAGCTCTAAAAAGTAACTCTTTTCCAAGAAAAATCCTTTTCTCGACCACCTCCCACCATCCGATTGCCTTCGCCCTGTGCCGGGATGTGTATTGAAAGAAGATGGTGAAAGATTTAATTTTCCTTTGGGAGATGCAATTACAGCAGAAATACTGCAGGAGAGGCACACTCTCAGACTCTGGCTTCTCAGTATCTCATTATTTATTACAAATGTAGCAAACATTGGGAGTCTACAACCAGCTTAGAGTGCTCATAAATTAGAGGCAGTAGGACTACTTTGAAAAAAAAAAAAGGAAAAGTAAGAAAATCAAGACCCAGTTTCGCAGACGTCTGCCTTGATGCGTGGGGGAAATAGAAGGGAAAGGGCAGATTCGGGATGATTTTCGATAACTCAGCCATGGAGAGGAAAGATCCTCCAATTCCCTCCCTATGCGGTCCATGGGAGGACGGGTGACTGCCCCGGCGACAAACGGCGGTCCAGTCCCTGTGAAGAAAGGAATTGCCGGGGAAAAAAGGCGAAAATTTGTGCGAATAGCTGGAAATTATCCTAGGGAAGCCAATCACTTCGCTGCATATAGACTCCTAGCCACGGATCAGGGGTCCCTCCCGCTGCCCTGCTGCGGATCGGTGCGAGGTGCCCTGGAGCGGAAGATGCTCCTTCTTCCTTCTCCTACTCTTCCTCCTTGACCTTTTCCTGTAGTAAGAGCCTTTTCCCACTCCATGGAATCCTTCCCGAGGGTTTCTACACCCCACACCCAGAAGTGTGCCTTTCCCACCCCCATCTGCCCGCTCCCACCGGTGACGAGAAACCCTCGGGACGAGCCCGCGGGCTCCTGGGCCGGCTTCTGACAGCCGGGGGGGGCACATCCCCTCCTCCCGTCAGGCACAGACCCCTCCGCCAGAGACCCAGCAGAGCAATTTTTGCAGCACCCTGACAGGGCTGGTGCCGAAGGCGGGGTTGGGGATGGGGGGGACCCCCGAATCCTCAGCCAGCGGCTCCTCCCCGCCGGCCCAGCCTCCCTTTTAGGCATGCCCGGCTCGGCTCCGCCGGCGGGAGGAGGGGGCGGCGGGCCCGAGGGGCGGGCCCCCTCCCCGGGAAGGTGGGTGCGTGCCTGTTTTGACGTCGGCTGCTCTCCCTTCCTGCAGGTACTGGGATGATTTCCACGCCTGCACCCTCACAGCGCTCACCGATTGCCAGGAAGGAGCGACAGACCTCTGGGAGAAATTGAGACGGGAATCCAAAAACCTCGATTTCCAAGGCAGCTTATTTGAACTGTGCGGAGGCGGCAGCGGCGCGGCACCGTCCCTCCTCCCGCCGGCCTTGCCCCTGCTCCTGGCGGCTCTGTGGGCCGCCCTAGTGACCTGGCTGCCTTTCTAGGGGGGCGAGCACACTCACAACCCACACCCTCTCCATGTGCTGGATCTATAGAGGAAGTGTCCATCCGTTGCTTTGGGGACGTTGTGCTTTTCTGTGGTTGATGATGATGATGATGGTGGTGGTGGTGGCTGATGATGGTGAAACACCCATGTAGGACTGTGGAAGCGTTCTCCCTTTTTTTTTTTTTTTTTTTTTTTTTTTTGTGTTTTATTTGCCAAATCTTACCAAACAGGCAGCGGCGCGCAGCCCAAATCGGACCTCAGCTTTACTATCGCTTCGAATCAAAAAATAGAAAAAAATATAAAGAAACAAACTCGAGCCCTCGTTGTGCAAACGCAATCTCAGGAACGGCTCTGGGCCACCTACTGCTAAGGCTGTAACCGGCCGGGTACCTCCCGGCGAGCCACGGGCTCCGCTAAAAATGTGGCAGTGTGCGAGGCGAGAACAAAAACCGCAGACAGGAAAAGGCACTGGCGAGAAATCCAAGGTAGATGTCCACGTGTGAAGCATATGGTGAATAATTCACAATCTCTCATCTTTCCTCCACAGTCGCTTGTTTTTTTTGGTCATTCCACTGGGAAAAAAATTTAAAAAATAAATAAAAAAGAACATTTTTCCTCAAGGGGAAAAGAGAGCGAGAGAGGGAGAGAAAGAGAGGGAAACGAACAGCTAAGGAGGGAAAGAGCGAGAGAAAGAAAGACGTATCTAAATGCCCGGGGGAATGAAGGAATGCTGCTAACATCTCTGGGAGTTTACCTTTACTTGCTGTTCGAAGGCATCTTTCCGAATTCACTGCCTTTAATTTTTTCCTCCTCTTTGTTTTAGATGTTACACATAACAGTAAAATACCTGAATATCCAACCGTAGAGATCACAAAAAGGGGGCTTAAATGTAAACCTAAAGGAAAAAAAAATAACAACAGCAAAATAATTTTGAACAAAAAAAAGAGCCTTGATTTTAAAGAAGAAAAATGTAATTTAAACAAAAGTTTATTATAAAGTCAATTCAGCAAAAAAATAACAAAAAAAGATTTGCTACAAAGTATAGACAGAAGAATAAAATAAAAATTATTGTTTGAAATGAGGGTGTCGTCCTTTTTATAAAATATGCCTAGAGTATCTTGGAAAGGACGGGGCTTTTAAGGCAAGGAAGTCTAAATCTTGAATCCATCCCTTGACGAGCACGGCAATTTCAGTTCAAACAAGGACAGGGTGCCTGAATCGCTTAGTCGAAGCCTTTCTCTCTCTCTCTTTTTTTTTTTTCCCTTTCTTTTGCTCCTTAAAAATATGCTGTAAATCCTCCCACTCTCCTCCTCCTCCTCCCAGAGCCGCGAACCGCAGCGCTCCCGTTTCCCGGCCGCCCGGGACTGGCGCAGGGAGCCCCGCGCAGCGGCGGGGGCGGGCGGCGCGGCTCTCCCGCGGGTGCGGAGCGGTGCCGAGCCCCGGCGGAGGGAAGGCAGCAACCACCATTAAGGAGGAGGCTGTGGAGCCGGGGCCGGGGCGCAGAGGAGCCCTTTCATAATTAATAAGGCAGCTCAGCCGAAGGAGCAAGGGGTAGGGGGGACGGGGTATTGATTTCGCAGCAGAAGAAGCTGCTCTAACCTCGGCTATTTATAGACGCCTGATGCCTTTATAAAGAAATACAGATCAAATAGTGAACACGTCCTTTTTACTTATAAGAGGAGAGCCCAGCTGGCGACTGGGGGTAGGTGGGTGGGTTGAGTGGGTGATGGGGAGGTAGGGACCGCGGGTTGGTGCGAGGTGATTTATTCCGCTGGGGAGCCGTTGCCTGTGCGATAGCTCTCCTTTGCCAATGTATAGGGTGGCAGAGTCTCTCCTTCGCCCCCTCTCCCTGCTCCCTCCTTTCCCAAGGTCCGCAATGTAATGTGTAAGCAATAGCAAATGTAACAGTTCATAAATCAAACAGTGGGTCGCAAGCCAATCTGCATTTCCCAAACGGATTGAATCCCAGCAACGAATGTGCTCAGGAACTGGAGCCAGGCGCCTTTACCACTGGAAGCAATGTTGATTTTTTAATGATAAAATACATTATGCGTGTGTTGGGGGGGCTTTGCAGAGCTCAGCCTCGCTTCGGCAGACACAGGTCTGCTTGAATTTCGTTTTACTTTGGCCTCCCTCTAGATTCAATCCTCACCACCACCAAAGAAAAATGAAAACCCTGGAGAGCAGAGCTTTGTTTAAATGGTTTGGGTTATTTTCCCTCCCCACAGAGGATCTAGACCTAAATTGATTTTTCTGTGCACATCTCTGTATTCATGAGGTCAGGCGCTGCTGTTACGGTTTCCTGTAGCACGAAATGCCAGATGCCGAGGAGAGAGGGGAGAGGAATCCCTTGCTGGGGTGAGAGCGGCTCCGCAGCTTGCTGTCTGCGCCGGCTGGGCCCTGGGGACTCCCCGCCGGCGGCCGGCACCGCGCCCCGCTCCGCCCCGGGGTGCCCGGGCGCCGGTCCCGCCCGCTGCCGGCATCCCCCCGCTCGGCTTCGGGAGTGCTCCCGCCGCCGCCCCCGCCTTGCCGGCTGCTGGACGGTGCCCGTCCGTAGGAGCACGATGGAAGGGAGCCTACCAGCTTTCTCTCACCCCACAGAAGAAAGCTGAAACGCCCTAAAAAGGGGGTGATTTCCAGCTCATTAGCGGGCTCGAATTATCTTCGTGTGAAGTTCAATTACTAATGAATAATCTCTCCGTAATTAGCACATCCCCCAGTTAACCCTCCGATGAGGAGAATAATAAACGGTGGCAAACCAGGGAAAAACAGCGGAGCGGGTTGGGAGGGTGCCCGGTGGTCGTTCCCGGGCCCCTTTTCTCCTCCCGTCTCCCCCTGGACTCTCCTGTTTGGGGCTAATAACAGTCGGGCGCTCATCCCCGGGGCACAGGCTGGCCACCGGGCCTGCCGAAATAGCCGGGACGCGCTAGCCTGCATTGCAACCCGGGATTTCCCGCACAGGCGGCAGGGACGGCAGCAAAGCCCTGTCCCGCCGGCTCAGCTCCCCCTGGACAAACTGGCAAGCGAGGCTCTTCCCGCTGGCAGCTCCGTGGTTTTTTTCAGGGAGCACGAGCAACCAACAAACTCCCCCTTCCCTTCCGCCCGTTCATTTTATAAGAGCCCCCCAACGTGCAAGGCATTGGTTGCTCCCTTTTCTGCTCCTTTCAAGGGCCATTTCTGAAGCCTGAGTGCAATGGTCGATTTTATCTATTTCATTTTCTCTGCCACGGGGATGGATGGTTGCTCTGCCTTGCCATGTTGTGTGGCCAAGGAAACACGAGCCCTCGGCCAAGTCCCAGAAAGGTACTGAGTGTACTGGACTTGCCTCCTGCCGCCTTGCACCTGTAGGGTTTGTAAAGGCTGCGGGAAAGGCTGGGCTGTCTCTTGCCAGGCTGGTCCCACTGCCCCAGGCAGCGGCTGCCGTAGCAAGAGCTGGAAGAGGTTCAATCCTCTAATATCCCCTCTTAACTCCCGGGCAAACGTGAGCTGGTGAACTGGGGAGGGAAAAAACGCAACAGAAAAGCGTTTAAACCTTGACAGTGACCACACAAATTATCGCCTGCTTAAAAGAAAATGCCTACACATGCACGCAAAAAGGGGGAAAAAAAGAAAAACAAACAAACATAAATGCAGATCTACAGGGGAAAAAACCCGCAGTTGCAAGAAAAGACAAACCAGTGCACTTCTAGCTGGCTGGATAATCAGGAAGGGTTGCAGCCATTGCGGCTCTGTCTGCCCTAATTCCTATCCCCAGCTCCGACTGAGCAACCGCATCCCCGCAGTCCCCGGAGGGCTGCAGAGCGCTGGCTCCTTCTTCCCCGGCAGCGCTGGATGCACCCGTGCTTGGCCTGCGGCTGCTCTCCTGCTGCCTCCCTCCCTCTTTTAGCAGCCTGGCTGAGCCCTGCAGGGAGGGCTGCACCTCGCCCCGGCTCGGGCTGCCCTCCGACCCGGCGAGACCCTGCCAGCACAGGGCTGAGGTGGTGGCTGTCGATTGCTTTTGCTTTAAGGGAAAAAAAAGGCCTTTTCCCATCTGTTCAAAGGCTGTAACAGGGAGATGGAGCGGGCCTGTGCTGGGAGCAAAAGCTCGAGCCAGGACACACAAAACTGAGGAAAAATCTCTCTGAGTGGTAGTGAGAGCAAACTGGGTGGTTATGGAGGGAGCAGAGAGCCATGGTATGAGAGTAAGGTGCAGTATCCATTTCTGACAAGACTTTTTGGTGCCTATATCTACATCTCAGAGGAAGCAGACAATTACTGTTGGTCCTTGGCTCATTTGCACAGTCTAGGGATGAATGGATCAGTGGCCTTTCCAGCCCTCTTCTTCTCCAGGGTCTTTTTAAAATCTATGCAGTTGCTGTCCTGCCCAGTGAAACCTGGTAAGTTCTGTGAAGGGCTGACAGCCTAAGGAGAGAGAGAACAGTTCAGCCTTTCTATTCACCAAGCAGATTCATTAAAGATTAGTGCCATTAGGTGGACTACAGTGGTGCCTGAGGGCCCCAATTAAAGGAAAAGTGAGCTTGTTAAATCCAGAAAGCCAGATTCTCCCTCTGATACTCCCGCCTGATGCAGAGGTGGTGCCTCCAGGGTGGGCAGCAGGAATAGCCCTGGCTTTCTATGGGAGCAGCCTCTGTGCCTTCCCCCTCCCTCCTCCACCTCTTCCCTTTCCCCTGCCTTAGCTGCAGATCCTGCTTACAGGGTGCTGCAGAGCAAGGCTGTTGCAGGAGTTGGCTGGCAGGACTTGCAGGAGGAGGTGTCAAATCAACTTATTCTTCTGAGCCATTTCATTCTTCATCACGAGTGGGTTTGGGTGGGCTTTTTTTGGTTTAGGTTTTGAGTTTTTTTGGGCAGGGTTGAGAGCAGGCAAAGTGGTGGGGATTGCAGAGGAGTCTGTTATGAAATCAGATGTGATTTTAGATGTCTGAAAGAATTTCTTTAGGCTAGCTGAAGATTGGTTGCACTGTTGGCAAATGTGCTTCCAGGTGGTTGGAGCCTCTCCTGAGACAGTTTCAACCCGGGGCTCATTACAATGGTAGTACAGGAAGGGGCTTTCATTTGCCTTTGGGCTAAGGACCTTCTGCTGCCCAGTTCCACCAGTGAGAAGAGAAACTGGAGATGATGTGGGAGAGTGACAACAGCATTATTACTGGTGAGTTACTGGCTGCTCCTTTCCCCTCAAATCCCCATGGTGGGTCTGTGTTGGAAGATTTTGCTCAAAGCCCCATACTCCTGAACTATGGGTTTGCTAACAAATGGGCAGACTGTGCTGGCACAGACTTTGCCTTTCAGGAGGTACTGAAGAAATAGGTTTAAATGGATCAAATTCTCAGAAACCCAGCCTGTGGCTTGTGCCTTAGCTTTTTAGGCTGTATTGTTTGTTTTATCTTGTTTCTTTGTTTGCTTATCTCCAAAGCTGATATGAAGAAAAGATGGAAACAGCCTCCTGAAGGTCGAGGTGAGACTGACCAACACCTGAGTGCTGGTATTCACCAGCAGTAATAAATCCCTGCTCACAGGTGCTGGAAGTCTCTTCAGAGAAACAACATTGCTGCAGGGGACAAAAAACTAGTCCTGACCTTCTTTACACAGCCATTCTCTGGGAAAAAGTATCCCCTGAAGTCAATGTGGAGTCTGCCTAGGTAAGGATTTTGATTGCTCAGTTTTACCTCAGATGGGAATGTTACCCCAATATGAACTCCAGGTTCATGCCACCAAAATACAAAGAGCTTTGTGTGTGCATTGTGCTTTGCACCTCCAGATTTCTTGTCCATGATATCCATTTAGTAAGGGCTGTGAAAAACTTACTAGATCTCTCAAGCATCAAAGATCAAATCTGCAGGGCACCTTTTTTTTTCTGCCAGGAAGCAGCCTCAAGAGTGGATAGGGAGTGCATCCTTTAATACCACTTTAATACCACCAATTTCTTTAACACTTTGGAAACTACCAGATATTCAAACTGATGTTCCCCAAGGCAGCGAGTGAAAACCTCAGAACCTCAGTCAGCCAAAGTAAAAACCAAGTAACCAAGCAAAAAACCGTCAGTAACCATAAGAAAGAAACAATCACTGATAGTGATAGGAGTTGTTTTAATCAGATTTATCCCACCCTAAACCACCTATTTTGCTGCTGACACTGTCAGTAAGTTTCCTTCAGGTACAGCTATGTACATGGTCTAATTCTGCCAAATGCACCTTTCCAAGAGTCAAACCATGTGTCTAGTATAGTCTCTCTTTGTCAGGACTTCTAATAGTAGTACTTCTGACAATAGTAGTACCTTAAGTACAAGAAGTTTTGCAATAAATGGTCAGTTTGGTGTTCATGCTTTTTTTAATGCATTTTATTTTGACTGGATAGTGTAAGAGGTCTTATCCATTCCTGTGCTCCCCTGGGGCACTTTCAGTTTTCCAGTTCTTTGGCACAAGCTGCCTTTTGCAAAGGAATGATTCCTGTAAAGGCACTGCCTCATTTTTTTTCCCATATTCTAAGAAATCCTTAAATTATGTTGTCAGATGAAAAATCCAGAACATATTTTGTTAGCATGGAACATTGGTCACATTAGTTTCGCAACGCCTCATTGAAGGATCCAATATGTCAGAAAATTGTCCTAAGCTTTGCTGTTTATTGAGGCTTAATAGCTGCCCTTGTCCCTTTTACTAGAACCATAATGCAATACTTGTTTTTTTTCTGTTGCCAAGACATTTCACTTGATCTCCTTCACCCTTACTCCTAGTGTCCATTAAATGGGAGTAGCACTTTCAGATCTCTGAGATTTGTGAAAAATGCTACATGAGGAGATAGGCTTTATTAATTAGAAAAACTTTATTTTATCTTTCAGCTTTCACCAGAAGAAAAATGCCCGGATTGAAATGACAACAAATAATAGGTAAAGGATGCTCCCCTGTTGCTTCACAGATGTGTTATGTAACAGAAAACATTCAGCCCTGGGTGCAGGAGCGTTGTGGTTCACATTTTTCTCTGAAGAAGCCTCATCTTAAAGAAGGTTGCAGCAGCCCAGCCTCATGCAGATGCTGCACATTTCAGGCTGTGAATTTCAGCCTGTGCCCTTGGCTAGACTGCCAAGGGCAGGTTGCAATACCTGTCCTTCTTGCAAAATCCCAGTCCATTTTCAGGCATGTTGCTCACTGCTCACAAGCCCCCTGCTTTGCTGTGCATCAAAAGTTCATTTACTTACCTTCCCTCCATTTTCTTTAGGTGCTGGTGATTTGCACTCCCTCCACCTAAATCAGATATCTGGCACATCAATACCTAGAAGGCTTAGGAGAAGAAGAAAACATCAATATTTCACCGAGCACAACAAGTTGCACAACTCCCCAGCCTTTATTTTAATATCAGCTGTGGTTAGTTTGTAGATTTTCTTTTTTTTTTTCTGTAAGATGAGTGATTTCCACTTCTTTTTGAATCCCACCTGTGCAAATAGCTTGTTTTTCTCCCTAGGAAGTGTTAACAAGGAACTGTGAGAGTTTTGTTCAGGCTCAGTAGTCAGGCAGTCCTGGGGTGTCTGACTTCTAGGAAAAGCCGCAGCAGGAACAAACGAGAGCCAGCCCACGCACCAGGCACAGCTTTTGCTGGTCCTCAGCTTATGTTCCAGCTCACACTGGTGGTAAATGAATCGCCGTCAGCAGCTGCAACGCAGAGCAACGCCAGGAGGACAGATCCCGACGAGCTGGATGCTTCATCACGGAGCTGCCCTTAGAAACGACGGCCCATTATAAGGCAGCTTTACCCTCCTCAGCAGAGCTCAGGCCACTTAGGACTTGCTCTGCTCACTTTAGTCCGCGCAATTTCATCCCTTGTGTGAACCAGATCATGCAAATGGGGGCACCGGAGTCACAGGGAAGTCGAGTTCCACACGAGTACTGGCATGAGAAGGAGCAGCAATTAGCTCTAAATTCACTCTACCAGCCTGTCATTTCTGGGCTCTCCCCTGCTGCTCTGCAACTGGAAGCCTTGTGCTCTAGAAGAAGGGGAGAAGAACATTTTGCTCATGCTCATATTAATCAAGTCATCTTGTGAGCTGCTGAATCTGTGAAATTGTATCTCCCATGGAGTTCAGTGGTAATGACTGTCTTCGATGTGGACTCTCCAGTGTCTAATAATACAGTTATATTTCTGCAGTGGATGCACTCCCAGCATTTTTTCTCCTCTGCCTGCCTACTTCCACAGCACTTGTAGGCAGCTCAAACCTTTGAGACTTCTATCCCCTGTCAAGTTTGATCAAACTCAGTTCACAGGCTCAAAAATTATTTAGGAGGGACCGACTGGCACTTGCACAGACAGTGTGATCTCATAAGCTTCCTTTCCTTGGGAAACTAGGCTACCAACCTAGCAACAGGGTGAAAAAAAAGCCATCCTTCTAGCAAAGGGGACCTAAACACCAGGAGGAAAGAGGGGAGGTGGGAGAGGAAAGTGAAGCTGTTTTGAAGGGAAAATATTGCTGCCTTGTGGCTGCAGAGCTCTCACACACTTAAAGGGCCAGCCTTGGAGAGACATGCTGGAGAAAATATCCTCCAGGAGATGGAAAGTTCTCTCATGAAAATTGGTAAGAGAGAGAAATGACCTGGATTCATCTCACCACCTGGCATGCTAAATGGATATCTCTATGGTAAGGATTGTCTCTGGTGACACTTGTTTCTCCCTGTGGACTAGAGGAAGACAGACACAATTAGCATGCAACATGTATGCCTGCAGCATCTAAAGCGAGGTGTGTCCTATCCCAAAGGGAATGATCTTCTTCCCACTCTCTCCTTCAGACCAAAGTTTTCCATGGTGCTGCTGCAGGGTTTGTTACTTCATGTACTACATTTGTATTTTAGAAAAGCTGCTGTGTCTCTTAATAGCTGCAGATGTATGCATGGTTTTACTGGGCATTTATTATCACTTATCCTCTTTGCACTGAAACCTTTCCTGTCCTTGTATCTTATGGAATAAAATTCTTTAAGTGAGCTTTAATGGTTCTGTGATTCTACTTTACAAATTAGGGAGCTGTCATCCCACTTCTATTTGCTATCACACAATGTTTGAGGCTGTCAAAAGTGTTATAGTGCATACTCACATAAATTGATATTTAATTTCAGTAATTATAATGTCACTAATTGTGTTTTTGCACCTGATGCAATTACTCACGTTCATCTATTGAGCTCTTCTTTGTTCTTTCTAGATTTAGGCGTTCCCTTACTCTTTAATCTTCCCTGCCTATGGTAGATCATACAAACAATGAAACTTGGAAATAAAAGCTCAGACCTTCCCATCAATTTCTGTGTGCCAGATGAATGAGATAGTTTGGAACTCTGTGTGTACCGGGAGTGCAGGATATGCTCAAAACCCCATTGACTATTTTTATGTAATTTTTATGAGGCTTAGGGGGTGTCTTGTTATCCAAATACTGCACAGTGCAATTGTTCGTACTGGCCTACTCCTAAAGGTTTTCTAATTTTTAGGGGGCTTTTTTGCTTGTAGCCTTTCACTTAAAATTACTCCAGGGCGGCTGTGGCAGACCCTTTCATCTGGCCCTTTCACTAGCTCTTTTTTCCTCACAGCCTGCCAGGGGTGAACTTTTTATGCCATATTCCCTGGGAAAAGGCTTCCTATGCCTCAGCCATCCTCCTGTGCTCTTCTCCTCTAGCTTTTCATCACATTGCTGTCAAGTTACAATTCATATCATTCAGCACTAAAGTTCCCACACTCTTTTCCCCTTGGTGCCTTCTAGACCTATGAGTTCACATTACATATAAAGAGTATATAGTAGTAATTTTAATATAGGATAAGTAATAGCTGATTAAAAATGCACACAAGGCATATCAACCAATTAGCGTGCAACATTCTTACTTAATCAAGCATAACCGAGCCAGTGCCAGTGCTGCCATCAGACAGAGATCACTGGAAGGCAACTTAAGCAGGCTTCACTAAGGGTATAATTTGCTGGGGGGACGGTTGCTGATATGACAGTGATCTGCTGCACTGGAGCAGACACCAGGAGAGGATGGCCACCTGAAAACTCCCAGCTGCATCCTGTCTACAATTTTCCTATTAACCTTGAACTTGGTGCACGCCACCAGCTACAAAATCAGTGAATAAAGCATGTGCTTTGTGTCTGTCAACCTGCCTCGACTATCTTTGTGTTAAAGTGCAAACTAAAAAAAAATCTAGGCTTCAGAATTCCTGCTCTGTCCCAGCAGAGAGTTTGAGGATAGTGTTCCCTCTTCTCAAAGATACCTAAGACTTGTTGGCCTCTGGGTTATAGTCCACAGAGAAACTTCTTTAGGTTCTATTTCATTAAAAAAAAAACCGAACAACCTTTAGTGGGCAGTACATCTTTATTATTATTGCCACACGTCAATATTATCGCCATCCATTATTCCACTTTAGGAGTGGCTTTTATTATTTTAGCTTGAAAACTGTTCCCATCCGTCTTAAATTAAACAAACATAAATTTAATTTAACCTGCAGGGAATGGTTACCTCCCAGACAACTGCTATCTCTCTGCTGCTGGAAGTGTGTGGTGCTGCGAGATTTCACATCCTGTGATACAACCAAGGCTGCTTTTGGGCTTGAGTGTCCATGTGGTAATTAGCACTGACTTCACTCGGTTTTTTGAGTTTAACTCATCTTCAAAAACCAGCCCTTTGACTGAGTGACCAAAATCACCACTTGGTGCAAATATATGAACTCTACAGATCACGTCAGAACAGTGGGGCCTGAGCTGGGCACCCTGTGGGCAGTGAGGCACCATGACAGCAGACAGGTGTTATGCAAACTGCTGCTTGTACAGGTATTCAAATAAACTTCTATGTTTCAGCTTCTTTGGAGCAATGACCAAGTGGTCTGCAGAGGTGCTCTCTAGGAAAAAAATGCCTAGAACAACATTAAAATTAATTTGTGCTGAAGTGTCTGGAGAACTCAACCTTAACAACATGGTGAGTCACCTAAAGGAGGACCTACAGACTTTAAACCAAATACATCTGAACAAAACCTTGTTGGTAACAAGTATTTCCTGATGATACTCATCATCAGAAATTATATGGATCACACATGGACATCATGATCTCTTGTGGGTCTCTCCAAGCCTTTTTCACAGCTTTCTAAAATTCTCATGTGATAAATGAATGTCGTCAGGAAATACTTGTTCTTTTGAAATATTTGCTCTTTGCAGAATGTGATCTTTTGGTTAAATAATATTATTTGGTCATCAATCACTACCACTACTGAATTAATGAAAATGTTTGCTGACCAGCTTTTCTGAAGACTTACTTACTAGGGCAAAGGCTTGCTAACAAACACATGAGGTTGCTCTGGCACTGGAAAGTCAGCATATGTTGCTTTGAGATCAGGCTGAGAGTAGAAGTTCCAAGACATGAAGCTGTGTTGGACATCTGCACACGGGCTGCTAAATAAGTCCTCTTAGTCAGATCCACCACGTCTTCAACTGGCTGCTCTTCTCTTCCAGAGCTTTTCTGCAGCACACCTTTCCTCAGCAGCGTTACCAACTATAT
Source organism: Irena cyanogastra (assembly GCA_013397155.1). NCBI lineage: Eukaryota > Metazoa > Chordata > Aves > Passeriformes > Irenidae > Irena > Irena cyanogastra. The sequence goes on from VWZV01014850.1 coordinate 476,465, forward strand.
TCCCTCACCAGCCATAAATGAGACCTTCAGATGTCAGACCCTCTAACCAGGATAGTGTCTCTTGGCACCATGTCCTGAAGAGCTGATGGACACCCAGCAAAAGAAGCAGATTATAAGGCAGTGGAGCTTTAGTATTTTTACACCACAACAAGGAAACTTTTTAATCTCAGGTTACTCACATGAGCTGCTTCAGAGGATAAAGGTGTAGGAGGAAACACAGTCAAGAGGTAAAGGTTTACCCTGGATATTTATATTCAGTGTACAGGAGAGATGCTTGGTGACATGCAGAGGTTTGCCCCACTTTTTTGTGTAAACAGCACCTGGCTTTGGCATGTGAACTTAGCACCTTGCTTGGAGGAGCTGGGGCTGCATGAACTCTTCATTTGGCACCGAGGAAAGAAACTCCTTGGGGGCTGTGGAGCCCTGAGATAGAACTTTAAATATGTATTTAAAGGTCAGACAGCAGCTTTGGCAACTCATTTCAGCTTTTTATTTTTCTCTGACATGTTCCTAAAATGGGCTTAGACTCTGGATGCACCTGTTAAAGAGGATAGCAGAAACCTAATCTTTTATGATCATAAAAGTGGAGTTTCAAGTCTCATAATTTTTGAGAAATATAGCTCTGGAAAGCGAATTTAGACCAAAAGAGTACACTGATTGCAGCTGATAGTATTGCATTCATAATGTGGAACCTGCCTGAGGAATAGACAGAATATATTTCATGTATTATTTACTAGGTTGGTGAAACTCCAAATACAAATAAAACTATCAGAAAGTTTCCTTAGGTTTGTAGCACTGGTGGAAATCCTGAGTTCTTCTGGACTTGATTTTCAGAAGTTTCAGATCCTCTCAGTTCCCAGGGTTATTACAACTAAAACTGTGGCTGCTTCAAGATTAAGCCCAGCATGAATTAGAGATTTCAATATGATAATGAGATATTTTGTTCTTAAACTGGTGAACAGGTTTGGGTTAGCTGTAGCTTTGAGTTCCATGTGTTAACTGCCTCAGGGTTGGATTGATAGGAAGGCCATTTTTGAAAGATAACAAAAACTAATGGTTGTGTAGAAAAGTGTGAATATAGGCCATTTTTTGTGTGTTTTGTGCTGTATCTCATCAGTTATACCTGTCCTCTCTCAAAGGCAGGCTTGGTTATATGCACTGATATTGTCTGAAGCTAGTTCTTGTTCACAGGCTTAGCCAGACCCCCTTAGGTCATGTTTGTGCACTTGTATCTCCAGGACAATTCTTTCACAGCTCCTCAGCAGGTGGAGAGGCCCATCCTGAGTCTACCCAGAGATCAGCTGATGGAGCAATGTTAGATCATGCAAGTCCCCAACTAAATTCCACATGTAGAGTTGCAGATTATTCCTCAAGAAGTTTGTTTTCTCCCTGCACTTGTCACTCCACATGCCAAAACTGTTCTGCCAACCTGCCTCTGAAGCCCCATTTCTGCATCCGCTTTTGCATGTTCGGATCCCCAGGACAGGCTGAGCCCAGGTGACAGATGCAGTGGGGCATCCTGTGAGCTGCAGGATTGGAATGACCCTCACACACTTACCTGTCCCCTGGCAGCAGCTCCTGTGCTGGATTCCGCCCCACAGCACATGGGAATAGAGTCACTGGTGCCGTGGTGCAGGAGCCGGCACAGGAGCGATCCCAGACCCATGTCCAGCTGACACAGACCTGGGTGGGACGAGCCTTCATGTTCCTGGAACCCAGCACGGCATTGCCTTCTGGAAGCACCTGCTTTCCTCTGAGCATCGACCAGGAAGTCTCTCTAATCATCTCTGTACACACCTGCAGTGGCCTAAAAGGAACAAAGTGGCCAGAGACGATCTGAAAGCATGAATAGTACCCACAGGTACTTTAATCCTGTCAAGGGTAGGGTGTTTTTCCACTTCTGCTTATAAATTAGAGACCAGAGACCTAATTACCTCACAACTTTCCCTAAGATGATAGCAATTATGTATTTTAAAGTGCTTTCGGTTAGGCTAAGAGAATAAAAAGTATGGAGGAAAGCTAAATTCTGAGTTTTGTGGCTTTTTATTTCTGAAGAAATACATTGCTGAAGGATGCCTGAGAAATGCCTGGAGCCCTTGGCTGCATAAAAGGGGCAAAAAGAGGTGAACAGCTTTGTCTGTTGAGTATGAGGTTATGCAATGATAGATGTTCCCAGATGACTTGTCAAGTACTTCCGTGGAGAAGGGACAAATACAGAATAAGGGCAGCATCACTCAATAAAATTTGCAAAACTGAAAGATGAGAAGAGAGCGTTTGCAACCCACTAAATATTTCTTCATAGCTTTGTTGCCTGACAACTTGGCTGAGCAGCAATACCATGACCTGTCACAGCCTCCTGTGAAAAAGTCCCATCTAGCTCTGGGCTTTTATTTGCATCTGGAACATTTTGTCAAATGCCTTTTCATTTGCTTGGCTGCTCAACAGCCAAGTATTCTTAACCATACCAGCCAGTATTCTTAACCATAAGTAGATAATCCAACTAGTACTAATGGTTTAATGCTGCTTCCCTATGGCAAACCATGGTACAGACTTTAACATGCACAGCATGAATTGAAATCATCCATAGGATCTTCAGCAGCACTTCCTGAAACACTCTCCTACTGTTGGCAAGGGCAGCCAGTGCCCTCTGGGAGAGGTTTGAGCAAGTGTGGCTGATTTGGCTACGTCATATCCCAGGGCTGAGTTGTTCCCAGTCACCTCTTCCTGATTAACACCCTGTGAGGAAGCTGTTATTGAGAAATCAGTGCATTATTCCTGCTTAACTCAACCCTTGAACTGCTCTTAAGGAACAGCAATGGCACTTTATATTTGCACCTTACCTTAATCAGTGATAACTTGCAAGTGTGGACAAGTCCTGGGATACATGATTCATTATCTTAGAGGAGTGAGAGCAATGTAATGAATATTCTGAGTGACCCAAGGGAGAGTCTTCTATCCAGTCATTTGATGAAGGGGATCTGAAATGAATTTTACCTTGGAGATTTTTGGAAAGAGAAATGGGATTGTTTTCTTCACTTGATCAGTAAAAACAAAGGAAAGAAATCAAAGGAAAACAACCCAGCATTTCGATGGGATACCCTGTTTGCATTGTTCTTGCAGAATAAATTGGGGAAAATACTATTTCATTCTCATATAGATTGTCTGCCACAAACGTTTCTCACTGCAGAGGGCTATCTGTCTTGGTGGCATCCATATCTGTGGCAGGAGCACTCACGGATAGCAGCTATCCCTCAGTTGCAGGAGGAGGAAGCTCGCCAGGTTACCTGAGCTCTCATTAGTCAGGCTGAAGATGGGCAGTTAGATATTCACTCATGTATGAGAAGTAAATTGTCTTGGATCAAATCTCTTGTGTGTCCAGTAATTGATGAGCACCCAGAGGAAAATGGCATTTCTGGGAAGAGAAAAGAAGCAGCTCTTTATGGAGCGTCTGTGCATGTGACTTGGCTCCCTGAGAAGATCTACAAGAGCCAGGCTCCCATGGCCCTTTCCCCCTAAGTAAGGCACACTGTTTATCCTTGTATCTTTATAGACATCTGGCAGCATCGCCTGGTGTTTGTTTCTCATTTTATCCCCATGGAGATAGGCCAGAGAAGCCTGTCGTATTCCTGTGAGGGCTGCAATGTTGCAGAGGTGAGAGTCTTTGTGCAGATGGACAAAAACCATGGGTTCTGTGGGCTGGGGAAGGTCTCCTGCCCTTCAGTGCACCAGAGCTGGGTGAACAGTAGAAAATCACCAGCATTTTTCAAGGGTTATTCCCTTTGTACTTTGTTTTGTTTACAAAAGGAGACAGGGAACCTCATGGTAGTTCAGGTGAATTGCTTGCCTCTCTTGATTTTTTTGAGCCATGAGTGTTCATTTTTTATGGCTGGACAGGTTTCTGAGAGTTGATTCACATCTGAACTATTTTCTGACCTGTGTAGGGACTCCCCATGGCAAAATCCATGCTCCTATACAGCTAATGTCCATATGTACTTCTGCTGTTGTGGCTGGGGGCTTCTCCTCACTACCCCAAAAAGGCATTGTGCTGTAGCAGATTTTCCTTCTGGTTATCTCTGTCCTGCTGATGTAGCCTGAAAACTTGAATGGAGAATTCTACTCCTCGTGCTCGGAGTGAGACTCGGTGTCCTAACTCATTCATTGATCCACTGAAAATCAGTCTGCCAGTCTGGAAGGTCCTGTAGGGAAAGGACCTTGATCTGTGCTCAGTCTGCAAATCCCAAACACTAGTGTACAAAAGGGCTGTGGCCCTGAGAGCTCAGGAGCAAACTATGGGCTCAGTAAGATGGGTCAAGCCACAATAAATGAGTTGATAATTGACCTTGTCTTATTTTCCTGTTTATGAATTACCTAGGAATTCAAATACTTGTTGTTTTCTAAGGGTAGGTCAACCTGTTTTAAGTAAAACTTGTGGTTCTTTGCTTTGCTTTATTTAATGCCTAGAAGGAAGAAACAGAGCCGTGGGAATAATAAAGCAGCATGACCATGAACAACATACAAACCTCTAGAGAGAAGGCATGGCAGAAGACACAGCGAAGGTCAAACTCCACTGCACTTTTTTAATCTAAAATGGGATTTTCTCTGTGTGTGTGTGTTCTTAAATGACCTTTGTTTTTGTAATGATTATCTTTAAAAAACCTGAGTGCACCGGGGGCCAAAAAGCTCTGCTGCTGCTCACTCTTGTGTTCCAGAAAGTCAGTGGGAGTGACCACTGCAAAACAGGGCATGGTGGAGAGTAGGACAGTGGGGATAGGCAGGGGTGGCAACACCAGCATCACACACTGCCAGATCCTGTGTGCACAGGGCATTTAGGTTGATCAGACTTTGCAGGGGTGATGTTGCTGCTGCCCTCATTTACATCACAGCCCTGTGTAACAAACAGTTTTTCAGCTCAACAAGGAGCTGGACATGCATAGCAAAGCATGGAAATGGGTTTGGTACGGTCACATGGGACATCTCAACAGGCACAGCTTTAACCACAGGGGCTTTGCTTACAGCTGAGCCCACAGCTTCACTCCCTAAATACTCTTTGATGCTATCTTCCTTTTCCAAATGCTACTGCCTCCCACACAGGCGTACACACCACAGAAATGTTGCCAGGACTTCTAGGTCATCTGCATTCACCTGCTCTGGGCTGCACTGTTAGAGTCAAGAGTTCAGAGAGGGCACCAGAGCTGGAAATGTTTCCTAGCAGATCAACAAGGAAATTTTTGATGTGAGAAATCTTTTTCATAAAATATCCTGCATCCACATACTACATTTGTAATCTAGCAGCAGCTAGCTCTCTGTTACGTGTGGAAACTTACTCTTCCTGTTCTTAGCTTATTGGTGTAAAGTAAGTTAGTACTTGTTATTTAATGATAGGATGATAAATATGGGTTACTCCACACTTTGCATCCTAGATAGTAATGCATGAATTTTTTAATAGGATCCACTTTCCTTATACTCAAAATAAGTCATGAGAGTGATAAAAGAGGCTGATAATAAACAAACCTTGCAAAGGCCTTTGGGACCTCACAGAAACAAGGTTCAGATGGCTGCACAGTGATGGAGATTCCCCACAGCTCTCGTAGAGGAATGAGTGCCAAGTGTTAGCAGTCACACAGCAGCAGCTCCCAGAGGGCATTTCTTCACCATGGCAGAACAGCCTCAGCCAAGGCAAAAGTATGTTACATCCAGGTTAGGAGGTTCCGTGGCTTCCTGTTGTTTCATGTTAATATGTTTTCTCATGAGAAAAATTACTCTGCACATGCCTGATTTTCATATTTGTCCTCCCCACGGCCCTGCAATGGTCCTGAGTTGAAGGCTGGCTGCTGGGATTATTAGCCAGATCAGCTGCTGCTGCTACAACTATCAAATGAAATAAAGGATGCAGAATAGCAGTCTCCTCATTTTTAAGGTAATTAGTGATAGAAAAGATTTATGGCCCCTGCATTTATTGACTGTTTAATTTATTGACAAATAGCCCTGTGACAGAAACAAATGCAAACTGAATAGAAGTATTCCAGTGAAAGATCAGACTGGAAAACATCTTTCAAACAGGAGCTGGAAAATGTTGCATGGATATGCAAGACTTTATCTTACAAACATCTTGTTTACCACTTACTTCTGTAGTAGCTGATGGCATCCCACTTTTCACATAACCCCGAGCTTGACCGAGCAGCCATGGATTACAGAGGACTCTTGGTCGGGCTTCAAGTGCATGCAAAAGGCTAAAGTTTCTCCTCTAAAGTGACTAGGCAGCTCAGAGGACAAAATTATGGATTTGTAATCATTATAGATGCAGAGAAAATAAGAATCTAGTATTATTATGGGTCATTAATAATTATTATCTAGATGCCTTACAAAATACAAGTGCAAAAAAGCCTCATTCCCCGATCCACAGCGCTGCAAGGCAACATGAATCCATTTCAGATCTAGGGAAAGGCTGAGGGAATGACAAGTCCCTGATTCTAGCCCTTCAGGCTGTGGCCTGGCATGGTGAGACAGATGGAAGTCAAGGGCAGATGTGTCCTCCCATGGTATTTCCCACGTCCCTTCCTAGCAGGCGCTAGGGCTAAGATTGGAGGGAGACCCACAGGGAGCTCCCTCAGCAGCTGGTATGTACTTGTGAGGGAGAAATGACATTTTGGAGCCAGGCATTTAGCGGGCTGGGATTCAAAAACATGAAGGGGTTATTGCAGGAAGTTCACAGGCACACGTCATATATGATGTGGAAAAGATGTCACAAGATTATTGATGAGGGTAGGTCATTAGCCAAGGGTGACATGTATTTTGGTGGATGATTGCCAGCTGAAATGACCATCTGTGTCAAATGAAATTAAACTGACTATCAGTACACTTGTCAGTCAAGAAAGAAAAAGAAATCAGGTAAGAAAGGCTTTATTTTCTGAACTGTCAGTTCACTTCTACAGCCCTGAAAACCTGGGCCCACCACCAAATGCATAGTGAGCATATACTTGACTTGAGCATTCAGGCCGTCTCTACAAGGTTAGGAGTGTTCTTGGTAGGATAAAAATTAAGACTAAAGCTCAAATACTTTTACTGGCAGCATGCTTGACTGTTGGCAGGGATTAAAATCTTTCTGACTGTTTTTAATAACTAATCCATGTCTACAGTTTAACCCAGTTAAAAATCAGTTTTTCAAGGAAGAGAAGCTTTTTCTTCTATATTTTCTCATGAATAAAGGTGTTACTCTCAATGCAAAGTATCCTACCTCATTTACAAAACCAACCAAACAAAAAAGCTAAGCATGATTCCAGCAAAAGAAAAATCTCTTTGTGGGAGGTTTTTGATTTTCCTTAACAAAGACAGACAACAAAGTTCTATGACTGTCTTTAAATGAATGAAAAACCATCTCCCACCTGCTCCTTTATTGACTGAAGTGATTTCAGCTGTATCTACCTGAAAATGCCTTTTCCTGTGAGGAATGAAGCTGGGGGATGAGGTGTGCCAGCCTCATTCTTTTGCCTGTGCCATTCCAGTCCCTCAGGTCTCAATCTGTTGTTTATTGATTTGGCTGAGAAGAGGTGCTATGGAAAGGGAAAGACTGCCTAGTTTGTTTTCCCACCTGAAAGACAGTATTTCCCTTTTTTCTCTTGGCCTGGGTAGCTGTGTTTGGTGTTCTCTCTCCTATCTCATGCAGTGAGGACACCCCATCCTATTTCAGTCTGCTGAAATCGCCACCTTCTCCTGGAGCGCTCCAATTAAAGCAGCTTAACGAGTTTGCATACGTTAGCCAAATTTCCTTCAGTGGCATTTAGACTAGTGTAATTTATCTCACAGTTGCTGTGGATTAATGCATAGGATCAGCTGCTGTTGCTCACCTTATGCCTGGTAACAGGCCTTAAACTGCTGCCATCGGGTGCTGTGTCTGAGCCCTCAAGCCCTGGGGAAGCAGCCCCAGCTGCTGCACTGAGGCCAGCGTGCTTCCTGTATAATTGCCCAACATCATCTGGCCCAGGATGGCCAGATTGGACCCCTCTGTGGAAGAAGGGAAAAACCTTAGGCACGACACAGACTGCCTCTCCTACAGACTGCATCCCATGTACCGGAGTTTAAATCCCGAAATTTGTGATTATCTCCTTTTCAGTCTTCCTCTTTCATTTTTCAGGATTAAATTTTCTCAGTCCCATTATTCTTTTTCATGCTGGAAACATCTCCTCATTAAAACCTCCAGCCAGAGGAGAATATATGTGTGACACTACTGAGAAATGTGGATTGTCTGTCCTTGGCCACTAGCTAAGGCACTGTTTGGGCACTGCTGGCTTTCCACAGGCTTCCTAGGAGTTTACTGAAGTCTCAACTCAGAGTTTAGACCAAAATAAGCAAATTTTAAAAAGGTGGTTAACACTTATGAACAGAAACTCTGACAGCCTGGGTCACACTGAAACCCTGATGTTTTCCTGTGTATCTTGGGTGAAGACATTTATTGTCTCCTTTGATTATCTTAGCTTTGAAGGTTTATCATTTGGATGGCCTGTGGGGGGAAATTGATGTCCTGATAACACAGATCCCATTAGTGGAAATTTTGCTTGGGAAGAACTCACTGCAGCAAATCAAATCCTGAACAGCAACCAGCTTCCCACATCTGTAAGTATTTGCTTTAGGGTAAAACATTTCATACTCAGTGCAAACCCACATGTAGTTAGAAAGCCATAGGAATATCCCCACAAATATCCAGTATTAGTGTTCAATCTGTGCCAGCTCTGAGGATGAAGACCTCTCCGCAGTGCAATAGCAGCAAGCCTCTTAACCTTAGGGTTTAGGGAGTGTGAGCACTACAAGATTCATTCTCTAAAATATACAGAAATGTACTTCTGGAGGAGTATAGCAAAGCGTATTTTCACATAATGTCCATGAACATTTGACGAAATCAGATTTTGAACTGGCTGTTACAAAAAGCCACTCCTGGTGCTGATCCCATACAGTCAGACAACACAAATGTAAACACAAATGTTCAATAGTGCTGGTCCAGGCAGTTTGAACTAGAAATATTCTTTAACACTTGAAAGGCAATTAACAAAAAAATACTCCCAGGTTAGATGGGGGAGATTCATTTGCAATAAGGTATTCATATGATAAATGATTCATTAAAAATTAGTCTACATCATCCACTCACAAAGCATTTCTTGTTAGGGAGTCAAAAAAAGAAGAGAAAGGGAATAATTTTCATTATAATTATGGCAAGAAGACTATGAATGATGATGCACTGAAAAACTTTACATGTTTCTGTACAGTAAAAATTCGTCTCACCTTTTCCCCCTGCTCTTTCATAATTTAAAACTCACTTGCTTTTGAAAGTTCAAGCCTGTCATGTAGTTAATCCTCAATGAGAGCTAGTGTAGATGACATGTTTGAAAATAATTGGTTTTCGGAATAAGAAAGTTATCAGTGCTGAAATTTGCTGGCTTCTTTTAGAGAAGACATTCTCTAGAAAATGTTCCCTACAAGACAGGAAATTCTTTTTCTGATCCTACTCTTGCAAGTGGATTTAGTAAAACACAACTCAAAACACTTCAATTGCAATTTGACTTGAATACAAACTTTGCTTTTTTTGTCAGCTTTTATTATCTACCACTACACAACCTTCCTATTATCTTAATAGCACAGCATCACTGATGAAAATCTGTTTCGATTGACCATTCTTGCAGCCACTTCAGCATTACTACAGCCAAATACCTCTCTAAATTAAAAGAATGGTAAGATTGAATATCCAAGCACTTAAAAGTTTGAAAAGTTGAGGAAAACTTAGAAGCTGTATCTATATGTTCGCAAATAGGCTTCATTTATGCAATGGCATGCTGTATTTTCAAAAAAAGTGTTGTCCAAATACACCATTATTCAATATTTCTTTGACAGAAAATAAAATGTTCAGCACACATTACAAAACACCAAATGGAATCTTATTTAATTTTCTCCTGGATGTTTCTAACACATTCTGACTTTAATATTCGAGCAGAGATAAGGCAATGATACCCTTATTTCCACAGCACTGTGAGGGAAAAGTGGTAGAGGCAGTAAAGTCTTGCTTGTGAATTAAGTGATCTCGAACACATTATCCACAACTTTGGTATTCACATAATTGCATTCAAATTGTAGTTCCCATCTTAGAAATGCAGTCCTGGAAGGGATGTCCTAGATGATGCAATCCAGCGTCCTGCACTGGCAGGCAGGGGCTTTGTAGAGTCCCTTTCATCAGTTGCTCAAGCTTCACCTCAAAACTAATTGGGTTGTTTTGACTTCACAACATCCTGTGGAAGCCTCTGTGAGGACCCTGTCACTCTGATAGCAGAAAGAGCTTCTCATTTCTAGTCTCAAATGACTCCCAGACATTTTAAAACCATTTGCTATCATGCTAAACTGACTTTTTAAAGCAACTTTTTTTTCCCTTCTGGGATGTTTTCATATGACAATTCTACATTTTGTCAGCTGTTTTTGTTGCTAGGCTAAATGAGAAGTTCAGCCTTCTCTCAGAAGACAGACAGTCATCTCCCTCTGTATCCCTGCCCTGTTCGTCCTCCAGTTGAAGTGCATTGTTCTCAAAATGAGGAAACCAAGTCTGGACCTAAGCCCATCATATGGTCATCTTCCAAAAAAAGTATTATGCTCAGGCTAGGTTATAAAGAAATTAAAACAGAAGTTTAGCACGGAAAGGGTCAGGCAGCCTTGAGGTAGCAGGACCCATTTCAGAGGTAACACCAGCAGTTCCAGGCCAAGGACAGAGCCTGAGACTCTGGGAACCTACAGACAATGGCTCAGCCTCACCACAAGCAGAGACATCCAGTAGCTCAAGGAACCAACTCTGACCCTAGCTGAGGAGAAGGGGGGAAATCTCCACTTCACAGCCTTGGTTATTCTGAGTAAAGTCAATGGATCTGAGGTGAGCGAGCTGCTGCATTTTTGTGCCTTTTTTCTGCTACGTGCATAGGTTTCCTGACAGAGGACTTGTGCAGGATGACATAGGTGGCACAAGACATGAAAAATTAATCCGGAGAGAAAAAAGTGTTCTTAGACATTACAGTCCTTTGGTCAGCCTTCTGTCTTTTTAGCACTATTCCATATCTTGAGTCAATTCTCAAATTAAGTAAATGCTTTATTCTCTCTAACTGTGTTTCTTTCCGATTCTACACTGCTTTTGTAATGTTGTCAAAAAAGGCAGTCAAGCTTTGGGGATGTTGGGAAAGCAGGTTAACACAGGCACAGATGCATCTGCTGCCACTATCTCTGTGAGGCCCCAGAAGCTTTTTCAGCTCAGATAATTATCATGAAATTGGCTGTTGCCAACGCTTCTCTATCAATCATTTACAGTATTTCAAATGAGAAATACATACAAACAAACATAATATCCTCCAGTATGCAGGTACACAATGATCAAAGATCAGTGACTTATAAGCAGCCAGGAAAGTAAACCTTTCTGGAGACACTGTTACGCAGAACAACACATAAAACTCAGTTGAAATGACTGACACATATAAAGGTTTACAGGAAAGAGTCCCAGGCATAGATAGAATTGCTACAGCCAAATCCCTTCACTGAACACCTATTCATAAAAGTAGGTCCCCAGCTGCAAGAATCATTGCCCCAGGAAGTGAAAGATGCATTGCAGAGATTTTGATCTGGATAGGCTGTTGCTCATTCCCTCAGTTTCATTCAGTGCTGTTAAAAATGCCCTACTGCATCCTGGAGGTAGTGGATGAAAGGAAATATCTGCCTTTTACACATTAGTTGCTTATAAATTTGAAACACACACAGAGGTTCTTCTGAGTGTATGTGTATGGGCGTATACATGTATGTACACATGTATATATATATATATACAGGTCTTTGTAAATATGTGTATATGTATACACATGTAAACATACAGAGTGTGTACTATAGACAAGGGCTACGTTTGTTATAATAATTGTATGCAACAATTAAAGAGAGTCCTGTGACACTCTTCAGATGCTCCTGGAAGTGTTCAAGGTTGGGTTGGACAGGGCTTTGAGAAACCAGACCTAGTGGAAGGTGTTCCTGCCCATGACATGGGGGTTGGAACTGGATGATCTTTAAGTTCCCTTCCAACCCAAACCATTTTATGACTCTATGATATGATTCCGTGAACTACAGGACTTTATATGAGACTGGGTAATGCCAAGTAAATGTCAGTAATGACAGTGCTGACAGGTTGATGAAAATAAAAGTTTCTCTGTCACTGAGCTGGACTTTCAAGTATCTACCTGACTGTGTATCTAGCTGTCTATCTAGATATACAAATATTAAATAGGTCAGCAAGTTTCTTGCAAACCCTAATAGCTCTGACATGGCAAGCACGCACCAGACAAATGCCTATCAGGATGATTTTTGGTGGAAACCAGGTGTTTCGTAGCCAGTTGGTGAGAACACACTGCAAGGGATCAGAAAGTATGCTCATATGTGTGTATCAGATGTAAGTATTCCACAGGGCATGACTCATAATGTTTGTGTTCTTCCTTCTGGACAGCTAGACCTCACCGGTAATATTTTGTCCAGAAACACAGCATTGTTCAAGAGTTTTGATGCTTGCTACATTGACATCTCTGGTGATGAACTGAATGTCTAGCCAGACAGGTCGGAACGTGAGGTAGAGACTTGGAGGAAAGGCCAGACACAGCCCTGGTCCCTGCAGGTGGGTGTTGGTAGGCCACTGCTCTAGCCCACACAGTAGTTATTCTGCTACTCCTTACCCCAGAGATGCAGGTTATGGAGATGGGGGGAGGGACAGAAAGATTGCACCTCCTGTTCTTATGAGTTTGTTATCCCTGTTACTCACTGAGTTCCCATAGAGGACAGCAAAAGGGAAAATGGTGATCTTCTCCTGCAAACAATGCAAGATGTGTATAGTGCCTCAAAGTCCATTGGGATAGACTGTTCCTCAGACAACAGATTTCCTACCATGGCACCTCAGGCCAGCCTCTCTGATAATTTCCACTTCCTCAAGATATTTTTTCTTTCTAGCAGAGCAGCCACAATATTTGTACTTGGTGAAAGACAGTGTAAAGGGCTGCTGACACCTGCAGATGGCTACATGAGTTATGGCACAGAACAAACTAACCAGCGAGATATGCAGAGCAGATTTTATTTTCCCATTTGTGAGATGTATATTGGGCTCCACATTCCTGTAAAAGAAAACAAAACTATCTGCTGTCTCTGGAAAATTGCTGAACGACAGCGTGGGGAATAGGGTGTTTCTTCTTGACAGGGCTGTCTGCTAAAAAGAAACTAGCTCCAGTCAGCTTGCCTGTGCTAAACAAGAGTAGATGAGTTGACTACGCATGTGTTTGCATCCCCACGGTGCAGCTCCTGGGCCCTGGTGTAAGGGAGGAAATGGGATTCCCCACTCCTGCTGTTCGCTTACACCCTTCCACCTTCAGCCCCGCACCTGAGCCTCCTGAGTCCTGAGGCCATGTGCAGCTGGATATCTCACACCAGAGAGACAAGCTGCTACTATGGACACATCATGGCAATCTGGTAAAAATCAAGTGTTTAGAAAAGTAACTGTGATTCTTGGGCTCCTTACCACCAGCTCTTTGTCAAGAACCACTGAAATGTGCTGGAGCTGCTCTTCAAGGGCTCCTCAATTCTCAGAAACTGCAGAGTAGAGAGTGCAAAGGGTTTGTTGTCCCAAAGAAGATGAACTCATCTTCAACAAATGAGCCCTCTGAAAAAAACCAAAACATGTTATCTCAGATGCTCAGATTCAGTTACCATTTTGTAGAAGCCCTGATAACTTGAGTAATTTCACGAGCAGCAGCACCTACATGTGTGAGCACACACATGCACAGCAGCCATTCTGCGTAGGACTGTGCTCACACACACAGCTAGTGCTAGCTCCCATGTCATCTCCACACTCACACACTGTAGGTAGCTACCACATCTCCTCACGGCTAAAAGAACAACTTCCAGTACGCAGACCTAGGTGTGGGCAGTGTGCGTGTCTGCCTCCCACGGGCATTGGTGACTGTGTGCCTCCCTTCGCACGCATGCACAGCCCAGATCTGCACAAAAAGGCTGGAAGCTGGCATAGGCAGCACTCTGCTCTTCCTGAAGGAAGAGCTGATGTGTGTAATAGCTCCAACAGAAGCAGGAGCGGGCAGCTCGTCCCAGCAGTACACTGCAGTTTCCTAGGTAACTGAACTTGAAATAAGGTGATGTCTGGAACTGGGTCTTATAAAATCAATTTGCTGAAGGTACATGCATGGGGGAGGGGGGGGAATCCCCTCGTGCGAGATCCTACTGCCTGTAAAAGCCAACAATATACCACTTATTTATTTAGGTAGTTGAAGAGTTTGTTGCCTTTTAATGATCAGCGATGACATTTTCCCATTGAAGCCATCTGTGCGGGTAGGGACGTGTAGAAAATATGACTGTGCATGTTATGCATTATTTACACAAGGCCACAGCTATGTGCTTTGCAGACAAATGAAGAAAAGACAGATCCCTGCCCTGAGGGGGCTGCATGAAGTACACAGTTCCCACCTTATTTCTGACACCTCACCTTACCTGTGTGAGCAGCCCAAGTTCAGCAGCTAGACTGACTCCTCTTCTGCCATAGAGTTCCCAAATTATGGTGGACCACATATCTGAGACAAGGTCCACAAAAATATTTGTATGGTTACCTGAAGTGTCTGGATGAATTTGAGATCAGTGGGTGGGAGAGCAACTTGTCTTGGAAAATGAGACTTAGCATCTCTGGCTATACCTCTGCCCAAGAAACCTAAATGAGATGAGGGCATGTGCCTAGGATCTGGAGCACATTTGCCTCCACTGTTGAACACACCCATCAGGCTCTCGGCTCATGCCAGGTAGCACTCAATCAAGTCCTAAGAACTGCCTGAGCATGACATGAGCCAGGCAGCCTAGGAAGTGACACAGAGTGTGTCACTTTGGTATGTCCTCCTGCACTGTCCTCCAGCAGAATTTTTCCTCGTGCAGCCCCCTTGCTCTCACATAAATCCTCAAAACACTCTGAATTCAGCATCATCCAGTTAAAAATCTCCTCAGTAGCAGGAGCTGCTTTTTGCCATTTTTTTACTAGGAAAGACAACCACAGTTTTTCCAAGGGCCTTAAACCCTCCACCCCACTCCAATCTACCTGCTGATCCCATGCTGCTTGTAACTGACCCAGGTCAGAGACTGCTAGCTTCCAGAACTGGCATCTCTCTTCTCCACTGGGATCGGATTAATCTGACACGGCCAGCCGTGCTTCTGCTGGCTGCAGCCCAAAGGAGGCAGCTGTCCCCTTCCCCTTGAGCCTGGGGAAACAGCAAAAGCATCAAAGACATAATCTTTTACAGGCTGCAAAAGCAGAAGCAGCGCCCACAACCTTGGAGGCGAAGCCTGCAAACCCCAGTTTCAGAGCCGGAGCATGCCTGGATGGCTCATGCATGGGACAGGGCAGAGGGGACAGGAGGATGTGCAAGAGGCATGTGGCCTCCCCCACACCATCCATGCCACAGCCTGTGCTTGCTAAATTGTGGTCCCATTCAACAGTGACCCTGTAAGCCACCACAGCCCACACAGTATTACTGGCCTGGGAGGCACCTGCCAGCTCCTGAAATGTTTGTTGCTATTATTAACACAGACATGGTCTGCGCCCATCTGCAGCATTTCCTGTCCCTCACTGGGGTGTTGTGAGGACAAGTACCTTAAAAGACTGAGTCAAATGGGACATCAGAGTAATGAAGATCATAAAAGCACTGGTTATGACAGCAGAAGATGATGACACATCAGTGCCTGTCTTTCCATCACGTTTTTTTTAGTCTGATGTTTCTAATACCCGTGACAGACCAATGTCTAGGACAAAGGCTCCCAAGGAGGCTGGTACAGCAGGTCCAGGAATGTTTTGTGCTGTTGCTGCTGCTCCATTTGAAGGGACGCACAGAGGATTTCAGTAATCCAAGCATCCCACTTTGGTCTGAATGAATTCTGCATTTAGTTTCTGACTTTTCCTAGTATGTTTGGCAGTGGCATGGAGTGCAGAGCAGTGCTGCATTTTGGGCTTTGGCAACTGCAAGACAGAGAAGCCAACGAAGCACCCCAGAGGGTGGCCTGCCCTGTATCCCCTGCACCATGTGCCCCACAACTGCCTGGCATAGCAGTTCCCACATGCTGGCAGGGAAATTGCTGGTGTGTGCTCTGATATGGGATCCCCAGGTGCTTTGGGGCACTCGACCCAGTTGCATCCCTACAGCCCTTGAGTCCAGCATTAAGGACAGATGGCCTCAGACTTTTCCTTAGCTTGCAGAATCCTGCAAAGCTGCTCAACACCCCAGGGTGTCAGAAGTCTTTAAAAGACAGGACTCTATTCTAGTTTATCTAGTGGCAAAGCAGGCTGGAGCAGCTTAGCAATCTGCAGTACCCATTAGCAGAGATGCTATGTGATTTCCAAGGATGAATCCATGTTCCAACATCTTCTCCACAACAAAATCAGCTTTGCAATACTTGATTGCAAAACCACAGCAATTAGCAGATGGCTCAGGATCAAGTCAGGGACCTGATGTGACCGCAGTCAAATGTGGAGGACCACTTCATCTTCCAGTTTGGTACTGTGTCATCTTAATGCAAGTGGGGGTTTGGGTTTGCTTTTAACTGATGTCTAAACAAAAAAAAGGAGGGATCTATTTTTATTTAGCAAGATATGCAGAAGCATTATCAGCAAAAATATTGCCTGCAGTGTAGAGATGTTACATTTCATTTCAGGCAAATGCTGTTAAGGCTGCCTGGGATGTGACAAAACATCTGACTGATTGTTCTCCAAGTGCTGCTCTGTAGCCCTTGGAAAATCAACACATTAAGTTTTCGCTATAGGCAAGCAATTAGGAATAGAACCATTCAAATGAAATAAAAATCAAATCTGGAGAGAAAACTGCAGAACATTTTCTTGTCGTTTCACCTCAGAAAGTTTCATTACTGCTGTGCTCAGCACCAGCGTGGCCAGCCTTGGGACAGTGCACTTGCAGATGGGGTTCATGGGGGAAGGCTGAAATCCTAGAGAGGGTTCTCTGGTGACATTGAAAAAATGTTCACAGGTTGGTGAGCATTTGTTAGGGTGGAATATTCTGTGCATCCACTCAGCTGCCCCAGGTACACATCCTGCAGCACATCACGGGGTCCTTGTTCCTTCCCATCTTCCTTGTGAAGACAGATGGAGAGGCTTTCTGGCCAGTCAGTTCACCTGGGCTTTTCTGGTGCAGAAGCAGAGCACAAAGAGGGGTGGCAGAGACAGGCAGTGTGCACCTCCATGTGAAAGCAGGTCACAGCCCAGGCACTCACCCAGACTCAGGAGTCAGAGAGTGCTTATGGGTCTTCTGGCTAACCCATGGCTTTAGGGCTCAAGGGAATGAGTCAGCTTCATAAATGAAAAATCAGTGCAGTGCCTTTTGTGATCCTCAGAGTCCCATGCTCAGGCAACAGAGTTAGGAGAAGAGGGTGCCCCTCTAGCCAGCACACCAGCCTGAAGTAAGTCAGGCTGTCACCAGCCATGCAAATAAATAAGAACAAGTAATGTATATTTAATAGAGAAGGAACAACTTATCAAGGGCAGTGGTGGATTCTCCTATTCTCTTCTCCATCTAAGATCAAGTTGGTCAGTTTGTCTCAGAACATGTGCTCGAGTTCAATAACAGCTCTTACACTGAAGTAGGAATTTAGTTCAGTGAAGTCCTGAGGTCTGTGCTGTGGGCAAAGTCTTACTGAACTGCCATAATGGTCTCTTCTGGCCTTTAAAAGTGGGTGGATCACTACGTTGTCCTTTCCCTTTCATCCAGTCTCATATTTCACATTTGTTTCTTTTCAAGTCATTTTATGGCACTCACATGAAGTATCTGAGTACTTCACAAGCTATGAATCACTTCTGATTCAGACTCCCTTGATGAAGTCTGTCATCCTTTTCTCTCACATGCAGAACCAAAGCTCTGAACATAGAAGTCCCAACTTGTACCAACAATGAATCAGAGCCAAGAAAACTTTATCCTGTGAGATCTGCACCACCACCTCACCAGTATCAAATCAGCACATCTAAGTCTGTATTATCCCTTCTGAAAAGAAGTTGCAAAGCAAACTGGACAACATCTTTTAGTACAGTTTTTAATTGAGCAGTGTCTCCTGCTGCCTCTTTTCACAACCTATTGGCCTGAGAGGCTGCCCAGATGCCCATTTACCTCAGACAGGAATCAGAGGGGGAAGGCAGATCTACACTTTCTTCGCTTATCTTGTTCCTGGATCCAGACAAATGTTTAAAGAAATAAGAGGGTGAGCCTGTAAGGGGTGTGTGGAACATGCAGCTCAAGGGAAACCATTGCAAAGTAAGCAGAGATGGCTGTGGGAATCCATCTCTGGATGGATTCCAGTGGGCTGGTGCAGAAACCATGCCATATCATGTGGGAAACACACTAAGTCTGAAGAAAGGATCCCTGCCTTGAAAGCGTGGGGAGGAGGCAAATGACAAGTATGAAGGTGGAGATGGAAGTCTACTGGACTTGCACTGGAGTAAAAATACGTTTGCCTTCATCACATACAGGGGCACCCTTGTACTCCATCTTTGTTTATATCCACCTCATCAGCTGCAGCAGCACTCCCAGAGAGACAGATTTTCTATTTATAAGCACCAGCAGTACCTGCCTTGGCTGCAGGGCTCTTCTTTTGCAGGGCAGTCTGAACATTCCAGCTTCTCTTGCTGCTGACAACCACTTCTCCATCTGAACCAGAGACACGGGCACTCCTGTGTCCATGTGAGGGGAAAAAAGAAAGGGGTGCTGCTTCCAAGCCTCAGCCTCTATCCCCTCCGCAAGGGGATAACAATGGTTATTTCTACATTCCTCTCTTTTAAACTCACATAATGTAGAAAATAAACAATGATCGATGTGCTGAAATGCTCTAGTAGCTAATCAAGCTGCTTAAAGCATATGGGAATATCTCATGTCTGAACAAAAAAAAAAATTCCTGTAGAGCAAGGGGTCTAAGCCCAAGCTCCAGACACCCACCTGATGTCAGTGTGGACTGAGGTAATTCCCATCTCAGGGTGTACATCTGCATTGAGCCCACACTGTCCCTCTATTTCTTTACCCCTGTCCCATTTCCTGAGGAGTTCCTGGGAGCGTTCTGCTAATCAAGTTCCACTTTAGCTCATTCTGAGGAAGAAATACACGCAGCTGATGTTTCTGAAAATGTTGTTCACGGTGAAAGAAAAAAAGTCTGGATATGACCTTAATGGATCATCATCAGATGGCCTAATGGATCAGCTACACTCTCCTCACAAAACCTATCCCAGTGCTTGGTAAAACTTCGGAAAAACTCTTTTATTTTGTCTAATATCAATATCTCTTGCTGCAATTTGACTTCTTTTCCTATCCACTGCGGAGCTGACAGATTATATGAAGAACAACTGGTAAAGTATGGGCTAGAGAAGCGGGCAGTGAGATGAACTGGCTGAACTGCCAGGCTGAGAGGATGGCAGTCAGTGGCACAGAGTGCAGCAGGGGACCAGTCAGCAGGGGTGAGCCCCAGGGGTGGTGCCAGGCTCTGTACTGTTTAACATCTTCATTAATCATCTCCACGCTAGGACAGAGAGTACCCTCAGCAAGCCTGCAGGTGACACAATACTTAAGAAAGCAGCTGATGCACCAGAGGGTTGAGCAGGCATCCAGAGGGACTTTGACAATCTGGAGAAATGGGCTGGTGGGAACCTCATGGAGTCCAGCAAAAGGAAGAGCAAAATCCTGCCACTGGGAAGTAATAACCCCATGCCCCAGTAGAGGCTGGGGGATTTCTGGCTGGAAAACAGCTTTGCAGAACAGGACCTGGGAGTTCAGGTGGATACCAGTTTGACCTTGGGGCAGCAACCTGATTTTGTATAAGGGAAATTTATACAAACCTTGTGGTCTGCGTTCAGAAAAGCAATGGCAGCTGGCTGAGGGAGGTGATCTTTCACCTCTGCCCAGACTTGGTGAGTCATATCTGGAGTACTCCATCTACACCTGGGCTTCCCAGCAAAAAGAGATGTGTGCATCCTGGAGCAAGTCCAGGGATCGGCCACAAAGATGATTAAGGGATGGGAGCATCTGACGTATGAGGACGGGCTGAGTGCAATGGAGCTATTCAACCTGGAGAAGCAAAAGCTCAGTGGGATCTCCTCCATGTGTATAAACCTGATTGTTATTTATGCATGGGAGAGAATTGGGAAGACAGAACCAGACTCATCTCTTCTTCATCTGTCATGCACAATGATAGGACAAGAAGAAATATGAACAAACTGAGATACAAGAAATTCCATTGAAATATAAGAATAAAACCTTTCCAAGGGGTATTGAAAACTGGCACAGCTTTCCCTGAGAGGTTGTGATGTCTCTGTCCTTGGAGATATTCAAAACACAACAGTACATGTCCCTGAACAACCTGCGTTATCTGACTGTACTCAAAACAGGTGCTTGGACTAGATGATCTCCAGAGGTCTCTGCCAACCTCATCAGTTCTCTCATGGTTCTGTGACTGTATTTCTTTCCTCCCCCGCAGCAGTTTTTTTACATCCTTGAAGGTAATTTTCATATGCCCCCCTCATATCAAGTTAGTTCAATATTTCTTCAGAAGAGTTATCTCACTGTGGGCTTCTGGACCTTCTTCTGTCTGTGCTCTGCTCCAAGTGCAGTGCTCTGCACAGTATGCATCACAGTAGCTGAACCTGAATGACAGCAGTAAGTTTTGGAGTTAACAGGCCACAGGGAGAATTGGGTGAGAAGACAGATCTGAAAGAGAGAAAAGGAAAGAAAGGCCAGCAGGCAAACAAGAGCTGCTACCCACCCACTGAGTGACAGGGCACAGTTAAAAAAATTCTGTTCTAGGTGTCATAGATGAGATATCTTCAGAAATTTTCCAGAACTTTATGCTACACCTGTTTGGGAAAGAATATGTTTGGCTTGGCTTACACCCCGCTTCTCCCCCTTAATATTGAGTTCTTAAATTGTACCTTTTAAAAAACCCAATGGATTAGGCATCAGCCTTGTTTTCCAAATCCATTTTGTGCCACCCCTTCCCTTGACCCCTGACCCTCTGGGAACTGACAGCCCTCCCACCTCATCTGGGACCCAACTTCCCCTGTGTACCTGGCAGAGAACTAGATTTTCAGAGGGTAGACGATGCTGGTGAGCTCCCCTGCGCTGTGCCCATGGGCTTGGCAGGAGGTGGACTCTTCCCAATACTCCAGAGGACAGGACAGAAGCCAAAAACCAGGAGCAAGAGTGGCCAAAACAATCAACTTCAATATGCCGCATTCTAAAATATATGAGCATGTGTCAAAGTAGGAAGGCTCACAACAAGGGGTTGTCTTGGGCTGGCTTGTTTATGGCTCCATTCCTCACCCTGCCTTCTCCCTCATCTCTGTTGCCAAATGCAGGTACATAGCCCTTTTCAAAATACAGCAGAAACCAAGGGAATAAAAATTCTTGAAGTCATCCAAATATGAATTCCTCCCTCATAAAGAAGGCCACCCTCTTAGTACCCTGTCAGCCTGTGCACTGACAGTTGTCACCCCTGCAGAGCAGGCACCAGATGGGTAAAGGAGGGAAGATGTTCTTTTTCCTTCTCTAATCACTGCATTCTGAAAACCAAAGGAGGCTGTTTTGAGCTGCTTGATGGTTACTGCCTGCTGTATTACTAAAGGAAGGCCAGTGAACAGCACAAGAAATGTTTCAAAACAAGGTAATAAACTGGGTGAAAACAAGAGAGATCCTGGCACAAGATGACAGTAACCAGTGACCCCCAATTACCCTAAGGTATTTACTTGTGAATAAATCTCTACATTTCAGTAGTCCCAAATCATACTGCCCAATTTAACCCAGAGAAGGTTTTCAAATCTTCTAGCCTGCTTGAGCAATATCCTTTGAAACTAAAGAGGTCATTCCCTGAGCCAAGACCCAGCAAAGTAATTATTTGGTTTTGCAGGGAATTTTCATTTGTTGTTTGTTTGTTTGTTTGTTTGCAGTTTTGTTGTTGTTTCCCCTTCCCTCCCTCCTCGTCTCTCCTCCCTAACACCCCCCAAACAGACAAAATCAGGTATCTTATTTTTTGGAAATGATTTAGCAATATGTTTGCAAAATTAGAAAGGGGGAAACCTTAACTAAAATGTGATATGTCTATACGTGATAATTGCATGTATCTTTTTTCTTGGCTGGTCTTAGCTGCAATTTTTCTCTGTGTGCATATTCTGAATGTAAATATCTTGGTGTAACACCAATGTGTACTTGTATAATGCAAAAACATAAGTCCTAAACATAACGTAGATGTAGGAATCAACTAAAAATGTGTCATTATTTTGAGTGAAGCACGATAACAAAATCAGAATCCAAACTCTCTCCTCTTCTCTCAAATACAGAATGACGGAGTCAGTTTAAAATCTTTTTCTCCCCCATCCTTGCAGGCCTGTTAGCTAGCAAGAAGACATCTGCTAATCTTTCAGTAGAAGAGCTTTTAGTTCTTTGTCTGCTTGTTTGGTGACAGTGACAGAATTTCAAGTGTTGTGGTGGGTTGGCAACACTCAGTGGGGATCTGAAGTACTGGCGGGGATTTCTTGAGTTTTGCCCTGCAGAGCAGATAATCAGTTGTGTCAGCCTCATTCTTGGGTGTGTAAACTTATGGACCTTTCTTTGCTTTCTGGTTCAACCTTCCACTGAAACTCCACCAGGGAGTACATCATAGGGAAAAACAAGGATTATCACTCTGCTGTGCCTGCTGCAGAAGACAGCACCTCTTTTGCTTCTCCTCTGGGTAAGTTGCTCTCTGTAGAGATGTAGATGACACCTCGAGTCTCCAGCTTCCCTAAGAGCACTGGGAATGGTCACTGGGATGCTGCACTTTTTTTTTTTTTCTCTTACTAAACTTTCCAAGATTTACTGAGATCTGAACTCTTGAGAGATGGTGATAAATGTTAAATCTGTCCTCTTTGCTTTCCTTCCATTTTTACAAATGGCAGGCTTCATCCTCCTGAATTAGGATATCTATTTCCAGAAGAGCAACAGTGGATTCCAATCTCTGATGTGTTTAATGAGAAATTATAAATTAATAGGCTTTCTTCATGGAAGATCTATGCTAAATCTGTGGGGAATCCTTAAGGACTGCATAGTCAAAATAATTGACTGTCTGTATGGCTCTAATAAATACAATTTAATCTAGGAACATCAGGGCAGTCTAAAATATATTCAAAAAATCCCCAACAAAACACTAAAATCACATGGCAAAAGGGTTTAATATGTCCTCGGCAGACCTGGCTATGCCAAATTTAATTAAAGAGTTCTATTTGTGTCAATAAATTATCGTCCAAGGTAAAATAAAAGTCATTCAATTTGTTAAAATTTAATTTTATTTAGATACACAATTAGTGGGTTTATCCTATTGCAAAATAATTCAGCCAAGGAATCAATGCTAGCACCAAGTACAAGTGAGTTTACAAACAATCCAAACAGTCTTCTGACACTAACTAGCTACAGGTAAGGATGGAATGTTTTATATAAATGGGATATTTCTCTTTCACATACAGACAGACAAACGGATATCTCTGTAACTATTTCTTAAAATCATTAGCTGAGTGCTACTGTAATACTTCTAAGACTAATAACTGTTTTCTTACAGAAATTGCTGAAGGCAGCTTCAGAAATAAAACAAAGCAATAAAAAAAAAAGATAAATACAGCATTCATAATTTTATCTGTCTGTATCTCTCAATTTTTTAAAAGGTGGTGCTTTAGCTCTGTGTTTGTTTTGTACAATATTCCAGTAAACTATGGATGAAATCAGATCAAGAAAATGGTACCAAGAACAAGCCTAATGGACTCTTACAAGTAAGCTCTCCACAATTACGTTGCTGCAACAGGGGTGGAAAACTTTTCTAGTGCTGCCATCTGTGCCAGGATGCCTGCTAACCTGTGGTAGAAGCCTGGAGGTGGAGGATGGGCAAGATGTGTTCATGCATATTTTATCCAAGAGGCCTTGACAAACCCACCAAAAAGTGAATCACAGTCCAGAAGGATAATTGTTATCACTGGGAAATTGTCACATCATCTAACCTGAGACACCCAGTAGGTAATTAAGGCAGTAGCTGCCTAATGTGTCTGCACTGGCAAATTGGGTCACTCCTTCTTTTACCCAGCTCCAGTGATTACACATCCTGTATTCATGTTAGCTCCCTCTGGAAGTGAACATCCAAGAGGAAACTCAGGCACCTAGAGGGAACAGCATCTCCCCGGTCTGCAAAGAGAGGGCACTTGGAAAGAAAAAATCTTGCTGCTTCCAAAAGAGACACTCCTTTAACTCTAACTCAGCAGATTTTGCTCTCTAAACCTTTCTTTTTAGGGACAGGGAGTGGCATACCTTTCCTTTTTCTTTTACTAAAAGAACCCAAACCACTTCTCTGAGGGCTGAAAAAAAAGCTGTGTCATTAATATATGCATTTTGAACACAGAAAACACCATGCATGTGTATACATATGTATGTACACGTGTGATCATCTTTCTTTTTAATGTTGCAGCTGCTATGAATGGATTCTGAGGTCAACCTAGAGCTTGATAGGTTTGAGTGATCAAGAATCACCTGCTTGTCCCAGGATCTCTCCCTGGTGCCATCCACAAAGAGCATACCCAGCAACAGCTTTAAGAGGCCAATTTACTGTGGAGAACATCAGAACCCACAGCTTCAGGAAAGGAGAATGAGGTTTGTAAGTGTCACATTCTCTTTCATTGAAGTCAGTAGTTCTTGAGGTACAAGGAGGGACAGAGGTGGGATTTGCACTTGTGGTAAAGATATATTCTAATGCTCAACTTCCTTCAGGATTCTATAGAGCTCCTAAAAGCAGGCAGAGAGATGGTATCAATTCATTATTTTCATTTTTACTGTGGTACTCTTGCCAGTTGGGATTGGAATTAGGGTGAGGCCAGTGACTCTTTCAAAGGGCCAGTTTGATTCTTGAGGACACAAAATCCCAGGAAAAGAACTGGCAGTGCTGTGATCAAGGCCGTAGGTTCTCTTTTCCCATAGGGAATGACACCTTGGCTATTGGCAGGCAGAGAGCATGGGGTGGGCTGGGGTTCTGTACTTTACTTTAATGAGGCATTCATCATTGTAGGGCATTCAATAATGTAAAGACACCTGGTGTTAGCAGAAGTAAAATTACGTGCTCCTTCAGGGAGAGAGGTTACCTCCTCTATGTGAATAACATTAGGATTTGTGTTGGGATTATAGTTGCAGTTTGGAGAGAATAAAATACCAGAAGCACAACTCTTTCTTGCAATATGCAAAGCCTAAAGACACAGTGAGAGGATTTGTGTTGAGAAGAGAAAATTCTCTTCGAGCTCTTTTCCAACACAGATTGGTTCCCTGACTTACAACTGTGATCAGGGTTTGAAGGTCTGGGAAACCTTCAGGAGCCCAGCATTCTGCTGAATGCTGCAGCAGTTATACAGCTACAGAGAAGACAAAGGCTGGCAAGGGCCCATGCTCTTTTACTGCAAGGATTAGTGCCTTGATATCAGACTTAGCTGTAGGGATAGGGCATGCAAATATCAGCTCTCATGCCCCATACTACCCCATCCCCCAGAGTCCAGAGGCAGAACGCAGCAGATTTCTGCAATGATCCATACCCGTTCAGAGTAGGAAAAAGTGTAAGGCCTAAAAGCATCAATAGACAAGCCTGTTCCCACCTGTGGTGAGATGAGGGAAATGAACACTCTGGTATTGGCATGACTGGACAGGGCCCTTAGGCTTGGCTCTCTCCTTCTGCAGGGACCCATCACTTGGGGTAGCAATCAGAGGAGACAATTTATATTTTTAAGAGCTGTCTGTGTGTCCAGAGTCAGAATAAGTGTAGAGACCAATGCTCTTTTTATTGTGGGTATTGCTGCCCAGGATACAATTAAAGTAAAGATTTGAGCTGGGATTATCTTTACTGTCTCCTCAGCTTGTTTCCCTTGCTTTCTGCAGTGCCTTTGTGTAGTTCATTCCTTCTGGAGTAAATCAATCATCTCCCTCCCAGAGGAAATCTGTGCATGAGTGATGGGGGAACAGCACAGACAGATTTTGTGGCCACAGATGTCATCATATTCAGCTCTTCTCTCCCAGGACAAGCCAAGCAGTGTCCTTAGCAGGCCCTGAAGCCTCCTGTCTTGCCCTGGGGGACCAATCTCGTGCCCATCACACAGGCACCACTGAGGTGTATGTGACACAACCACCTCTGGCACTTAAAGTACTCTGGATTAAGCCCCACCCTCACACATAACAGTGATCTTTATGTCTCAGGGTCACTGGGGTTGCCTAATGAGAAGACTTTGGTCTAGAAGTGTCCTGGCCATTCCATGACAGGGGTGCAGCCTCAAGCACTGCAGGCACGAGCCATGTTGTCCCAAGCAGTGACACATCTGTCCTGTGCACCTTGCAGAGACAACAGTGAGAGAGGAATTTGAACTGCTTGGAAAAGAAGCTGCAGAGGTCTTCCTCCTTGCATTGATGACTGAGATGATATTTGATGCTCAGTCAGGTGTTATAGATCTCTTTCTTCCCACAATGCTTCCTTCCTTTCACACAGTTCTGATTTTATTCTCTGTTCCGTGGTTGGTTTTGCTACACAGTGACACAAAACCATAGGGCAGGTTATGTAATAGCAGGATAACTTGGTTCAGAAAAGAGGGTAATAATATTACTATCCCAAACAAAAAGAAGGAGAAGAAAATTATTTAAATTGTGACTATATAATTGTAATAAATTTCAAATTAAAACAACTCAAAGCATTTCTGTGCGCTGAAAAAAAAATCTCTATTTTTAGAGTAATTTTCCACCTCAAGTCTTCTGCAAGCTTAACACATATGAAACAAATAACTCTTTAACAGCACTTCATCTCTAACACTGCATGACTACTACTACTACTACTACAATCATGCATTTGTATGCTTTTCCTCAGGTGAGCAGTGTCCTCTAACTCTTCAGAAACAATCACACATGAGCAAGAAAGTAAAGATGGCTCAGGGCTAAAATTCCAGCCACTGGTCAGAATCTCCTACTAACTGTAGCTGCTTCAGGATTTCGCCACATACCACAGACACAAAGCCATGATGCAATAAGCAAGTCTGAGTCCAGCAGATACAGAGGAGTTTAGGGTCTGCTTAGACAAATAAGGTTACTTACCAAAGCTTAGACAAATAAGGTTACTTACCAAAGCTCACGAAGGAAGCTTATGGCACAACTGGTGATGCACCTCTGGCATTTGTGTTTCTAGCCCCCAAGGTGTATTTCCTTTTGCTTCTAGATAGCTGTCTTCATCCACATGGAAAAAGAATGCGTGAGGTAAGATTTATTCTGGTTCTAAGCCAGTTCAGCCATCTATGGTGTTGGTGACACTGGTGAAGAGAAGTTGTCTTTGAACACCCAAGGTAGCTTTGTGCATACAAATATTCTTGATAGTGAGCATCAGCTGAAGAAGAGAAAAACTTACATTCCTGATTAAAAGATCTATCTTTCCACCCTACAAAATAAATCAACATTCCTGCTAAACCAGCTATCTTTCCACCCTGCGACATAAAGCAAGATTCAGGAAAAGTCAGAACATTTGCTAAGTTTTTCATTCAACCAACCTTTGTGTTACAGGTAGCTCCAGTCTTTTCGACCATACACAGCTTTCTTGAATATTGTTGGGCAGGAGGGCTCAGTGTAAAAATCCAGCAGTGGTGTGGCTGAAGCAAGAACCTTTTATCTCTTCTTCTTCAGGGGCAAGTGTTGGTTGGATATGCAGTTATGTATCTCTCACATTCAGTTGCATTCAAAATCCTTTAAAAAGAACAGTGGTATCTAAGGCTGGACTCACTCTGGAGGAAGCTTTCTGATCACAAATTCAAGGAGCACAGATATATTTTTATTTATCTCTTAAACACTGATTACTAGGAAGCAGAAGTGTTTTTAAACACTTATGTTCCAGTGTCCTGAGGTTTTTAATGGAAAGGGAAAATTATGAATGTCATGTATTAATATTTCATTTACCATGAGTCAAGACTGGTTGGCTGACAATGTTTTATGCCTTCCCACCTGTGCAGAATTGCCATTGTCCTCCATTAAGGACCTGATTCCCATTAGCTTCTTGTGATGGATGGGGGAAGGGAAACATGTTGTGTGTGCAGTGCTGGAATAGGGAATGAGATTTTTGCAACCTTTCATTTAAAAAGAAATCCTTGGGGGTCTGTGAATGGCAGGCTGTACTAGAGATCTCTCAGAGGCGTTCAGACCTAATGGCACGATGACACCAGAGCTAACCTTTCTTCACCAACCTCCTTTGTATCAAGGGCTGACATGGCTGATTTCAGAAAGCAATGATTGCTTCTCCCCTTGCTTTAGTCTGTTGTGGAAAAGGCTGGTTGGAAATCACTGTTTGCTGTTTTGATTGACTGCATCAGGACTCAGGGTATTTCTTCTTTCTTTAAAGGCATACATTAGTATGCTGGCTATTTGGAGCTCACTATGGAAAATATTCTAGTTGAGGTAGACTGCCTGCCAGGAAAGACTGATGGTCTGGTTCAGTAAAGAAAATTAAACTAAAATAAGATCTGAATCTGAAGCTCTGGCCCCAGCCTGAGTTGAGATGTATTTCTCTTTCTAAAAGAGTCCTAAAAAAACTTAATTTAATCCTAAAACCAAAATAAAACATTCTGTATTTGAGTTTATTTTTTCCTTATGCTGGCTGAAGTCAAAACAAGCAATATCCACAGAATGACAGTCAAAGATTTTTGCCTTAAAGAAAACTTGTGAAAAAATTCTATCTCTTTCCAAAACAATTGTTCTTATGAGGCTGTTGGGCTAATTTTGCAGACATGAGAGCTGCAACTACTCACACTAAGATCAGACTGCCTGATGCTACCTCAGACACAAGCTGAGTCCTTGAAACCATAAGAGCTCTTCTCCATCTAGCAGTGTTCTCAGGAAGAGTCAAGCACCCATGTGAAAATTACACATTTTTCTGGATTTGAGCTGGTGAAGTTTGCCCAAGGTTTGCTCCACTCAACCTTTTCACAGCACTCTCTGGGTACCTTCCCATCTCCTTGCAGTCTTGCTCGTGTTCTTGCAGCTTTTCAGCAATTTCCAGAAGTTCATCATGTTGCTGTGACTCTGTTTCCTCTGTCCAGCTTGTCCATATGGACTACTCACCAGCTTTTCCTACTGTGAACATCCCCAGGCAGAGATCAGCACGGATGGAACTCCTGCTTTCTGCAACAATAACTTCTGGCATCATCTGCTCCATAAAGTGACGGACGATGGCAAATGACAGACAGGAAGGTGCCTTCATGGGGATCCTGAGGAGGCTGGGACAGAGAGAAAAGATATGCTACGGAGAGATACGTTTTCCTAAGGATGTCCCCAAAATTACCGCATACTGTGTTATGAATCTTCACGACTGCACGTCCCTGCCACCTCCACGTTGTAAACAAACAGTATTTGAAGTGAGTGCAGGCAGAGGATATTTTGCCTTTACATTGTCCCACAGGTTTTCCAGAACATACACATAAGCAGTAGCACCTGTGCAACAGGGCACAAGAGTACTAGCACAAGGGTTTGGACAAGAAATGGAAAACATCTCTCACTTGAAAGGCAAAAACATACATAGATTAAAAAGTAGGTCAGAAAAGTATGTATATTTACTCCAGAACGCATTAACATCAGAACTGATTGTATTATCAATTTAAAAAATAGACTAATAATTGGGTAGAAGAGAGAAAAAAACAACAGCTTCTCAAACATCTTTTACGGTAGAAAATGAGGTGGGTAGCAAGGGATACATCCATCTAACTGTTACAGAA
Source organism: Irena cyanogastra (assembly GCA_013397155.1). Taxonomy (NCBI): domain Eukaryota; kingdom Metazoa; phylum Chordata; class Aves; order Passeriformes; family Irenidae; genus Irena; species Irena cyanogastra. The sequence continues at coordinate 506,319 of VWZV01014850.1, forward strand.
AGAGAAATGGTGAAAAAAATCTATAAAAGCTTCCCTTTTATTGTTTTTCTAACCTCATTTCCAGTAGTTTTCCCATTACCTGCTCTGCTCAGGGAATCCTTCTGTTTTTCTTTAAGGTGTTTTTCCCCATGTTATTTTGCATCATATATTTTTATTAAATCAATTGCTGTGAAATTTACATCATATAGCTTAATTAAAGGGAAATTATTTTGCTGAGGAGTCTGATGGTGGAAGAATGGAATCAAGCAACTTCACTATAAGACTAGCTTCTTCATAAAGCCATTCATTTCCAAGTTTAGTCCTTGGGAAACGATAAATTAAATGCTATTATACTGCCTAGAAAATACAACACTTTGGCACATCTTAAATGTTCATGACAAGTCCACCGCACTATGCTGAAATGATCCTTTTTTATAACTCTGGTAAAAAAAGAAAAGGTCTATTTTAACAAGGGCTGGGATGCTAATAGGTGGCAATTAATGGTCCACAGATGATTAGGGGAAAAATGAGGTAGAAGAAAAAATTTCCAGGCCATCACTTCTGCTGAGAACATCAGGATTTCAAACACTAGTAAGAGTTAAAAAAGTGTACCGGTGAAATAAAAAGGTATTTTACTCATTTGCCTCCACTAGGATGTCAGCTCTGCCATACTTACTGCATACAGCAGTCATGCTGGAAAACTGGTAATTATACTTCTACCACTTCTCATCATTTATGAATACTGGGTATAATTAGTTTCTGTGGCACCATGCCATGCTAGGCCTTGTATATAAATGCATAGAGTGCTGCTGTCCTATTGTGCTTTTTGTTTGCATTCCAGTGGATATCCTGATGACATTTGCTTCCAGAAGATGCATCATGCCTAATACTGCTAATTTTCAACGTGATGAAATAGCAACTCTAAAGCTGTTTTGGACAGGAAGCTCCAAAAATCTTTGCGAATTTCTCCCTTGCTTCTTCCAAAATTCCTCCTCTCTCCCCCTCTCTACCATGTACCCTATAACAAAATCCTCAACAAGACCTTCTTACACTTAAAGACATGGGGAGTAAAAAAGATGTATCTCTACTACCTGCTTCCAGCCTCTACTCTGAAAGTTTAGGAGAGAAAACAGTTTTGATGTCTGCTTTGGTTCCACTACATCCCTGTGTATGAATTTTCTTGGTGCTGCTGGAAATGAAATCCGTGATAAAACAGCACAATGCCACGGCCCTCGGTTGTTCTTGAGGCACAGGGGAGTGACACCACCCACGGCTAAAGGAAGCTGTGGTGCCACCCTTGGTGTGGGCAAGTGTCTAGGTCAGTGCACGGGCCAGGTGTTGGGCCTGGGACACTGGCTCAGGAACAGCCTTTCTCACCATCCTTCAAGCCTCTCTTTTCTGTTAGTGGTTTCACTCCCCCGGTAAAACCTTTCCTATAGGTTGCTTTCCTTCTTAGGGTTTTTTTTCCTTCTTCTTTTTCTTTTTCTTTTTCACCCTCTCACCTTCAAGGCATTTATATGCTGGGGTAGTGAGAGAATTTGCTTAATGTCATAGAAAACAAGATTTTTTTAGTTTTTTGCCTATTGACAAACAGCAATTGATCTTCTTTATGCAGGCAATAAAAAGAAAGAAAGGGAAAGTGAGTGAAGCTGCAGTAGCTGCTAATATCTCATAACCATTTTTTTACTGTGATGAATTAGCTTCAACAGACACTTGACTCAAACAGCCTGCAATCTGATTTTGTAACTTTGGCCTGGTACTTTGAGTAAGCACTGACAGCAGAACAAAGTACGGGCTACACTGAAACCAGGCACACATGAATTAATCTCAGCTGTGTATTGATAGAAACGGTGCATTATAAGTAATGTGGAGTTTGCTTTTACTTCTAGTTTGCTTGACAACATTACCTCTCTAGGCATTTGTATTTCAGTACACTTTTTTTTTTTTTTTTTTTTAGTAAAAACGATATGGCGGTAGACAGAATTTTCCTTGCCTTAAGTAAACATCTCAATTTCAGTATCTTGGACAGTTCTGGACAGTTTTAATTTTTATTAATCATAGCCATTTTTGTGGGATAAGGTTCACCTGTGGATCTCATTGCCTTTAATGCCAGCAGGATAAGTGGATTGAGACAAGGACTAGACAAAGTCACATGAAAACACATGGAACAGGGTTACCACTCCGTTATGAGAGAGACATAGAATACAGAAAGTTGGGCAGATGCTGTAAATGGCATGTTAGCTCTGATTTCCTGGGTCTCCCAGCTTGGGGGAATTGCATTGAGCTGACCTGTGCCTGTAGATGACACTTTTCTCAAGCCAGTGCTTCAGCTGGGAAGTGCAGCCACTTCCCCAGCTGACCTGTCAGGTGTTGTCTGACAAGATATATAGGTTGGTGAAAAGTTCTCCTTTAAACCCTTATAATGATCCTGCAGTGATGCCAGATTCCACATTTTTGATGAGTGTGCTGTGCCTCGTGATGGATGAATTCAGAGGGAAAGCAAAGGCTTTCCCCTCTGGGGAAATATCTGAGTGAGCTGTTGGAACACACCACGATACCAGAGCGAGTCCGCCCTAATCTAACACTGCCCCGAGTCAGGGGCAGCAGCCCCTCCCTGCTCCCACAGTAAGGATGTCTCTTTTTAACACCTCCTTTTCTTTCCAACAGGTGTTTAGGCAGGGAATAGGAAGAGAAAGAAAGGGGAGAAAAGAAGGAAAAACTCCCAATGCTGAGGGACTCTGGAGTCACTTGTGTAGAAGGGATAAAATGTCAGTGAGGATGTCAAGACTCTTGCAGATAGAAAAATTTAAGGAAGCATTTATCCAATGCTTCCAGTCAAAAAGGGCAAATATTGAGGAGATTTTAATTTGCTTATGGGTGAGAGAACAGGAGGTGAAGACAGGGAGGACTTTTGCATCACTCAATGAAAAGGACAGCAGAAACAGAGTTATTTGGGACTTTCCCAACTTTCACCTTCAGGCATGTAAATTCCTTCCCCTTGCCATTACAACTCCAGAATTTTTCTAAAGGGCCTGAGTTCCCAAATTCCTTCAAACTGCACAGGACAGGCAAGGCATAAATTTGGACACCTGTCCTAATCCTGAAAATCCATGTGAAGAAAATTTTTGGTCAGCTGCAATTATTTCCTACTGTCAGTAAGTTCTGGGAGGCTGCGTGTTAGCGGGCCAGCAGTTGTTTAGATACTGGTCCCATGAAACTGTTGCTCAAAGCAGAGTAGGCTTTACAAAGGCTAAATCTGCTGCTAAAGACATCACACCTTCCTCTCATCAAGGCTATCGGATGAGGCTCCAAATTTACAAAGGCTGAGGTTCACAGTAGCAGAATTGGGCAGTAACTTAGGCAGAAAGAGATCTCTGGGTGTCCTCTGTGGCCCAGCCTCCCTGCTCACAGCTCAGACAGCTTTAAAGTCAGGTCAGGCTACTCAGAGCTTCAGTAAGCTGAATTTTTATCATCTTTGAGGATGGAGAGCTTGCAGGATCCCCGGGCACCTGTTCCAGTGTTCGACCAACCTTGTTGGGAAGTTTGTTCCCTTAAGATCTATCTGGAGTTTTCCAAGTGCCAGATAGCATCTTGTGGCCTCTTGTCCTGTCACTTTGTGCCTCTGGGAAGAGGCTTGCTCCATCTTCTCTACACCCTCTCATCAGACAGCTGCAAACAGCAATGAAGTTCTCCTTCTGCCTTTTCTGAATTGTTTTGGGCTGAACAAATCCCTTCCCCTCAGAGCTACAGCTGGAAGAGGGCTGAAAAGGATCTGCCAAAGGAAAGGCAGCAGCTTCAACTCATAGTAGGGGTCTGCATTAGGAGTGTTTCCGTCGGGTCAAGGGACATGACCCTTCTTTGCTCAGCACTGGTGAGGCCACACCTGGAATGTTGCTTCCAGGAATGCGGGGATGCTCCCTAAAGCACAGGAGAAGTGAAAGCCCAGAGCTATGGTTAGATGGGGGCTGGGAGAAGTACACTAAAAGAAAATGGAAGCTGCAGAAAGCACCTTCTGCTGGGGAATGCTTAGTCTGTGGGAGGGCTGAATGCTTTTAAGAGTCAAGCTAGGGTGAGGGCTGGTGTAAAGGAAAAGCTGAAACCTCCAGCCCACTGGACATGTGTCAGTGGGGCTGAAAGAAACTGCCCAAGGAAACTGGAAGCTAATAGTAGAATCCATGTCCAAGGAAGGAAAAAGCTCAAAACTAGCTTTGGTGTGGGGATGGACAGGGACTGCCACAGCATCCTGAGGGTGGCAAAAAGGGTCATACATAGAGAGCCTTTTACTGTTGAGAGGTTGAGTTGTTTACTTGGAGGCCCAGAATAGGTTTAGCATAATTGTTGAGGGGTTGAGAAAAGGGAAAAATTTACTCTGAGTGGGGCTGGAAAATTATTCCCCGAGTAAAGCATGGGGCTGATGCCTGTTTTCATTGAGATTTACCACTGATGTTTCTGCTGTATGCCTCAGGCCCTTGTCAATGCAGTCTTTCTTGAGATTTCTTGCTGAAAATACAGAATACTCCTGCTTCTCTCCATACAAAATTCACCCTCTCAGCCACCTGCTGCTGCAGGGAGAGTTGTGTCATGGTGATGCTGGGACCATTCCATCTTCCTAGCATCTGCATTAGGGTCTCAGCTGCTCAGTTTGACATACAGAATAAAAAGAAAACAACATAAAGGAATCAAAACACTCTAAAACATCCCCTTAGGGCAGAGGTAGAGCATTTATGCAATAATGTCTTAAGTCAGAACAAAACATTAAATTCTGTATTAGAGGTGGGAACTGGAGGCTCAAACCAAGTTTTTCTCCTATCACTTACAGTGGCTGCTGCTGTCACCAGGTGTGTCCCTGGGGGAACACAGGTCCCTGACATCCCAAAACAGGCAGTCCTCAGCATCAAGGGACTGAAGCATCAGTGCTCTGCAGGTGAAAGATAATTTTGGAGAGATTTCATAGAGGTTATAGGCCAAAATTTTATAATGTTGATCCCTCTATCCGGCACCTGAATTCAAACTGGGTGCTAGATCCTGCAAATTCTTTGCACACAAGAGCATCTTTGCGTTCACCAAACTCAGCAGGAAGGCCCTGAAGGATCTGGCACCAGGTAACTCACAGAACAGAGTTGGAAGGGACCCACAAGGATCATCAAGTCCAACTGTTTAGTGAGTGGCCTGTACAGGGATCAAGCACACAACCAGCATCATGCTCCAATCAACTGACCTAACCCCAGGCTCTAGACTCAGGGACGTGGTGCCACGAGATGTTAGTGGCCCATGGATGTTTGTCAGCATTCCAAGGACTGCTGTGCAACAGTGCCTGTGGCATTGCAGGTTTGTAGGTTTTTGTGTTTTCTTGCCATGCAGATCATTCAGTGGTTGGGTTTCCAGCCTGGCTGAAAAGAAGTGCTGGGGCACTGGGAACTGTAGGACAGGTGTCAGCAGGAAGGAAATATCCTGAACTACTTTTCCCTAAGGGAAAACCTATCCTGTCACTGCCACCTGAGCTCTCACCTCTTCCACTGGAGGCTATTTTTCCTTATCTTACCTTCTTCTGCCTCTTGTTTAAGCTCTTTGTATGCCATCCAGTGACAAGGGACATTCCAGTGACTTCTTTTGGAATTTAATTACTCCTAACCCACCCAGGTGGGTCAAATCCACACAAAGTATTAATATTTAGTACACAATAGCTCTATACTTGTCACACTGACTGAGCTGTACCGTACTGCCAGTAGATGTACCTTACTGACTAGCCTGTGGTCCTCAGGATGGGAGCAAGAGTGACATCTAGGCAGAGACCAGCATTCCTGTGGGAGATCCTAGAGCTGTAAGTGCTCCCCCCTGTACTGCAGAGGGGCTGCCTTGGTCTATCCCTGCTCCCAGCCACAACAGTGAAGAGCAGCTTCTAGCTCAGCTAGGACTCATCTGGGAAGTTCCTACCTATCTGAGATGACCTTGGGGAAAGTTGACTCCACATGAGGACTTTCCTAAGTTTGTGAATCAGAGGAGAGCAAATGTCCAACAAGTGTTCAATAGGACCAGCAGCCCTTTGTGGGCTGTTTTAGAGTCCCACTCTCTCTCGTTTCCTTTGTCTCCTTGCATTGGACCCAGAGACTGTGGAATTGCATGGGGATAACACCACTGGAAAATTAAACTTTCCAGGGGCATGGTGGTGTGTTTGCAATCACTCCATCTCATTAGAGGCTGCATCATGGATCAATCAATGCGAGGGAGCTGGCAGAAAAGCAGCAGTGGGCCCAAGGAGAAGGAGCAGGATACAGCTGCCCTTTCCAGAGCAGTGAGCCACTTGGCCAGATTAGGAATGCCAGCAAACAGGAGAACCTAATCCTCCTTGGAGTTTCTGCTATGCCTTCTCAGCCACCAAAGTTTCATGCAGCTGGTCTTCAAAGGAGAAAGCACTGTGGTAGAAGGAAAGCCAGGGCTGGGGAGACTTCTTGGTCTCCCAGATGTAAAGAAACAATGTCTGGCTGAGATTTCCAGTGACAGGTTAGGGATTGAGTGTACTGAGCTGCTGGTTAAGCTGCACTGGTGAAGGGGGATAGGCAGCACAATGACCAAATGGGCTTCCCCAGAATTGCCCCAGGGATACAGCATAGCCCTGGGCCACCCACCTTGTCAAGGACATCTAGTACGACTTACCTGGGGCCAAGTACCAGGACAGGAATATAGCTAAAGTGGATTATCTGAACTGGTAAAGTCATGCCATGCAGAATAACCCTTCAAAAGTGGCTCCAGGAGAATAAAAAGTAGTTTCATTTTCCACTGCACTACAGAGTAGTAAGCTCTAAGTTTGCCAAAAACATCTGAGCTAACAAAACAGAAAATTTCTTGAGAGACAGAACTTCCTCAGAGCCCCAAAGACAGAACCTTTTGAATGACTGACATTTTCTCATACGCTCTGTCATGCATTTGACAAAAGCAGCATAATGTATCCCCCTTTACCTGCCGTCAGGAGAGAGGAATGGCCTGTATAATGAGGAGATGAAGAAAAATTGAAGGACTTGTAAAGGACATTGGTGAATCCTGAAAGCCAGGAGGTGTTCGTTGTCAGTACATCAAGACACTCTTGAGACATGCATCTTCAGAGGGGGCCCATCATGGACACTGTTGGGAATGATGAAGTTCAGAGCTCTAACTCGCCCCGATTTAAACTGACCTTGCAAGGATTTGAGAAGGTTGTGTCTTCTATTTTGTTTTGATTTGCAAGAAGAGACCAACGAAGTTATGGATCAAAAGTTGCAAGGCTTACCTTGATGAAGTGATATTGAGCAGTTGTGTGCTCTGATATACTCAACTGATGCTTTCAGCTCTCTCAGCCGTGACAGCTCTGAAGTCCCAGAAAATTCACATCTCTACAGGACTGTGCGAATTCATCTGAAGGAACATGGAAATGACTGCATAAGTCTCTTTCAGCTAGGAACAAAAAAAGATACTAAGTACTCTCTGTGCCTTTGTGGATTGATCATGGTACCTAAAGGTACCTCCTGCAAACCGATTTTGCCATCCAGGTCTTACTTTTGTCCATTGTATGATACTGCCTGAATGAAATAGTGAAAATCCCTGTTTCAGTGTGAGTTAGCCACCTGGTTGATTTCCAAGGAAAATTCCAGCATACCTTGCAACTAACCATTTCTGTCCTACTGTCAAAAATTAAATGAAATAAAAATAAAATTTTTCATCCAGGCTGAACAGTGGTACAGTTATTTTTATTTGATTACTAAGGAAATCCTACTGGGCCCACTTCCTAAACCCGTTGTGGCTGAGGTCAGTGGGGATTTTCTGTGTCATTTAAAAAGCCTTTAATTACTCTTCCCTTGCATAGGACTTCCCTGTAAGCATAAGGAGGTTAATTACTTCCTGAGTAGTATCTGCTTCTTCTTCTCATTAATTATTTAACGATTAATTATTAGGGATTGCCTCTCAGGGGTGTGTGTGAGCTATAATAGGCACCAATACAGACAGACTCTGCCCTGAGGAGTTTCCAATCTCTTCTTTTTAGTTGTATGACCAACGAGATGTAGCTTCATGTACACAATAACTTGGCCAAAACAAATGGAAAAGGCATCCATCTCTGTAAGGCTGAGGGAGCAGAGGTTTATGGGGTGGGTAGCACAGGCACTTTGTACATCTGTGTGCCATGTTCACATCCCAAAGACTGGGAACAACTACAAATATTCAATCTCAGATGGCTATTCTGTGAGAAATACCCATCTGGCACTTGTTCACAAAACCTGCCTCCCCAGGTGGCTGCCCCTAAGGAATGCCCAGATGGCACAAATGGGATTGAACATGGGGATCAAAAACCAGCCCTGTCCAGGCTGGGACCACAAGATGCTAGTGGGGAAAACTGCTGTCCCTCCTACATCCCTGCTCCAGCTCTGGATGTGAGCTCTGGCTGCTGAAAAGCTGTTAAACACACACCCCGCTCTGAGGAGATATAACAGAAATAGCATCCAACTATTCCTCAGCTCCTGCCAGCCTGTGCCGCAGTCACACGGGGAGCTTCCGAGCTGGAGCCCCGCTCCACTGCCCACGGACGCCTCTCCACTGCCCACACCCTGAGAGATGCAGAGGGTGAGCAGTGCTCCCGCTACCAGGCCACACCCTGAATTACAGAGAAGAGGCGTCCCAAGGGCTGTTCTTCTGCCTCTGGAGCTGGTACTGAGGGGAGTTCAGACGCATCAGAGCAAGACAGTGTGCAGCAGGCTGTCAGACTTGACACCAGCTAGGGATTTCACTGTTTAAATCCTGACTTCAGATTCAATCTGTGCAGCAACAGGAGGAGAAGGAAGCAGCAGGCAGTTTTTTCCAGTACTTCCAAAGTCCAGGTACCCAGCTGTTACACCCACTTGCTGGTCCTTCCTATTTTTTTATTCAGACAAGGAATTGAAAACAGTTTCACAGCTTAGCAGCTTCTGTGTAAAAACAAATCTGCTCTTCTACACAATTAGGAATTCACTAAATCAAAGTCACACCATCATGAGTCTGGTGCCCTTTCAGAGGGTCTAGTGATGCTGCTCCCTGGTTCAGTGCCTCTGCGAAGCAGAGACTTTTCCTTGGCATTCCAAGGTGTGCAAAGCAGCCTACTGTGCAAACGAGACTGCCCTACTTTCTGTAAATGACTGCCCCTCAACCATCCTCACCAGACAGTCTGATTATATTTCTCATATTGCAACACAGATGTTCATGACTTGTCTGCACCAGGAACACCAGCCAAGTATTCCAGCTGTATAACAGCTTTTTGTTGCTGATAGAAGAGTCTCAATATAAATTATTTCCCCTCATATCCCTGGAAATCACACAAACATCACACAAGGCAGAGAGTGATGCATTTAGAACCACCTCTGCAAAGTGCCACAGCAATGTTTTAAGGAGGGTTGTCTTAGTCCAAGTGCTGAGCAACTCCAATTTGCAGAACTCTTTCTGCTGAGAAGATACACAAGAGAAGTGTCATGGTTGGGCACACTTGGATTTGGAGGATCCTGCTCTGCTGTTTGGGAATCCATGATAAAAGCCAAGTTATCTTGTGATGACTTGTTGCCTTTACTCCTAAAATCAGCAATGCTGAATACAATGAGATGAGTAGGAAAACAGAAAAACCTGGAAGACCAAAAAGGGAACAAACAAATGCCTTTGTAAGGAGTAGAGGTTGATTAGTTCCTCCCAGGATAAGAAGCGAAGGACATAAAGCAAAGCTTGCAGGTTCAAAACAAACACATGGAAATAGTTTTCACAATGTGCCTAAGGAGGCTGTGGATGTTAATTTTCGCATGGCTCAAAAAGGACTGGATGGCTACTTGAAAGCAAAATCCACTGAGGAAGTTAAATATACACATCTGACAACACATCTGAGCTAGGAAATTTCTGACCTGCTATTTTTTTTGTTGCATCCCTGTACATTTTCCCTGTTCATCCACTATTTTCACATTATCCTCTGTAGGCCCTCTCAGGAATGGGATATCAGAGCAGATGTGCCTTTTTTTAAATCCTGGAAGGCAATTGTTTTTGCTCCTAATGTGGATGCATCCAATGACCATTAAAAAAAAAAAAAAAAAGCACTCAGATCATCTGTGGTGCTTACCATGATAAGAGGATCCAAAGAGCCATTTCTTCTTGCAAACTATGCCACCAAGAGATAAAGTCCAGCTGTTGGGGCTGGCACTGATGCTCCTGGCAGATCACACTACCAGCAATGTGATTATGTATATCACCACGGACTCAAGAGTTTGCTATGCAATTCTGCTCTCTGACAGTGATACCTTTGGAAATACAGGAGCTTGCCCAGAAATATCTGCAATGCAGGTGATCCCAATTTCCCACCAAAATCTCTTTGGGATTGAAACACTTCCTAGGAACACGCCAGATAGCCTCTTGGGCACGGCTTTTAAGATATTTGTTAGTGATGTTTGATATAGTTCACAAAGATTCTGCAAAACGTGTGGCTGTCCCTTTTTTTTTTTTTTGTTTATTGGCTGGGCAAGATGGGATGGAGGAAACCAAGATCTGTTCCACTTTGCTCTTCTTCAGTAGCTTTACCACCAGGAAAACTGAAGATTTGTTTCTCAAGCCAGACTGAGACGAGTATAAACTGTTACCCAATGCACTAATAATTAGCACCCTGTGTGTCCAAGCCTGTGTGCAAGGCAAAAAGCACACTATTACTGCAAATTTTTACTTACTTCCTAAAGAAACTAGGTTCACTACCAAGTCTTCTGACAGTATGTCTGTGTTTCTGCCACAACCAATCACTTCGACAATTACCCTTGAGGCTGATGTCCAGTTGTAAGAGTGGGAAAGATTTGGAAAATCTGAAATTCCTGTATAATTAACAGGAAAAAGTCACTGAGTAATGAAAACAAGCATTATTGATCACCTCACTGTGGGGACGACAGCAGTGCCAATACAGTCTTTACTAAACAGCAGAGTTCAATCTCTAGACAGGTCCATAGGAAACTACATCTCATTGCATCTGCTGCTTATGGACATATTTTAGAAGACTTAAAGACAGTGCATTTCACCACCTGAGACCCAAATGATTTCATGCCTTGACAAATATTCCCCAGCAGTTGTATGATGAAATGAGAAAGCGGCAGCAAGGCTAGATCAGGAAACAAGCATGGAGAGCTGCTTTCACTGCTGTACAGAAAGCAGAAAAGGATTTTGCCCTGAAAGCAGAAAGACGTCTTGGAAGAAACACTGGAGGGGCATCTCATAAGAAAGGAGTCTGACAAAGCGAGACTGGTTGGAAAAGTCCTTTTTGCTGAGGAAGAGGAGAACAACTGGGGTAAGATAAGACTTAAAACACATCCTGGTTTATCTACAGTTTAAAAAAAAGGTAGTTCAAGTAATAGGTTTAGGTGTTACCCACTTCACTCCTGAGAGACTAAGAATTTTTTCTACAATATAATTTCTTCTTCCTCAGGCCAGTCCTGGGATAAGGACTCAACAAAACTGTTCAGCAATCTCCCACCCACCAGCTATAATATACTCTCCACTTGAAGTGTACAGTGTTGAGTTGCTTTAACTCCCTCATGGATACAAAAAATAAACTTCTCCACAATGAAAGTAGGCACACATGTCTGCACCATAGTTAGTTTTACAGGGATGACCAAATTCTAATTATATTGTTGGAACACCATCTTGAGAACACCCTGAGTTGGAAGTGATCTACAAAGATCATCAAGTCCAACTCCTGGCCCTGCACAGCACCAACCCCAAGACTCACACCATGTGCCTGAGGGCATTGTCCAAATACTTTTTGAACTCTGTCAGGCTTGGTGCTATGATCACTTCCTTGGGGAGCCTGTTCCAGTGCCCTCTGGGGGAAGAAACTTCTAATATCCAACCTAATCTTCCCCTGACACAGCTCCATGCTATGAATCAAAGTGTTTTACCTTCAATGCAGGAAATCTGAACACCTTAATCTCATTTATGCAGTAAGGTGCAGTGCAGAGATTCCTTTACCAATGTCAACCCCAAGCCTCAGCTGATAAGACTTGCCTCTCAGATGAACTATTTTGGTCTTGGCTGCCACAAACACAAAATTTTCAGTTCTAGGGGTGCCTTGAGTGGATTTGCCCCTCACTCTGCTAACTCTGGGGATTTTATTGGCTGTGTAAGGAGTCCCTGACAATTCTAGGGACACCATGTGCTCATAGGTGGATGTTTCAATCATTAAGTCATCCAATAGTGAGAGAAGAAAATGAAAATGAAGCTTGAAAGAATTCCTGGGCAGACAAAACAGATGGATGGGAGGAGAAAAAGGGTACATCCCGGGCCATTTACGCCAGGGAACAGAACTGATGATCAGGGCTGAAATAACGGAAAAAATATTCGGAAGTCAGCCAATTGAGTCTTTTGAAAAGGTATTGCTGCCAGAGGAAAACAGAGGACTTCAGGTGTAGGTGAACCTATTTGCACAGAATTCATGAGTCTAAAGCTCAGTCAAGCTTAGAAGGGGTGTCATGAAGACATCAGGGAATCTTCTCAAACAAAAATCCACCTCTTTGCTTTTCCTAGCTCCGTGTGTTCTGGACACACATTTATTACCTTTCACTGACAAGTATTTTCTCTTAATCTCCTGTCACATTTGTATTTGCAATCCTCTCCTGAATCCAGTGTTTAGTTCACATCCCCTATCTGCTTCATGAAAAACTTCATTTAAGTGGTCCCTGGCAGTACCTCTTTTATGATCAAATCAGATCCTTTGCACAGAAGATGGTGTGTGGCTACCTCTGTGCAGCTGCATTTGTAGTCCCAAGCTTTGACTGGTTGGCATAAAGTCATTTGTTAAAGGGCAATAACAAGCATGATGAATTCTAATGCTCTGTGTGTCATGGTACTTAAGTATCTCATAGAAAACTACATCACCATTATTTCACATTGCTGCAGCAACTCAACTCTCTTTAAAAAAAAACAACCTCACAAAACTAACACTTTATCATAATATTCGTGGACAGGTACCAAAAGAAATCAATGGTTGAGGATCTACATCTATCACAGCTTGCAGAAAACCCTTTGCTAATATTGGGTCAAGGGAAACTGCTCTAATTTTCTGGTTTCCTGTGTCAGCTCGTATTCACCTGACACCACTCACTGGCATTAAAATAGATTTTCAGCCCCCTGCTTCATGCATCATATACAGCACAGAAAATAAATCAGCACTTTCAGAGACAGTGTTCATGACAATGAAGCTGGTGCCACAGAGAGGTTCCCTCATTAGCTGTGTCTCTTGCCCCATGGCATTTCAAGTCTTTCAGGGATCACTGAAATCCCATAAAGACTGAGGTACTCTGGGGGTTGGGCAGGACTTGGAATCACATCCTGGTATCACTGACACCTGGATATTCACTCATTCATTCCTGTCCAGCCCAGGAAGGTAGCGTGTCCTACGAGGCTTTGAGGTATTGAACTGCGCTGTAGCTTTGTTCATGGATGTCAGTCAACCTCAGCACAGGAAAGGCATTGAGCAGCACAGAAAACTAAGACTTAAACAAGAACTCCTATAAACATTGTTATAACTAAAGCTTAATAGCAAAATAATCATGGACTACATCCTCCTAGAAGCTCTGCTAAGGCACGTGGAGGACAGGCAGGTGATTCAGGATAGGGAGGATGGTGTCACCAAGGGCAAGTTCTGCCTGACCAACCTCTTGGACTGCTGTGAGGAGGTAACTACATCAGTGGACAAGGGAAGGGATACAGATGTCCTTTATCTTGACTTCTGTAAAGCCTGTGACAGACTCCCACAACATCCTTCTCTCTGAATTGGGGAGAGATGGATTCAATGGATGGACTGTTAGGAGGATAAGGAACTAGTTAGACGGTCTCTTCCACAGGGGAATGATCAACAGCTCAGAGTCCCGATGGACACCAATGACAAGTGGTGTCACACGGGAATCTGTAGTGGGACCAGGGTTATACATTCATCAATGACACAGATGAAGGGACTGAGTGCCCTCTCAGCAAGTTTGCAGATGACACCAAGCTGAGTGGTATGGTTGACACACCTGAAGGATGGGATGCCATCCAGAGGAAGCTGGAAGGGAGCTGGACAAGCTTGAAAAGTGGGACCATGGGAACTCCATGTGGTTTAACAAGACCAGGTGCAAGATGCTGCGCCTGGGTTGGGGCAACCCTTGGTATCAACACAGGCTGGAGAAGGAACAGATTGGGAGCACCCTGCTGAGAAGGATTTGGGGATGTTGTTGGATGAAGGGCTGGACATGACCCAGCAATTTGCACTCACAGCCCAGAAAGCCAAACGTGTCCTGGGCTGGATCCAAAGCAGTGTGGGCAGCAGGGCCAGGGAGGGGATTCTGCCCCTCTGCTCTGCTCTGGTGAGAGCCCACTTAGAGTTCTGCCTCCAGCTCTGGGGTCCCCAGCATAGGGAACATCAACCTGTTGCAGTTGGCCCAGAGGAGTAGCTTGCAGTCCACTTGCAGCTCACTGACCGCTTGAAGCCAAGGCAAGGCCTTTGTATGCAATAACCATCGATGGATTTATCTCCTCTGAACATGCTTCCTGACCCCTTGATCCCACAGAAACTTTCGGCACCTCTACCTTCCTGTGGCAAGGATTTCCCACAGCCTGATCCTGTGTGGGCTAGAAGCCCGCCACGTGCTGGCTTATGGTGTACTGTCTGTAGCATAAAGGAACGACTGGGGAACTGTCTGAAATGGTTGCAACTTTTCTCCCCACTCAGGCTCCAACAAACCTCCATCTCCTCCCAGCCTCAGAGGCTGAGGACTCCCAATCTATTTATTTGCTCATATTGAGAAAGCTGGTTCATATCTCTGATAATTCTTGTCATTTGTTCTCAGTGTCTGGAGCCAGGACCTGCCCTCTGGGAAGGAAAATGGAGAGGAAAGTGAGGTAGGACACACTCTGATAAAGACTGGTGCACAAGCTCACACTGAAGGCAAAGACAGACCAAAGACCATGGCAAATACAGCCTTCATCCTCTGAGATGGACATGGGGGGAAAATCCACATCTGAATTTGAAAGAATGTGCAGGAGATTGATGGAGGGAATTAAAAAGTGCATTAGGACTCTCAAACATGTCACCACAAGTGCTCCATTGACAAGTGCTGTCAGGCTCTGCTCAAACAATGCTTCAGAGAAGCCAGAGCGCATTTCTGAAGGAGGGCATGAGAGCCCTATGGAGATCCCCTTGTTTAATACATTATAATGAACAGTTAATGACAGGGCACTTGCAATAAATGGCAATACCCACTCCATTGTGACGCATCCCACAGAGCAGAGGGAATCCATTGTCTGCCCAGCAACCTCACCTGGCTCCCTGCTTTGTTCCTCCTGTGCAGAGAGACACCTGATGCTGCAGAAGGTGCTGTTGGAAGACACACTCATTTCATAGTCATGGAAAAGAAATTCCCCATGAAACATCTCATTTGCCTATTGAAGAGCAGCAAGGCTCCAACCTCGGGTGGTTTCAATCCTTCAACCTGAAAGCTAATTTTAACCAAAAAAGATTTTTATTTTTCCTCCCAGAAAATCTAGGCATTTGCTTCTGTCTCGAGGCTCTCTGCGCGTAATAAATAGCTCTTTGAAGAAAATGCTTAACATCTCAGCACATACTCCGGGTGAAAACTGTTTTAGCAGTGGATCGAAGGGATGATGTACTAGCAGCACCAAACTCTGCTGCCCCCCAATGCAGTTGGTCTGGCTAATCTTCCCTAAAAGATACACCATTAAGCATGAGCGACTTCTACTATTGCATAGAAAAGGGAGAAAGAACTGAAATTCCAAAACTTTCTAACTGACAAGATGCCCACAAAAAATATGTGCAGAGCTAATGGTATTTGATAGTTCAATAGAGTCCCTACCATTTTTTAACCCTCTAAGTGCTGCAGCTCACTTACAACTCTGCTGTTGGTGAATGACAAGATAATTTCTTGCCTGCTTTTGTGCCAAACCTTTCAAGTTTTTTAAATCACTATCAGACACATCTCATAAGATTGGTGGCACATTAAGAGTGCTCACAGTCTGCTACTAGACTGGAGCAGCTGGTTTAAGGTCCAGCTGGGTACAGGCAGATGCTGCTATGGGGTGCTACAGCCCTCAACCACTGTCACTGGTACATCCATGTCTGCAGCAAAACAGCCCAAAGGTCTTTGGGCTATTTCACTATTGGTCTATTTCATGACTTTAGGCTTTTCCAGCTGACTTGCCAGTAATTACAGGGGTCTTATCTGATCTTCCTCTAATTATCGGGCACTGAATAGGCCACCCTCACTCATTTTACCTCACCTGCATCTGACAGCCAAGAGCGGCAGGTAGGTAAGGCTTTGGCAGACCCTTACACTAGGAGAAACTGGCACAACAGTAGAAAACTGTGAGTAGCTTTAGAGGCAAAGCCATCAAACATAGGGTTCTTCTTCTACCCTCTCTTCTTTGCTGCTCAGTGTTGATTACACTTCTGTCACCATGAATTTTCCTGGGCAGGAAAACCCCTCCGCAGCTCCTCTTTGTCCTGCAGCAGTAAGTGTGTTAACTAAATAGAAGTGCAAAGAGCTGAGCCAAGCCCTTGTTCAGCTGGGCCCTGAGTTAGAGTGCTGCCAGGAGTTGCCTGGAATCAGTCCTGAAGTTGCTGTAGTGAAACTTTGAAGGATGGCACCACAGGGCTTTGTAAGTGTCCCTGAGTTATGTGATGCTCCTTGCACATGAATCAGAGGATCATAAAGGACATTGCTCCAAAGTACTCAGATGATGACTTGTAGCCTCTCTCACTTAGCAGGCTACGCTACAGGTACCAGCAGCTCCCATCACTCATTCAAGCAGACTTCTCTCAGCACATGTGAATTGGCTCAGCCTGGATGCTGAGTCTTAAATTAAGCTCATGCTCTTTAAGAAAAGTCTGACATCACTCATCTAAATGTTTGTTTAGCAATGCAGAGTCCTCTCATCTTAGCAAGTGCTTCTCTCTCGGTAATGTTCATCCACAAGCACGCACTCCACTGGCAGCTGTAGAAAGCAGCAAAAGTGCAAGAGGGCCAAGGATGAGCCAAGGGAAAAACAAACTGGCTTTCCTTCCTTCCTTAATGGTCAAAGCCACCTTATGCATTGTAGCTTTACAGTATTTTTTGACAGAGGGGTACAGTACTCTGATATATTGCCTCTGGTTGTCACTTGTAGAACTACACCAAACCCCATGCCTTGGCTCCATCCCCACTTTGCATTCAGATGCCAGGTCTTACCTGCTTCTGGAAGAAGGAAAAAAAAGAACTTTCAGAGGCAGAACTGCAGCCTTAGCTTTATACCTCCTCCCACAGGAGTTGATATAAAATTATTCCAGGTTTGCTGAAAGCAGGGCACAGAGCCTGGTTGGCTTGGGGCTGTGGAGGGAGGGGGTCACAGCTGCCCTGCTCATTTGGAAGCAGGGGAAATGCCGGTACCACCAGCACCTCTGCCCTCTTCTCACCCACAGGCACTGAGTGGGAAGGACTTATCAGAAAGGATTTGCAATGAAGTGGATATAAACCGTTAGTGTAAATCCCCCTGCAGCCTGGTGAGAATAAATCCTTCCCTCCTCCCCTCCTTTTTCACAGCCAGGAATTATATTAAGACTGTGGGACTGAGGATTTCTAGATTTCAAACATTAAAGTATTTTAATTGCACTTCAGGGTAATTCAGAATGGAGCAAATGAAATATTTCAGACAGAGAAAATAGCTGCTCTGGAAAATGTCTATAATTTTCAGGGATTCCTTTTATTGTTGACTGCATCCAAATATTTCTGCCCTTGACTAAGCGCTCTCTGTTCCCCTGTGTCTCTTAGCAGTCTCTGCAGTGACCAAACAGAACAGCACTAGAAAGAATAAACAGCCAAAGCTGGAATATAAAACCTGTCAGGTGATGAAGGGGCTTCTCCTCTGGCTGGCTTAGTGCAAACCAGGCTCCTGCTGCAGGCTCGGGCAGGGCTGGCCCCCTGCGTGTGCTGAATCGTAACAAGGACCTGGCATTTGCGGGAGAAAGGCCACCAAGGCAACTTAGGGCATCCCACTCCGGAATTCCTCCCTTATGGCTTTCACACCTCTGAGAGAAGCCCTTGTTCCGTCTGACTGCTGATATTCATTATTTATGGAGTGATGCAAACATGTCTAATGTAAGGATTATTTTTTTTTCTCCCTAGCACCTTAGGGGCTATCAGAAGCAGCCAGAAACTAAACCCCCTTCTGACTTCCCTCTCTCCTCCTACACACTGGGCAGGTGCAGGCACAGCTCCTTCACTTGCTGAGGCTCATATCCTGCTTGTCCTACTGCTGCTCAGAGGTTGCTTTCCCAAGCTTGGTGACAGGGCTCTCACTTTAACAGGATAAAATGTCCATAAACACTGGTCTGTGCTCTTTCTAAATGTTTGTGTTATAGACATTTGACATTTATTTTAGACTGACCCCAAGGTTTAGTGCAAATCTTTGTAGCATGGTAGCTTTCAACTCTGTCCTCTTTGAGACAGCAAGGATGGCTTTTGACACAGATTGGCTCATGGGTTAATCCTTGTGTAGATGGGGTAATTTATACTGTAGCTGGCAGCAGCTGGATAAACCAAACCCAGAGGTCCAGGCAAGGTTTACCTCAGATAGCTGGTGCATCTTAGGTACAGAGTTTGTCTTTTCCACACAGAGGTGTACTGATCTGCTAATAATACCTTCCAACCCAGAGAAGGCAGAGTCTATGTGGCCATCAAATTACTCCTGCAAATGCCCTGGTGACCTGATGACCTGAGTTACATGTGACAATTAATGAACTAAAGTCTACACACATGCAAGGACACACACATGCATGTGCACACTCCCAAGACTGACTACCAATAACCATTTAGAAGAGGAAAAGGGAACATCTCAGCTCAGCCTTTTTTCCACTGTGGGCCCACAGACATCATCAAATGCACAAAGGTGGAGGTAGTGCCCTCTAGGCTGCAGTGGGAATCATTTGTGTCATTATTTCCTCTACACCAAAATTAGTCCTGGGATTAATGATCTGCCTGCAGCATGCAAGGCCCTCCTCATCCTCTCTCCCAAACGACATGGCTCTGAATGCTGGCACTCGGTGTCTCTGAAGCCCATCCATGTCCCTTTCGAACAGTTATCCTTTTGCAATGCATCTAAACACAGAGCTCATGATATGGGGGAGAGTTACAGGGAATGCCCAGCCATTCCTCCATTCTGGGGCAGGATTAATACATCAGATCTGTCTCTGGCAGATATTGTGTTTGAGGAATATTATTAAATTTCCCATGCCCACAGCTACTTGTTGCCTTTTCCACACTAAGCAAAGAGTTACCAGAACCTTTTCTTACCTGTCAAGTTTCTGAAACTGTTAAACCAATATGACCTGCTTTCCTTTCCCATACCTAACAGGCTTGTCCTTCCCCATACTGTTAGTAAGTAAGTGAGTTGTAGTCTGAGCTATTTATTAGATTCCTCTAGCCTTGGAGCCAAGGAGAGGAAAGCTCACATCCGTATTGGTCCTCTGGGGCAGTTCTCATCACAGTGAAAATGGAGCCCTTGCTGTCCCTGCTGGCTTCCCGAAGCCATTCATTGCCTGGATTACGTTACTCCATTGTTTATGGCTCACAGTGTGCACATCATTCCCATAGTGCTGTGTTTTGGTTTGTGGGTTTGGTTTTTTTTTTTTTAAAAAAAAGGGAATACGGGCTACTAAAGGGCGTGGAGTATTCCCAGCTCATGTCTTGAGGCATGTCAAGGCAGGTGATTTCTGCAAGCAGAAATCAGGGTGGCAGTAAAGCACCCAAGCAAAGGGGAGCTGAGTGCTCTGAACTGCAAGGAGGGGATGACAGGAATGTTTGCAGTAATAAAAAAATAATAAATTGATTTCTCCTCCATATTCATACACCAAGCTCAATATGAACAAATCCTTCCTCTCTGAGCCAGTATTTCACACAGTGCACAGTCCATTGCATTCTATGTGTATAAAACCTATGTTTATGGATGCATGAGTGCATGCACACATATGTGCAAGTGCATACACCCACACATAAGAAATTACAACCTTCATGGCACTTCCTATTAAGTGGTGATACAGAAATCCTCTTGTTGCAACCAGGTTTGACTTGCTGTTCATCTATGTTTGCACCTGATCAGGTGCATAGGGCTAAGACACCTGTCTTTGGCCTGTTTCATTGTGTAAGATTAGGAAATGTGTACCAGGAAATGTGCACCAGGTAATACTGCACCTAGCTACTTGCAAGAGAGCACTCACACTGCAAGTTTCCAACCATTTTCCCTTCCCGCCTTTGCAATGCTTTCCCTCCTAGAAGAGCTGAATATCAGGAGTTTCTTCCATGCTGTGGAAGGTCCTGAAGCTGAAAAGAAGACATTTGGCTTGTGTTCTTCCCTCTGCTACTGGTAACCTGAATCACTTTGCCCCACGCATTTAATGGATCTGAAGCACTCTTTGCCCACTGGAAAGGAGCTACACTAAAATCATCTGTAGAGCCCTTAGATATCACTGATGAAATGCACTGCAAAGCCTAAAATGAGAAGATGAAAATGTAAGCAATGTCTGACCAAGCTGGAGCAATGCTCCATGCAGAAGAGCTCTGCCTCTTACAGCCACAACAGGAAGTGCTGCCTAGTGAGAGCCAGCCAGCCTGGCCACCATCTGTGGCCCATTATCCCCATCCATCCCCAGCACCCACAGTCATCAGAGCAGAGGTGTTGGAAGGCACTCCTCTGCCTATTCCATTTAGTAACTGTTTATAGATATATTGTTCACAAATGTGCTGCTTTAACGAGGCATGCTGACAGGGACGTCAGACATGTTTCAGCCAATGTCCTCCTTCCTCATGGTCTATACCTTGCTTTCCTCCTACCCAGCAGAGGCAGGGGAAGGAAAAGCCCTTGTCTGTCCTGAGGATAAGTGGAAATCTCAAAGACAGTCATGGGTTTAAGAAATCAAATAAGTAGTAATTAAAAATAAGTGGGCAGAGGTCGTACATTCCCTTGCCCCATCTGGAAATGCAGTGGTGGATTTAGTATGCCAATATTGACACTTCAATTAATCACTGCTTCTAAAATGCTCTGTGAATGGAAGCCTAACACAGTCAAAATTATTATGAATAATCATACTTCTAGTATCATTTAGCTTTTTATTATTACATTATTGCACATTAATATTATATAAGAATATTAATAATTATGATAGTATGTCCCTTAATATGGAAAGAGTAAAAAGACCAGTACCACTTATTAAAGACTTACCCTGTATTTTAGCCAATAGTCACTTTATAATTTTATCATTGAAATTAACTGCACAGTCACAGGCTGGAGTAGTCCTAATTAACAACAACAAGAGAAAAAGAAAAAACAATGCACTCCAGTAAAGAGAAGCAGCCCCCTCTTTCTCCCACCTCTCCCCCCTCCGCCTGCCCAACAGTGCAAAATACATAGGGGACCCTGTTGTCATAGTAACTGGCATTACAGCTTGCTTTCGATAATTAATGGAAGGCTTTGCTATTACAGTATTCTTGAAATTTCACTTTCCCCTGTGCTGCACTGCAGAATGCAGTATCATTTCCCCATTCATAAATATTTCATTACCACAGTCTGCTGTGTTTCATCATCACTGATAACACTCAGACTAATCCACCCATTGCTGAATTCATGTCACCCTGTCGGTAGAGCAACTTTCATTTCCTCCTTCCACTTCTGCAGTCTTCATTTTTCTTGTTCAGTGTTCTCCTGCTGCAAAACTGTCATCGTAGGTTAAGTACAGAGACCTTTATTTTTCTTACTCTGAAAAATAAGCAAGCGGTAAAAGCTCTGCCTAAGTAAATCACGTACAGACACACGCAGGCGCAATGTTTGCAATCACAGATGTAATTTGTATGTTTCAGAAAAGGGAGATATTTAGGTCAGCAAGGGAGAGGAGAATGGTAAAACGTTGCTGTAGCAGGAAACTCGGAGTCTGATTCAGCAAATTTCAGGGGTACCTTCAGACACATGCGTTGTTCCTCCGATGGCAGCTGTGAGGAACAGAAGTGATATTCCCATCCAGAGGGCCTGCTGGAGCATAATACATTTGGTAACTAACATACTAGTAGAGAACATCCAAAGACAGTGGGGCAAACAGCTTGGTAATACACATAGCAAGAAGAAGTAGTAGAGAAATGGTTTAATTTTTTTTCTTTAGTATCAAAAGCCTCAAACAAATTAACTCTGATGTGCTTACATACATAGCTTTTACTGATATTCGTGCAGAAGGAACTGGATTTTCCTTGTTGAGCCTCCCCTGACTTATTTGTCTTCTCTTTTTAAATGCTCTTTTATGTTGCTATCCCTTTGAAACAAGCTGGTGGTGAAAGACTGAGAGACCTTAAAGAGTCAATTGCAAGGCGTCCCTCTTGTGATTCTGTGATAGACTTGCCTTAGATTGCCTTTCCAGAGGAGACTAGGGAGGCCAAAGGGAAGGAAAATGCCATTTGTAATCTGTTAGACAGAAAACTGCATAGAATCTGGCTTGTTTTGTTATAGGCATCACAGATGGGATGTAGCTTTCCTCTGGGAGGGGTTAAATCCTGGATAAGGAATCATGGCACAAATAAGCATTAGTGGAGACCACGGCATGCAACTCTTGACAGGCACTATATAAATGTATAAATGTATATATAAATGTGTGAGGAGAATTTGTTTCATCTATTCTGCATGTGGCAGAAATAGCTAGGTAAAAAATTGCACAGCCCATGCAATAAATAGCAGTTATTTGCCTATGCCATGCAATCTGCAAGACCTGCTAGGATGTCATTTATGTTGACACATTTAAAGAGAGAAGCTCTGCAAATCCATTTTCTTCCAAGCATCATAAAAATGCCCTACATTTGTTTTGCGTATTTCCAATTCAGATTTGGCAGTTTCATGTAGCAAGAAGAGAACACTGGAAGTGGATTGAGGGATTCTTGGGTATTATTATTTACCTTTTGCAAAATAAAATAAAATAAAATAAAACAAAACAATATAATTTTTAAAAAAAACTTTTTAAATTATTAAAAAAAATTAAATCTGCTTTTAAATATTCCATTCCTTGCCAGGAACCATAATAATCTTCTCTTCCATACTATAATTTCCCAACCATCAACCATGAATGAATATATAGAGTAGAGGAATTTACATCAGCCCAGAGATTTTTTTCCTCTCTGTATGGGACATGACTCTGATGAAAAAACTTAATTTCTAAATAAGCTGGTGGAGTCTTTCACTCAGTGTGTGCTGGGATGGAGAGTCTCATGGAGTCAGACAAACACCAGTCAAAGCCAAGAGGGCCTATGCCAATACTCAGAAGGGAAGTTTACAGTGTCAGTTAAATAAAGGACAAAGATCCAAACTGCTTTCAGTCCTCTGTATGAATCTCCAAGTGTCTCCTCTGTGTGAATCCCTGATCATCCCTGGAGAGGGAGAGTTCGAGCACGCTTTGGGTGGGCTCAAGCTTTTGCTCCTGTAACCCAGGCAGTCGATGCCAACCTTGCCTGAGCACATGATGGGCCAGTCTCCCCAGAGCTCAGCCCTTCTGAGCAGCCTAGAGGGGTGGCACGAGTTTAAACCCAGCTGGCAGCCACCCATCTTCATCCTCTGCATAAAACTCCTGTGCAGCCTGTGCAACCAAAAGGCTTCATCTTGATGGTTAGCCAACTGCCAAGCAGAAGCAGCCAGCTGGTGATCTTTCAGCAAAGCTGGACATGATGGGTGGGAAACCACCCAGTTCGCCAAGCATTTTGGGAGTGAAAGCTCAGAGAAGCTGCAGCCATGTTCCCTGACAGCCCCAAACCAAAGCCATTCCTGTGAGGAAAAGTGAGCTCTGGGTCCCCACGCAATCACCCGTCTGCCTCTCGTGGTATTACTGGCATACAAATACTTGTGTTTGGCCTTCAGCCATCCAAGAGCTGTCAACATGTAGCTCCTCAACTCCACAGCTCACCGGGGCTTTCTTCCTTGTTTTTTTCTAGGTTTAGAAAGGGGAAAAAAGCAGGCAGATGAGTTTTGTGAAGTATCTATCTCCTTGCTCTGAGAATTTGTTGGTAGTGACACGTGAAGAGAAATTACTCTTGACAATAAAGGCTGTGATATCTTTTCCCTACTATTTCGGATGGAAAGATGTGCTTGAGTGCGTGGGTGTAAGAGAGAAAGCAAGAGAATAAGTGCCTGTGTGGGCTTATATGCAATTGCCATTTTATCTTGTTTTTCTTTTAAGTTTCCCTATGCTTTCCCTAGCTTTTAAAGATATTTCCTAGGCCCCTGTCGGCTTCCTCTCATCTTCAGAAACTCAGACATATTTTCACCAGTGTGGCTCACAAGGCACTTTTCAGGATTTCCTTTATAAAATCTATACTACACTGCAACCATGTCCATTTGTATGTTGCTTCAACAGCAGAAAGTTCTAGCCAGTTTTTCCTCCAAACTCTAAAATACTAGCAGCAGAGACCAAGGAAGTTCATGTCACTTAACATGTCACCCTCTAACCCCTTGGTCCTTTCCCCATTTCCAAAATGACCTTTCTGACATCTTCCAATTTCCCTTGAAGCAATTTTTAGCATCTGCCTCCCACCAGCTCTCTTGCTGCCAGCAGACCATTCAGCGCACTCAAGATCCCTGTCACACAACCTGAATGATGAGGGTATCCTTCTTGCTCCTGCTCTAGGCTCTGAGGGGAACTGGTGCCTCTGGGGTTGGCTGGAGGAAAAGTCCTTGTGCTAGGAATGTCACTGACCCAGGGACTAAAGGAGTACCTGGCAGCAGCACATACGAAATGATGAGTAGAAAGCAGGTCAGCAGATGGTATTCACTGGATTTCAACACCAAGATCCTGCAGAAGGGCTTCAGACATGCAGATTCCTCTCCCACCCACCCCATCACCAAAAGGCCAAGGGAAAGCTACCCGGAAGCTCTCTCTCCAGAGAGAGGGCTGTTTTGGCCCATATAGGGCCACTGTAGGTGAGCTGGAGAAGAGGGAATCCCAGAGCTCAGCAATGTCTCCTGCAAGCCCAGACCCAGAAAACCAGAGATACTTCCAAGTGCAGCCTTGATGCTGTAAGTTATCCTTAACAGAATATATCACTCTCCCCCTGCCTTGCCGCGCTAAGTGGTTCTGCCGCCATGGCAACCAGCTGAAGTTCAGGGATTTTGGAGTACCCTTCTCACCACACCACATCAGGTACTGTGGATGGTCCCTGCATGCCTGGGGTGTGCCCTTATGTCAGCACAAACATCGTCTTGTTAAATATCCACACTAATGAAGTGGATTATGCAGTGTTACCTCTGGAAGTCTCAAAACACATGGCAAAGGAAAGCTGGCATTATCATTCCCACTTTACAGGCTGGAGAACTGAGGGGATGTGAATTCTTCATGGTCTCTCTGGTCAGTACCCCCGCAGGAAATAAAAAGGAGATTCCTAACTCCCTTTTCAGTCAATCACACAATTTATTATGGCACTTGCACTTTCCTGACCAGTCAACATCTGTCGTCTGCTCTGTGCCTGGATTTTGGAATTACATCCCTTCTGTATCGAATAGGAATGTAGCATTTAAGTAGGAAGCAATGTTCTCTGATTCATTCATGCCATGGCTTTTCTGTGAGATCTCTCGCATGACGTCCCTTTCCATCCTTTTCCAGCCTCCTAATACCAGCAGCCAACAAGCAAACAGAGGGATGGGATTGACAGCGTCTTGCCAGAAGCCATCTTTTTCCTAAAGCAAGACAGTGTACCCAGACTGAGGGTTGCATCAGGTAACAGCAGCTGAACCACCCACAGTTTGAGAGATTTGCTCTGGCATTACTAAGAAAGGTAGGATTTCTAAGGTGCCTAAATGGAAAAGGAATAAAAGTAGTTCTTTCATAAAATAAAGAAGTTGAGAAACAAACGTCCTACTGAAAGTCAAATACTAATCTACAGTCTAAGACCTGGGACTTGTCAAAAGGTTTTAGAGAGAAAAAATTTACATAAGAAGGTTCAGAAAAAAAAAAAGCCACTTCAGAGCAATGTTACAATTTTGGCAGCTCAAATGGTGGAAGCTGCTGGTGTTATCATTTTTTCAGCTGCCATAACACTAAGAACCTGCAAGCCCTGGGAAACCCAGATCATGAAAATTTACAGTAGCTGTAAGCTGAAGACTGTCACATCAGTTGTTTATAAATGAATATTTTTTTGGCTCTGTTATTTTGAAAGCAGGAGAGTGGCAGGATTTTGTCTCAGGCCAGAAGTTATGGGGTTTTTTGACGAAACACTAAAATTTCTGACGGATAAAGTGAGAACTCTAGCTCCAAACAACCCCAATGACTAGAATAAACATTAAAAGGAAAATTTTTACTGATTTTTGCATGACTAGCTAACAGACAAAAGAACTAAATCTGTAGTGACTATTGAATAAAAATCTTAAATATTGGTAAATCTATCTAAAATACAGAGGTAGCCAAACTGTACAGTACCTGAGCTGCTCAGTAGTCAATGGCATTTTATACAGGAATGTTTTCCACCTTCATTAACAAATGGATAGCATTCGATTAATTGTGCAGCTAACAAATATTACATTAAACACAGTCTTGCAGATCATGTAAATGAGAACAAACAATTTTTAATGCTATGTGAGTCAGTTCCATGGTGAGCATGTGGCTCCAGAAGGATGACATGTTCAACATGCAACTTCTTGCCTGTCTCATTTCCTTCCTCTTTCAACTGAGATGACTCCTCAAGGCTGTTGTCTAAGAAAGTCTAATTTCATGAATGATAAACAGTGCAGAACATCTGTATTTTGGCCACTTTCTTCCAGATTTGTGACTACTTATTAAAAAAAAAAAGGAGAAATAGTTGTTCTCTATGTGAGTGACAGCCAACACATTTCAGTTTAAAATTACAATACTAAAACCAGTTAATAATATATATTTAGCTTTTTCAATCTGCCTGTTCTGGCTCCATCCAAAAACCATACTATTTCTCATTTTTGTATTTTTCCAAAAGGGCTCCCTTCTTGTCTTTGCTGAAAGAAACTAGATTGCCCTTGTTCTCCAGGAATTCAGAGGCTGAAGTCAGGATTCTCAAGAGGGAGATAAAAACTACACAAGGAGACCAGTCCCAGGTGTCTCAGTTCAGGGTCATGCTAGTTCAAAGGACTTCTCCCTGCCCACCCAAAAGGAACCAGGGAAGCCTGGTCAGTATTGCCAGATCCTGCTGCTTTAAAAGCAAAGGCATGGGGAAAGGCAGTTGCAAAAGAAACTCCTGCCTAGATAATTCATCAGTTAATGAAATTCTGCCAAACCAAGACAATTCTTCTACAGTTTCAGCTACAGAAGTTACACTTCATACCCCACCTTAAACTGCTGCCATTAAAACAGGTTGTTTCAGTGCAGTAGCTGCTGCATTTCAGTGTCAGATACAGCAATTTCCCATTACACGAATCACACATGCACACCCCCAAATCTAAGATGTACTTGGGACTACCAGGACTCTTTAAAAATATGTTGTTACCATAATCATTACCTATGTAACAATTTTCACTTTCCCATTTGCAAAGCTATTTTTGAAGAGTGCCATTAACCTAAGGAACTCTCAATCTGGCACTTTCCATGACTATTAGACAAACTCTACAGTTTATTGTTTTTAGTACTTATTGCTGATATTTTTGCTCAGTTTTATCTCCTAAGATAAAACCTTAACCCCCAAGCCCAAAACCAGTCAAAAATTCATTATAGAGAGCATTATATCCTAGGAGCTAGAAATAGAAAGGATCTATTAGATCACCACTCCATCCTCCAGCCAATTTACACTTGCTCCCTGAACTACCCTTCCTAATGCTTTGTCCAGTTTGGCTTTAAAAAAGACAAAGCAGTTGGGCTCCTGCTTTTTCCCTTGGGAGGCTGTTTCACAGCAAAATACATCTCACTGTCAGGAAATTTTACCTTACTTTCAGTCTGACTGTCACACTATTAGCTCTTGTTATATCCCTGCATGTCACACCAAGAATTCCACTCTCACACTCAGGAGAGTGGGAGGGTGTTCGTGCTCATCAGAGCACTCCATGTCTCACAAACCACACATTTGTTAGTCATTCCTGAGCTGGGCTCTGCATCAGTTCATATTTGAGCTCATCTACCTGTACTTCCACCTCTCCTGATCAATTGTGTCACTCTCCTCCAAAAACTTCCCAGATTTGTCAGTACCTCTCTGGTTACCAGGGTCCTGGTGTTGACTGTGCTGGATATTTTGGGATGTGGGACAGCAGGCAAAGCTAGATGGCAGGTTCAAACTGACCCAAAGCACACGTTCTTTTTAACATAGCTTAGCTAAACTCAGATTCTTACCACAGGACATGAATGACAGAAGTTCACATGGGCACAAGGGGAAACAGAACAAGTTAATGCAAGAAAAATAATGCATTGAGAGCTTCTGCATCTATAATCTTGTATGTAAGAGCCTGGACTGCCTAGCCATGCTCGTCATATGGAGACAAGAACAAAATGTTATTTGATAACTTGATGAAATGCTTTCACATACACTTGTCAGCCTTTCACAAGAGGAAATGTGTTTCAGACACCATCACGTGAATCTCAGCTCTCGCGGCACCCTGATATGAGCACTGGGGGTGTGCACTGGCCTTGGTGCAGGCAAGGACCAGAGGAAGCAGGAACACTGCTGTTCTCTGCACTCTCATGTCCAGAGAGATGCCCTGCAGGGCTAAGCCTTTCCACTAAGCATTTCATTCCCTTCCTTACAGCAGATCCAAGGTGCCTAAGAGCTCTTTATAGGGAAAATTAAATCTCCTGGCAGACCAGACACGCTAAAGCACCAGGCAGAAACTGTGTAGCTCCTGACACAATTTCAGTACACACAGCAGACTGAGATCCTTGCAGAAGACAGATACACAGAGGACCAAGGTGCTGTGAATGTGCTGCCAATTGCTTCCTCTGCCTCACTCAATATGTGCTTTGAAAAGAAAAGAGTGGAAGTATTGGGAAAATCAGATGCCTGGTGACCTCGTTGCCTCACAGTTTGCTTCTTTCATCCTTTGTCTCCCAGTCACTGTAACACTTCTGGTTGGATTTTGGTGGAGAAAGCTTCCAGTGTAATGCATTAAACGCCACTGCAATGCAGAGAAGCAGGGCCTAATCTTAAACCAGTGCTGTAAGGATCAGGTAAAGCACCAAGGTCCTCCTCCCTTCCATTCCTGAGGGCACATGCCACCTACAGAATGGGACTAGGGTACTGCATTAGAAATCCGTGAGACAAGGCAAACCCTTCAGTCTCTCCAGCCTTCAGTTCATGTGTCTGCTATAGGCGTATTGTTTGATCTTCATTGAGAAAGTGTTTCAAGATGCCTAAGATCTTGTAGGAAAGGTCAGGGTTACAGTCACTGTCAAGAAAAAGTCCTCCATTTATGGAGAGATCTGTCCCTCCTTTTTAGGTCTGCCACTTAGTGGGAGGGTTTAATAACAAGTCTACCCTACCGCATTTACAGGGTGTGCTTTTCCAGAGAGTTTTCTGGAAAGAGTCCCATACATGATACTCTGGTTTTATGTACAAAATAACTCAATGGCCATGTAGGAAAGCTGCTGGGATCACTATGGCCTACCATGGTGATCCCAGTGTTTAGCTCAACATCTGGACTGTACAGGTGGTTTCCAGATGGAGATGGCCATGTATGATGCCACCTGCATCTACACTGAAAAATGACCTTTTCCCAGGCAACATGGAACAGTTGCTGTCTGAATGCAAGGCCAACTGTCCCACATGGATCATTTTACATCTACTTCCCTCTGGGAAATGTCACTACTTTTCTTCCTGTTAACCATGTCTCCACTGGAACATCAGTGCCAGGAGAAGCATTCTTCCAGCCGGCTTCCCTCAAAGCCCAGAGAAAGTGATAGCAATCAGTGGACCCTGTAAGTTAAGATCCACTTTCCTCTCTTTGCCCCATCCTATGCAGAGCCAGAGCACCAGGCACAGAAAGTATCAGGGAACAAGCAGAGAAGGCACAGGCAATGACCTCAGATGTGTGTCCAAACAGAAAGGAAGCCATAAAACTACCAAGCAATTTTCCAAACATGAATGAAAGAGCCTTCAGTGGAAAAGCTGTCCTCTGTTGGAGCCTCACAAGCTGCACTGATGGGGAAATGCTACCACTGCACAAACCTGCTTTCTAGTAAAGACCAAAACTGACTTCTGTGAATAATTTTTAAGAGGCTAGAGGTTTTTTTGGTCGTTATGGCAGGACATTTAAGTAATTCAAATGTCTTTTATAAAGCTGGCCTTTCTATTAAGTCACCTTTCTTCCCTGGAGGCAGAAAAAGACCTGCATTGTCACCAGCAGCAGGTGTTGCACAGGAGCCTAAAACAGATGCCAGAAAGTCTTTCAGGCTGAAAAAAAAGTCTCAAGTGGGAAAGGAAGTTCTCTGCCCAAAATTTGATTGATCTTTGAAGGGAGAGTGCTCAGAAGAGTGTTGGCTCTCTGACAGCAAGAGGCACCAGAAAGTATTGAATTTTTCTAGGAAAAAGGTGATTTCTGTGTATTGGGGCAAAGCAGCAGAGAGAAAAATCTCTAATCAGACAGAATATAGGGAACAACAACCCTGCTTGTGTGTCCACAGAAATGAGACTCACATAACCCACTCTGATTTCATATGTGGGTGACATACAAATAACATAATATGGTAAGGTACTGAAAATCTTCTTAGCAAAGCTGGGCTGACCTCCTTGTTCAGACATAAGAAGTAATGCTGCAAGACCAGGAACATCAGGAAATAATCGAATTCTTAATCAAATTCAAATTTTTCTGTTTCTAACAAGCGGAAAGGAAAATGACCCAGGCTATACAGTACAATAACAGCAGCTTGTAAACACAGAGAAGGCTGCTGTTATTATTTATCAAAAGATATTTGTAATAATTTTCTGGAAGTATATGCAAGGGACCATACTGGGCATCATGTTCTTACTAATAAACCTGAACATTCAGTCAGGATACTCTTAATTATGCCTTCCTTGCAGGCCTGCTATTTCTCTGTCTCTTTGCTTAAGGAAGCAAGGCTCTGTGCAATGGAGATGGGTGTTTGGGCTTCCACTGCCAGTGACCTTCACTGACTGTTGAATCCAAACACATCCATGCTGGACTTCAAGTGAGGGTCTCTGAGGCATGATGTTCTGGCAAACTTTGGGAAAAACAGCAGCTGAGAGAAGACACCCAAGCATTAACACACGTACTCGGGGAGCATCGATCTGTTTTTCTTGGCCCCAGTGTGAAAACCTTCTGAGCAAGCTTCTGGCAAGTCAGCAGGCACTGACCGGGGCACTGTGGTAGAAAGGGGAGAAGAGCTGAGGTCTGGAGTCATGGGAAGGAGATTAACTAGAATTTAGGAGATTGCCAAAGAAAGGAAGTGCTTCAGGGCAGGGCCCTGGGAGATAAGCTTATGTATACTGTGAGCACAGGACAGGAGTTTTAAGGCAATCAGGTTCCAACCGTGTTGCTGTGCAAGGCACAATGTGTGCTCAGAGTCTCCACTGTCCAGGTAAGAGCTTCCTGTGGACACTGAGCAGACATCTCTGGAGAGCTGTTTGGTGATCCCAGATGTCCCTGTTCCTCCTGAAAGCACCACCAAGTATGTGAACACCCAACAAGAGGGGCCTTGGGGTGGGTACAAGTTAGACTTTTGACTTGAGTTTGTCAATCACTCTGCTTATAATCTGGAAGACACAAACAAACCTACGGATCACTATACTTCCATTCCCACACGTTTTATTCACTTCCTATACTGAGATCTGTCAATAATGACCCTGTGAATGATTATTAGTTTCTCACCACTGATGAGTAAAGATTTGGCATGAAGATCAATAATTCCTTGAATTAATCATCAGTTACAGCAATAAAAGATGACCAAAAAGCCTGGCTGTGTATGTTAATTATTTACTATGTGCCTATGCAAAGGCAGGCAGCAAAATCACATCCGTGCCTGCCTGGATCATAGTGGTAGGGAGGATAGTTCAGTATTTTGAGCCCAGGACATGAGTGCCTTGCTTCTCACCTACTGTGTGATCACACCCTAAACCTGCTCCCCTTGCCCAGAATGACACCGGTGTCACCATGGCCACTGAGTGCTGGGTTACAAAATCTTTCAAGTGACAATTGGACAGATACCTCAAGTTTGGACTTTCCATCCTGTACAGACATTGCTGAAATCCTACAAGCAGTTAGTCGTACCTGTTGGGGTCTAGTAAGTTTCTAGTCCTGACCCCTGGCCTCTATGCGCCTCCAGTCTGTGGATGGAGATGGGAACAACCATTTACATGCACGCAGGGATTCTGCTGAAAATTGGCTGCACAGGCAGCACACTGCGAGATGCAGTTAACTGATGTTTTGCTGCAGCAAACACCAACACAGCGCGTCTGGCTGTGGCACACGGTGAAGCTGCAGGCACTAAAATAAAAAGAGAACAATCTACTGCCCATTTAAGTGGCAGCTGCTCTGGATGACTGCAGCGCTGCCCAGCAAATTACTGAGCAGGCAGAGGCACAATTCCCTGGACCACGTGTTAATCACCTGCATCCAGAGGGTGAGAACAGAGAGACCCTGCAGTAACGTGGCGCAGGAGCACGAGCTTCAGGCTGTGGCATAATAAATCTCCCTGCCTGCAGCCTGGCACTGTTTCTTCACCAAAGTTATACCAAATTTCAACAGAAAGAAAGTAAGCAAAACTGAAATGAGAAAGCAAGGTCGTGTCAGCAGTCCAAGTAAAAAATACAGACTAAATCAGACTCTACTTAGTTAACAGTGGGCATAAATAGAGTAACAGAGGCCATCTGACAAAAGCACCAAAGCACAAAAGTTGCCAAACATTTGCGTGCATCAGATGTTAATGATGATCAAACCTTATACAACACATTCTGGAGAAGTCAGTGCCTTCATCCGGCATATGTCCATGCTCTGTGTTGAACTGCAGTTGTCTCCTCTGAGATACTCAGCTTAAAATTCTGATGCGGTTGTACCAACATTTAAAAGCAGGTAACAAGTACCAATGACTGGTTTCTTATGTCCCCTACAAATTTATTCAAGGTCATCACAAGACTGCTTCAGTTTTGGTGGCTCTTCAGAGACAATGCTCACATATCTTAAAATTTGATCAGGATGTATGTAATTAGTCAATATGGCCTGTTCTACACAGAAAGCAAATCTGTTTTACAGAAACAGTCATCTCTGAGCAAAGACACACAGCACACAGTAGCTGAAGAGAGCTCTGAGCTTTAAAAATATGGCTGCTTATTTCAGAGCTGAAGTACAAACCCATTTTCTTTCCCAGATGATAACAATTCAGATGGAGATAGTTCACCAGCTAGCAAGCCTGAAATACCCAGCACAATTATTTTATATGCTCACACTGAATCTGTCCTTGTGCATAAAACTGCTTCTGTGTGTGTTTGGGGTGGTGGTGGCAACACAGAGTGCTTTCTGACCCCGGCTTAACTAACGAGCACCAGTCAACCTTCAGTCAACCCACCATGAAGACATGGCCAGATCTTTAGTTTTGCCCAAATATGACAAGGTCT
The DNA here is from genome assembly GCA_013397155.1 of Irena cyanogastra. Lineage (NCBI taxonomy): Eukaryota > Metazoa > Chordata > Aves > Passeriformes > Irenidae > Irena > Irena cyanogastra. The sequence goes on from VWZV01014850.1 coordinate 539,867, forward strand.
TTAGTTCTGCCCAAATAGGAATTCAATGAGACCGACATAATTCTGTTTTTCAGGGCAAGACTCCCTGTGTTTACTTCAATGAACCAAAAGAGTCCTGTCTTGACTGTGAGTTTTCCTGGGACAGCTGAAATGCCCCAATCACTGCAGATAAAAACTACCAAACACACAAAAAGCCCACCATTTTTTTTTGCTTTTTTTTTTTGAAAAGCTAATCCCTACATGAAATTATTCAAGAGCTGAGACCCATCTGTCAGTAGTTGAGAAACTCAATACAGGTGCAGAGTAAGAAGACTGTAAATTCAGTGCTGCAGTGCTACCAGCTGCAGAAGGGACAGAAGTAACACTCTCAGTGGAAGGGCAATAATGACCAGCAGTGGTTTACTAATATAGTTTGGATTCCCAGTAGAAAACTGTTTTCAGATTTGTGCAACTCTTTGATCACGCCTGGCAATACCATGGTAGAGGCGACTGCAGTCTCAAGGGTAAAAACACAAAGCCATTTCCTGCCTATCTAGATCACACCACCTTTCCATTGCAGCACCTTTAACAAGAACATCAGAACCAGGTAGGATTTAGTGTACCGTAAATCTGCTGCCATTTACTCGGAAGATCCCAAACTGGGTGCTAAAACTAAATCTTTAGTCTTTCAGGAATCACAGTTAGCTTGAAAACCAATGACAACTAGGAAGATAACCAGGACCCAGAACATTCAAACAGTACATACTGTTCAGTCACACAGATGACCAGTCAGTACTCTTGTAGCTTCTTTTGCTACAATTGATTTTTTCCTCTTTTATTAAAGGATGCTGATACAAAATGCACAGGCACCCAAAAACATACACAGGGAGCTGATAAAAACAAGAAGCAGTGTATTCTGCCTCTCACTAGTTAGTCAGCATGACCATTAATTACTTAAGTGCTGCTCCCCTTAATACTTCCCCATGGCATGGTATCACTTTGATATTTGGGACCTCATCCCCCTTCACTAGACTTGTAGTTCATCCAAGACTGGGGGATATTCATGCGACAGATTATAGGGTAGCAGAGACCAGCAAGGGATCTTACCTTGGCAGCAACGTTGCTCCTGGTCTTCAAGCCAGTACCTTTGTGCTAAATACGTCTTGAGAAAAACCAAGTGACAGCAGAGGGCAGCCCTTTCTTTGACAGAGTTGGTCAGTGGCTGTCCCAAGGACCTTCCTCAGTCATACTCCCACCAGGATCAGTCCAGCCTCTGAGGTCCTGTTGGCATCCTGTGTCTCTGACCAGCAGTAAAATAAATCATGGCTTTTACAACCTTGGGATTCTTATGGGCTCTCTATTGGCACCCACAAGGGATTACATGGTTTGAGAGTTTGCTACTATCCATAGCAAATTTCCCAGAAAAATTAAGGGAAAATAATATTTTCCAGAGGACAGGAGCATAAAAGTGCAACACTGATGGCTTCTGAGCTGAGGTCTGCTTTGCTACTTGTGGTGAATCCTTGCCAGAACAATAGGTCTTCAGAGTAGATTAATCCTAGAACGTATATGACAAAGACTTATCTAATCTAAACATACCCAAGTATTTATATTATGCTCACAGCCAGCCCATATGATTTTACAAGTCTTCACAATCATGCTTGCTCCTGAAGAGGCTGCTTGTTTTTTCAATCTTAATGGTTCATGTTTTTGCCTGAAAGTTGCTTCTATGAAAGCATGTACTCCAGAAGATGATCTCATGGTGTCAGGTCACCTTCAGGGAAAGCCTTCCATTTCCCCCTTATCCTATCAGCTTGTGAGATTAACTTTTCAGGTTCCAAAGGATAACACTACTCCACCAAGACCTGGCTGTTGCAGGAAGCCTGTGCTCACTGGAGTGCAATCCAGACACAGAGAATCACAGAATTGTTTAGCTTGGAAAAGAGCTCTAAAATCATTGAGTCAAACACAGCTTATGTTAGTGACTGCATATGGGCTGATCCTAGAACATGCAAACTGCCTTGCAAAGCCAGACCTGATGTCCTGTGGCTGCACTGAAAAAGGCCCAATGTTCAATTTTCTCCTTGTTTTCCCCAGATTTCTATGCCCTCAAAACTGACTGATCAGAATCAAAGAAGAACTGAAAGATTTGGGGAGTAAAAAAGGGAAACCTCACTAATCAATAAATTAAAAGGGAAATATTGTGACCTACTTCACCACAGATGGTCTCCTATTTTCCCAAGAGACTTAGTTCTTTCCTGCAGCACACAGCTTAGGGCACTCTCTCCACAGGCAATTTCATCAAGATCCACATTATCTGCTGCCCTATGTGACAGCATCAATCAGGCCCTGTCTTGGAACAAGTACTGCTCAGTGCAGTTCAGGGAAGACCTCCTCCTCCTCATGTCATCACTGAGAATTCTGAAAAGGCGAAGTATTAAGGAGGCTGAGAAACATCAAATGGACTAGGCTTTATTTATGGATCTTAGTAGATGATGGTTTAAAAATAACCACGTAGGTTTTTCTGATGTCTAAATGGCACCCATTCTTTTTGCCTTGTAGAAAGTCTAGCATATTGTTTCCACAATCAAGTTATTTAGATAACATAACAGCGATTTAGATTAGGGTTTGTTTACACAGCTAAATATGTTGAGTAATGAAATTAAAATGAGCTCTCTGCCTCTGTCACATCTGCAATAGTAACTGGCTTCTTATGGTTGAGTACGAGCCTGCTGCACAGATGTTTCTTGATAAGGTATAAATCAGTGTTAGATGCTGTTTATTGCAGCATTTTTACCATCTTCTTCCCCATCTGAAGGAGGGAATGTTGTCTGCACAGCAACCAGATGTGATCTGCAAGACTGTATGAAATGCTATCACAAGCCAAAACAGGTCCCATATTCCACATCAGCATCTGCAATGGCTCATCAACTATTTATCAGATCAGCTGAACATCTCTATAGGCCCTAGCATCATCATACCACTGCCAGAATTTACTTATTACAACCTGCAATGAAAAAGGCAAGCACGCTGTAAAGCAAGTGGAGCCTCAAACAGCAGAAGATCCCATTTTAGTTTGGTTTCCTTAAAGGTCAAATTTCTGAGCAGACACTGCTGCTAGATAGCAAGATACTGTGAGAGATCCAGACAGCTGCTTTTCAGGGCATTGCAGGGAAGAGTTTCTATTTACTGCCATCCTGCCATAGGTGATATCAATACTTTGATGGTGACAGGGGAGGAGACTTATCTTGCACTGGTGTCTATGCAAAGGGAAGCGAGACAAAGAAGCTTCTCACCTGGTGAAGGCGGCACAACTTGGAGCACCTCACTAAGCTCTGCTCAGTTCTGTGGGAGCAAGAGGACCTAACAGGAAAAGCTTGCCAATGACCCATCATTTGTAGACAGCCAAGCCTGGCCCAAGCCACACTGTCTCCCGCTCTGTAGCTGATGAAAACAACACCCATGGGCTCTGAAGCTAAGAGAGCCAAATTTCACAAGAAGTACTTCTTGGAAGGTTTCTTGAAGCAAAATCTGACATCTTTTATTAAAAAAAAAAAAGCTGGGATTGGGGGTGGGGTGGGGTGGGATGGGTTTTTCTTCCCTGAACTAATCTGTCTCTGATTTGCTTCACTTGTTATATGGACAGAAGATCCTGTCAACACAGAAATAATGCCAAGTATTTACAGTTTAATGGAACCCAGGGACCAATTAACAACACAGAAAACCACCAGGCAGTGTATTTCTTATCGTAACAGGAGGGAAATCTTACATTACTGCTGTTCCCCCATTTCTTAAAATAAAGCACCAGCGCTTTGTCAATGATTTCTCAGTAGTAATGTTTATTACCTGCCAGTTTTACCATTGCCCATTCGTCAGTCACTTTCTGTGTTCAGTCACAAAACCTGTCTCTCTACTTGTGACCTAAAACCACCCCCTAAAAAAGAAGAAAAAAGAAAAAAAAAAGAAAGGAAAAAAAAAAGAAAGAAAAAAGCAACTGTCCTCGGGGCTCCGGAGCAGCATTGCTAGAACCTGCCCTCCACGCCAAGCTCCCGAACTGCTGACTCCTCAATGGCTTGATGGATGCCATGCACCTCGTCCTGCGTTAGCGTCCTCTCCGGGTGCCGGTAAATGATACGGTAGCAGTGGCTGACCTTCTTCGTCCTACAAAACACAAACCAAAAGAGGACTCATAAATACATCTGCCTGTAAATGCAAATACATAAGGCCAAACATGTACCCTCTGGATCATTTTTATTTGTGGTTTAATTTTGCCCTTGTTGCTTGAAAATCACCTTAATGCTAAGATATGCAGTTTGGAGAGGCGGGGCTGAGCTGAATTTTAATTTTGGCAGAGGACTTTGCTGAAGTCCACCTCATACCTCAACTTATATTGTGGTGTGGTAGCTTCTTGCCAGAGCAAACGACCCCAGGAGGAGGGATTCTTACCCTGTGCTATGGAAAGTAAGAGACAAAGGAGAACAGGAAACAGGCATAAAGAAAAGGGAATGATGTGAGAAAGAAAAGTATTTAAGAGTTGCTGGCTAGGCTAAGACAAGTTAATGAAAAACCAGGACAAACCATTAAGCTGAGTAAGAGTGAAAAAAATCTTGCTCTCCATCAAAAGCAGGCAGGAGCACCTAGTTTTGCAAGGGCATCTCTGTAATTTCAATGCCTGTGTTACTGAATTTAAATGGCAGTTTTGGCATCCTTTTTAGTTTCAAATGGAGTCCACACAACTTCTTCTTTCAAAAGTGAACACTCACTTCAATGAAAGAGAGAAAATCTGAGGGGAAAAATAATGGGAAACCAGACAGTACCAGGCAGAAGAAGCTTCCAAACTGGCAGAACTCTGCGTTTAATGGCACACAAAGGCGGTCACAGCAAGCCTTGGGTCATCTCTCTCCTGAAAATTGCTTCATGTTAGAACCAAATTTATGCTTATGATTATTTGATTAAATCTAAGGTTAGATGTGTTCATCCACAAAGACAACTCTCAAGTTACTCATTTCAACCTCGAATCCTACTAGAAACAGGCACAGGTAATTTTTACTTCAGAATTGTTGTTTGACACCAATTTTGTCCCACACAACAAGGGTGGGAAGTTTTCTCTGCCTGTAAACTGGCAGTTTACAACAAAAAAGCTACTTCTAATTAAAGCATTCTTCCTTTTTCATGTGCTCTGAAGATAAAGATGTGGCTAGCACCTGAAAGGGTAAACTGCATTTCATAAAGTATTAAGCTGACTGCAGTTAACTGCTAAAAGCCAGCCAAGAGCTTTCCCTGTGTGCAGGTTAAATGCTGCAGAAAAGTAATCTTTGAGAAAAGAGGGAGAGGTGTAACTGTGGGGAAGGTGTTGCTCTGCTCTGCTCCACCTCTTCAAAACAACTAAGAGGACAAACCTTGGGGAAGCAAGTAAATGGAATAACAAGGATTTGGTCAGATGCTACATTGCCAGTGAAAAATTTGAGTAAGAGAGAGTGATAATGCACCAGAGCTCAACAGAAATGATTTTCAAAACCAGGTGGCAAATATCTTTAGAGCTGGTAGTATTTCAGATTTTAAAGGTGCTACAGGAATACATCTGATCAAAAACATTCGCAAATTGCTTTGGCTGAAAATCTATTTTGAAGGTGTACAGTCACAGGCTTAATCCTGAAGTTTTGCAAATATTGGGAATATATCCCATGACTGAAAATTCATTTTCATTATTTAATGTGATGTAAACACAAGTTTGCTTACTGTAGGTGTAAGCTGTGGTAGGCGTAGCTACAGCACTGGCCTTGGTTAAATGAAGGTGGTAATTACTCCTGACAAAGGACTTTCTGTGTCCCCCTCCTTCCATGCTAGAGAGTGGTTCATTGCATAACAAATTATATATGGCAGACTAGGCCCCAATAGTTTCTTGTGGGTGTTGTGGGAAAACAGTAGCTTTAGGACATATTTAAACAAGGAAAGGGTAGAGGTTGTAGAAAACAGCACTGGACTAGAGTTCTGCTAGCTGCAGCTGAAGTTCAGCATTGGTGTGAGAGAACTAAAACGGAGATTGCATTAAATGTAATTAATCTAGATTTAATTATAGGCCAAAAATGAAGTTGTAACTACTAATATACATAACTCCACGTAACATGGATGCTACATTGTATGCTACATTTTTCTCCCACCTTTTAGCACGGTTTATTTGCATCTCTGTTACTAATTAGAAAGAAGGAGTATAAGGGTTCAAAGCTATTTCAATAAAAGACACACTGCAAGTTTCAAAACCTTAAGCATTGTTTCCAGAGTACTATTACTAACTTATCAAGAGAGATTTGGAAGAGCACTTCTCAGCTCTTGCCTCCTTAATATTTCCCCTGCTCCCAAATAAAGTATTAAGACAGTGTGATTAATCCCTGCCATCAGCTGCAACTGGAAACAATTATTGTCAGCAAATTATACCTTTGCTCGTTCCATTTCTCACTTCCCTTTTGTTCCGCAGAGCCACAGAGTGTTTGCCTACCTCAGAGATGGCTCTACTTATGCATAATGAAGTCTCTGCTGCATGTCATGCTGCAGCCTGACGATACAGAAGCAGTGGCTCTCTATGCTAAGAAACAAAATGTTGAGGCCAAAATCTGCAGCAGCACCTTCACAGAGTGAAAAAAAAGAAGAGAAAAAAAAGAAGAAAAAAAAAAGGAAAAAATGTAGAAGCTTAACAGTGAGCACACCGGGCTCTGTTTACCTAAAGCGCACCGCCAGACAAGTCCGTGCGGTTGCAGTCACGCGGACTCCTCTCCCATTAGGCTTCAGCTGATCTCAGTGTCACAAGTCTCCTCTGCACCAGCCTGCGGCTTTCAGGTAATGAAGCGCAGTGAATACAGTGAAGCACTGCTCAAAGGGAGAAGGAAGACAGAGGTTTATCCTGATGCCACAGGAGGGAACAGGATACAGACTGTGGACAAACACTGGAGAGAAATAATGCCTAATGCTCTTTCATATGATTTTTGGAGGAAAGAGTTTTGCCTCACGATTTTCAGGAATCGGCAGTCAGCTATGTGCTAGGGAGCTGGTCCCTGCCAGGTCAGAGTCACTGTGTGGGGTCCATCGGAAGGTCAGTGTATATGTTTGGGTATTTCAGCCTGATACCTAAGCAGAACAAGAAATGAAGGGGTCTTAGTCTGCCACTAGTCTAATAAAATTAATATGAAAGCAAGTTCACCCTGGTACCTGGGCTAGAATGAAAGGGTGTGTTAGGCGACAAAAATTAATACATCTGTGTTAGCTTTCTCTGCATGGAAGATCACTGAAGGATGCTTTAAATGCAACTTGGCTGGAAAGCTGATCCCAGAAGCTACCAACAGCAAAACACTTCAGCGTTCTAGAGAACCTGTCTCAGGCATTACGTAAGATTAACCACAGGGTCATTTGGTAACCAAAATGTTGCATAAAGAAAAAATACCTGGCATTGGCACTTACCTCTTCCACATGCAATACCATAACAAGAATGAAAATTCCCCCATCCTGTACTGGAAGAGGGAGATAAAAGGGGCAGCACTGAGTGGGAAACCCCTTATCTTTTAACTGTGTTCTACTTTCCATCTGCCTTAAATAAAGCACAGAAGCACAGAGAGTTCTGTATGGAGGTAACCCCTATTCTTAAGTGGTGAGGACATTTTTCTAGAGAGCTGGATTGACTTTGAGGAGCAGAAAACTAGAGATGACAATTGGCCACAGCATGAAAGAGCAAAAAAGAGTACCATGGCTTTTGTATCCCGAGCAGTTCACTAAGCAGTACTACTCACCATGATATCTATACTGCACCTTTTCCTACAGACTACTATCTAAAACAAAAGATCTACACACATGGTAGTGCAAGCATTTGAGTATTTTTTTCTCTCTGTTAAGTGAGTCATGTTAATGAAGTTCCTTGAGGATATCCCTGCCATAGAAATGTGTATCCTATATGTCCTCGAAAGATTCATCATGCAATTCCTTTACATAAACCTTCACACAATACTCAGTGACTGCTACACCCTTCACAGAGACCACATGCACAGAATGACCTCAGGGAAGAGAAAGGCTTGTTTTGTTTGCAACAATGTCCCAAAAGCAGTGATGATGGAAAGAAAGGAATAAACTGTTTCGTGTTATCAGCATCCTAATTGACAAAGCCATGCAGAGAGCACAGCTTTGGTTTTGCTTTGTGGCTCCAGCAGTTCCAGAATGGTTCACATTTTAAGTGGAAATGGGGAAGAATATTAAACTGCAAGAAGAAGAAGAAGATGTAATTACCTGTTCCTTTTTGTTTCATGCTTTCAAACCACATCCATCTCTATGACAGTAGGCACAACTGCTAAATATCCTACCATAAATTTTAAATTGACAAATAGCACTCTTTGCTAGAAACCACATCATGGAGAATGGCAAAAGGCTTGTGCTGTATACCTTCTCATCAGTGGCAAATATTTCAATTACCATGGTGATATGCACATAGAATATAGCAGTAATTCTCTGAACAAAGGTCTTTCCAAAATATGCATTCTCATCTGTCCTTTCAAATGCTAATACTTCATCTCTCTGCAAGAGCACATTGTACACACAGCAGATTCTTAAAAAGGGACATGTTTTTGTTTAAGGTGATTTTGATGCCAGTGAAAGGCGCTAGATCACCTCCAGACGAAAGAATTGTTTTAAACCCATGGAAAGCAGGAAATGGTAATTTCTCTTGCATACCTTCTTCAGCTGACACCTGGCAGAAGGGTGGTTCAGCTTCAAAAATAGTTCAGGCCAATATATGCATGTTGAGAGTGTCAACTTTATTGGATTTTTTTGGCAGCCACTTCAAGAGAGATGCATGTTCACTGACTGATGATTGGACTGAAATATTGTTCTTCTATTTCACAAAACTGAGACAGTAATGGACTTTCTGCTCTTTTCTAATTGGATTTGATGATATCTGTATCTGAATACCAAACCTGAAACCTGCTTGACCTTTTCATTCTTTCTTTAATATTAATTCCATTTTAAGCTTCTCTCTTCATGCAGAAAAAAAAGTAAAAATTCTGTTAATAGCCAGATTATTGAGAGATAAAGAGCACAGTATGGGATACAATGGCAGAAGACATAAATAACACCTTTTAGTTAAGAGAGTGAAAAGTGGATGAAAAATGAAAGCACTTTCAGTTTTTCAGTCACCGTTAGATAGCCATAAATACAATCTAAGTCATTGTCCAGCATTCAAAACCGTTGGATTAATTCAAAAGCTTTGATGATTATTTTCCTTTTCTGCTTAAATCTATCAACTAATTTCTGCATGCAGGAAAAGATACAAATAGATAAATTCTGGAAAAAATCTTTCACGGGCTCCACTTGAAAGTTTCCTGGCTGTTAAGGTACTCACTAAATATTTAATGGAACAGTTCAAGCAATTAGTTGTGCTTTGGCCGAGCACTTTGGCCCATAAAGACCTTTTCTTATTTCAACAGATCACCTTGGTTTGTTGACAGAGGCCAACAGAAGAACTACCATGAGCAGTGCATGGCTCTGTTCTGCCAGCTCCCAAGCAGAGGGAACTCTTGTAAACAGACTGAGTTACACAAGAAACTGAGAGAGTATTTCCCTTGTGCATCCTCTCAGTAACCAGCCAAGGATACAGATAACCATCTCAGATCCAAGCACTTCCTATTAAAAAGCTCTTAAGTCTCATAGCATCAGAAGTAATGGAATCCATTACATGCAGGCAGCAATGAAATATTACTAGGGTGAAGAAGAAAAGTACCGTTCTCCATTATACTAAAAAATAATCTAGAGTACCCACAGGATCATAAGCTAACCGTGACACAGACTTCTGCTGCCACCAAAGGGCAGAAAAATACTACAAAGCCTTCTGATTTGGGATTGTGTCTTTTCTTTTCATTTTAAAGACAGTGACTCATTTTTGATTCCTTGAAGAAGGCAATGATCAATGGTTGTAAAGCAGGTATGAAACCATTTCTTAAGGGGATGGTGATGGCTGCTTGTCCTCCAATCTCTGTCTCTTTGGGAAAATCATCCATCAAACTCAGGGGACAGAATTCCCATCATACTTGATCAGTGCCAACACTGACGAATCCATTTCATGTGGATTTAAAGCTGGATGTGACTGGGAGTTGTCCCTCTTGCAAGGTGAACTTCGTGCATTCACTTCACACTAGGCCTCTTCTGTTTTTAGGGGCTCACCAGTCCATTGAGTGATTCAGTTCAAAATCCCGCTCTAAATCCAGGAAGATTCAAGAGTAGGCTAGAGGCTGAAGATCTCAAGACTTTCTTAACTTTGAGCAGAGTAACCCAGAGCACTCACCATGCCACACAAATTCAACACTACTCATGGAATGAGTCTCTCAACTTCCCAAAGCTGAGCCTCTGAGCAATGAAAGTAAGCCATGCAACCAAAGATCAGAACATGTGCAAGCCTGTGAGACTCAGGATAGGGCACAAACCTCTATTTTTTCTTCGGACTTATCACCATGACAGGATACAAGGACTGCACAGGTGAAATAAAGACGGGAGAAAGAAAACTTTCTGATACATGTATACAAAATCCAGTGAAATAACTTCTACTCATTGCAGTGGCAAATTAGAGAAGGTCGATTGGTAAAGTACTTGAGACTTATTTTTATGTACTAAACATAGAAAAATAATCGGATGCTGAAAGTAGGAGAGAAAAAATGACAGTCTCGACATGAGACAGGACAGAATACCTGTTCTGTAAACAGCACAGGGGTTTATTTTGCTTCACTTTCCCTAGGTTTGACTGAAAAAGGTTCATGTCAAAGGCTTTTCAAAGTCTAATCTTGTTTTCACAAAAATAGAATGCAAGGAGTAATACTTTTCATTATTTGTTTAAAAATTGACCACTGGAGACTTAAACACTCTCTAACCGAGCAAATAAAAGAACAAAATAACTCAATTTGGATATTCCATCTTGGGGGAATTGCCATCTAAGCTTCCTGACTTTTTCCTTCCCTGTTTAGTTCAGAAACCATGGCAGGACATGGCATGCATTTCCCATGAGAGGTTGTGGCAAAAAGTTCCTATGACAGATCACCCCTTCTCTCTGGAAAAGAAACTTGGCCGGCATAGCTGATATTGACATATTGAGGAGAACAGAAGTACACATTACCTGGAAGTCCTGGTAGTGCTGGCAGCTGAAGCATTTTGGCTACCAACCAGGAAATTCTTAGAAAAAAAAAATCACATTTTCAGTGAGTAAACCCATAATAAATCAACATATTTTCTGCCATTGCTGGCTCTCCTGCTTTCTCCACATTTTTCTTGACCTCCTAAATCCCTGGTAATTTAGCGGTGGAAGAAGGTATCTCCGGCAGCAACAGGCTCTGTGGTTCTGGCAGAACTTTGTGACTTGGGTATCTCATTCACAACCCTCTTGTGACCTTCTAGGGCAACTGTCTGTGCTGGACAGGATGAGGGACTCAACTTGTTTGCAAAGAGCAGCCCTGGAAGACACATCTTATAGAGTTGTGTTTCTTGTGCAAAGAGACTGTATTCCTCTCCCTCTGAGTCACCGCCCGTGATTAAGAGGATGCAAGAAGCTTTGGTCCTCCTCCTGTCAAACCCTGATGTTAATAATTCCATTCCTGGTCCTTAGCCGCAGCAGGATCACTCTAAACTTTCCAACCATTGGCAACTACCTGTACTTAAGAGTGACAACCCATCCCAACATTTTGAACAAATCCAACATGAGAGGTGAATTTGGACTCTTTAAAATACTTTCTAAAATATTTATATTAAAAATGTTAAGTGTGATACCTTTTCAGTTCTTCTGAGTGAAAGATCAAAGACGAGAAGTATAAATATTTAGCAGTTTTTCCTGCCAACTAGATGTTAATACTAAAGGCTACAAAAAGTATTACTAAAAATAACATTGCTGTCAAATTAAAACATATTTCATAATACAGTAAAAAGGGAATTTATATGAGAATTTAAAACAATTCATTCTCCTAAGAAATGAAGATGGATGGTAGTGACAGCTGGTTTAGATGTACCTCCACTGAGCTCTGGCAGAAATCAGGGTCTAGATGACAGACAAGTGCATGGGAAGGCCTGAATGCTGTTTCAGACTCTTGTATTTCATCACTGAGATTAGTGGTTTTGTCCTCACCAGGCCCAGGAGATAGGTGTTTAAGGTCCTTTTACACTTGTTGTGAGTTAAAGATAGACACGGTTCTGGACTCAGATAAGGACCTAAATGACTTGTCCAAGGTCTCACAGAAAACTGATGAGAGACAGGGGGCTTGAACAAGTGCAGGCACAGACCCTTTGAGTTATCCTTCTTTCAAGTTACTCTTCCCATTCACCCACACTTCCAGTCACCCTTTTTTACTGCAGGACTGTACAGCAGTCCTGGAAACCAAAACAGGCTATGGCAGGAAAAAGCAACTCATCCAATACAGAGTAGACAGGGCAGGGAAGAGTGGAGAGACAACATCAGGATAACCAAATATGCTGTTTCTTAACTGATAAACTAAGCCCAGACCAGGAGAAAACAGGAGGGGGACAAGAAGTCAGCAGGAACAGCTGAGTTAACCTGAGACTAGAAGACAAGAGGGACTTTAAAACAGAAAGCAGAGGTTAAAAGAAATAACTTGCCCCTTTTTTTGAGGAAAAGCAATACATTAAAAGCACCTGCCCCACTGGTTAGCCTGCAGCACCGGAAGGCAACTTAAAACCATCTGTAGCTGTGCGTGTGCAAACAGAGGGGGTTTCTCAACAGGCTGCTTACAGTATCTGTCAAAGCTGGTGAAAATCCTGCAGCCACTTGCACAGTTAAATGTTGCTTGCTATGTCCTTCCAGTTCATAAGTTATTTTCCTCTCTGAATTGTCAGGTTTCACGAGCCTTAATCTGGCTAACTGGATTTGTTTTGGAGATGCAGAAATCCACCACTTTCCCTCCCTGAGGATAGTGTAGTTCCACACAGACAGCCACAAGAAACCTGTTCTCATCGTTTTTCTGACAGCTGCTGCCTCAGAAAGACAACTCAGAGAAAGTCCTCAGAGTAAGGAGAACTACTGGCCAGCAGATTAAACCACCGTTAACACACTGGAAAACTGTCAGGCTGTTAAACTTTTCTCTTGCCAAATCCCATTTGTACAGGTAATACTTTGGACCACGATGAGAGACCAAAAGTCTGGATCTTGTAGGTGAGGTTCTCCTGGTTATTTTGAGTGGAACAATGTGGAAAATATTGGAGCACTATTGAAACTAGCCAAAAGATGACAACATATGCCAATGAAATGCACTGGCCAGAATTCTAACAGCTGTTGAAATGAGCATCCACTTGGAAAATTCTAGCTGCCATGGTTGGCATGTTGCCCCCTTAATATTATGGCTGTTTTTTATGAAAATAAAAAATGTGTATATGATAGGAAGTATGTATAGTGCACACCTCCTACAGTGAGATAACATGAGCATCATGCAGTAAAACACACAGTGGGCATGAAGATTAAAAAGTCAGGGCACAAAATGAAATGCGTCATTCTGTGAGTAAAAACAAAATTATTGGTCTGCCACTCAAGAAAGGAAAGTATGCCATTGAGGCACTACACTAGGAAGATCAAAATACCATTTTTGATATGACTTTACTAAAAAAGGCCAAGCAATCCTCCCACTAGCAGGAATTAGTATCAACAAAGAAGGAATAAGATCTCAGTCCAGAATAGGGAATTCACAGGGAGCATAAGAATAAACCAAATGTTCTCAAATTGTCCAATACATGAACTTTGCCCTAAAGCACTTCAGGAATGAGTAGAAGAAATCTCAAGGCTGTTATCAGCTGTCTTTGAGAGTTCACAGAGGACAGGTAAGGTACCAAATGTTTCAAAAAGGTCGGAGTGCTTATTTTTGGAAATGAAGAAAAAACCCCAAAACTAGGAAGCCACACAGACTATGAACAATTTGTTTTTACTTTAATTTCCCAGAAAAATTCTAATGTGGATAATTAGCTCAGTTAGTTGGGACATGGTGTTAATAATGCCAAGGTTGTGGGTTTGATCCCTGTACGGGCATTCACTTCAGAGTTGAGCTTGATGCTCCTTGTGGGTCCCTTCCAACTCAGATTATTCTGTGAATCTGTGAAATGATTTGTAAGCACACAATGGAAATTAAAAAAAAAAGTAAAAAAAATAGAAAACATGGATGTATTGATTAAACTTAGTCAAAACAACCTAATTTCCATCTATGAAGGGAAAACAGGCTGATAAATCAATAATCAATAAGTGAAATGATAAATTGCAGGAAGTAGTAGTGAGAGTAGGTGCATGTGTAGGTATGTGCATCTTCATGTGAGTTAAACCAGGTAAGAAAAAATGGTCTAAGATCAACATGTCACAAAACATGGTTGCACTGGCAGCTGCAAGTCATTTCAGACAAAGCCACAAAATTGTAGGAAAACAATTTAAGCATTATAGTGAAAAGTGAAAAAACCAAGAAAAATACAAATCCAGTTCATAAAATGAGGTATTAAAAATCTGTCTTCCTAAATGTTTCGCCATAGAGGGAACTGCGTATAGATGGATGAGAAAACTGGTGATCAATAGTGGTGATTACTACAAAAAGGTGATCATGCAAGTAGCTGTAGTATATGTCAATAATTTGTTGTTTCTGGGAGCAGTTATTCCTAGTTCAGCCAAATCTGAAGGATCATTCTTGTAGTGTTCTTCAACCTGGCTCCTGGATGATGGAGTACTTTCACTAATGGAAGAGGTGACGCAGCAGAAGTGTTTGTTTACTGGCATATTACACTAGGTTGAGTAAAACACTAAGTATAACTGAAGAGAAGGTTAGAACAATCCCGACAAACTGAACAAGCTGGAGGATACAGTTCAACCAGAACAAGTGAAAGCTGGGCAAAAAGCAGCACTGCACAGAGCATCTCAGGACTGCACAGAACCATGAGCTGAAGGTGAACCTGTGACGTTGCTGGACAACACAATACAAGGCAAGACTGAGAGAATATAGGTGGCTCAGCCTAAAGAACAGAAAGCTAAAGACATCCTTTAAATACCTAAAATGCTGCTGCACAGAGTTAGGTACTAATCTTTTATCAACATTCACAAGCAGCTGGAGACAAAAGTAATGAGCTCATATTGCAGAAATGTTCAGCTTCAAAATTCACTTGGAAAGGCAGCTGGAGTCCCCTTTGCTGGAAGTCTTAAAGCACTGGTTATACAAGTGTCTGTCAGGAATGCTATAAGTAGAGCTGATTCTGTTTTGGAGTAGGAGGATGAACTAGGTGGCAGTACTCTTCAACTCTTTAGCATACCATAATGTAACAATCTTTAAAATGCAGAGAGTTATTTGAGTAGCAAAGATAGCTCCCTATAGCTCCAACTTAACACACGTCCTGTATTTGTTTATCCCCTGAAAGTGATGTAACCTCTTTAGACCAGCAACCCTGTCCTTAGCCTTACAGGCCAATGTTGAAAGAGAGCACATAGGAAAGCAAAGTGCTGTTCAGTTACCTTTCACTGTCTAAGTCAACAAAACAAACAAACAAACAAACAAGCAAATGACCCAGAAAAGTCCACTCTATAAGACAGCATCCCAAAGGGAGAATGTCACTCAGCTGCTTGTCCCATTTGCTTCAGCGATGAGAGATGCCTTGGGAAAGCTCTAAGGAACAGAAGATGCTGCATATCTTTGACAGGCTGAACCATAGTCTTTCTTTTAAACATTTCTGAGTTTATATCAAGAGGTTAACCCTTTGCTTTCAGCTTTCCAAGTTCACATTAAACCATAGACAACCTTAAAATAAGGGAAAAGCTTTTCTTCGAACAAAATGTTGCAAACAAGCCTGTTGAGATTCTTCATCCCAAAGCAATTTTGGGAAGTCCAGGTACTAAGAGAAATCTGAGACACCAGTCCTTAAATCAAGATTGCCTGGTTGGCCCCAGTTTGGAGACTGTGGCCTCCTGACATAGAATCTGATCAACTTTATGCCCTGTTGCAGGTGGTGAGACTGAAAAAATACAGAGGAAATGGTATGTCCTAGGATATACTGCATATCAGCTAATCTCCTAATAGAAACACATAGAAATCTCAACTTGTGGAGCCCCAATACAATGCCCTGAATAAGCCGCCATGTTTCCCTCATATTCCTGCATGTTATTCTGGCCTACCCATTCTCACTCACTCACTGTTCTGTATTCACTCACTGAGCTTGTTCCTTATGTAGACAACAGCTGTGAGGAAGGACCTCTCATTTTACCCGCCTACTCTGCCTTCCACAGCACAGAATGAGAAGCCACTATAATAACCCCATCTACCTGTATAAGAATATGTGTATGTAAGTGTGTATCTCCAACTCAGAATATTTTGTGATACATTCCTAGCCATTGCTGGAAAGGCTAGATTTTTTTATTAACCTTCACAAGTTTGCTTGGACTGAGAAGCTCGCTAGTTTTTGGGAATCCTTGATGTTTACTAAATCATTTTCAGGGATTAAATGTTGATCTCAAAAAAGTGCCATTGCATATGTGTTCTTCTGTTCTTACATGAAGTATGAAGTTGCCAAGGAACAAATAAACTATTTATCACTTATCCTGTACAGTAACAAAGAATGGCTTAATGAGGGCATGTACCGCTTTTGAACGTACTGCAGTCTGTTCTTCCCTGAACTGGAGAGTCTCTTAGCCAAGTTTAAGATGTATACTCTCCCCTCAAAAAGAGATCACATTCTTGACACGACTGTCGGAATCACAGCAAAAAGACCTACATGCCACAGGTTCCTGCACCACAGTCCCACGAACCTGCCTTACTTGTAGGTAATTCACTGTAGGTCACACGCAGCAACCATTAACTCAGATGGCTAACTGAAATGAACTCAATTACTCTTACATTACTGACTTCAGAGTTATAGAAGACATGACTGGCATTATACATTAGATGCAACAGCTTGGTGGCATGACCTTAAACACCATCATCTCTGCTTGTAGCCCTTCTTCATCTGAACTACAGTAACATACAAGGAAGGAGACATTCTTTCTGAGATTATAGGGAGTTACACCTGAACAGTTGCCTTGCCAAGTGTCCCCAGGAGGTTCTCTCCATTAAGACCAGCAGAGTTTGCTCTCTACTTTGCCTAATTTGACACACCTAGCCAAGATGGCCAGTGCTCTCACATTAGGTTTGAAAACATACTCAGTACCAAAGAATATGAAACTTATTGGACACTCAGTGCTGAGAGGGCTGCAGAGCTACTCATGCTCCCTTCTGCATCCACCGTGTCTCTCCACAGCACTCACATGGACAAACTCCCCAGCTAGTGGCACCTTCTCTCTGCAGAGACAGCTGAACCAAGACATCAGAAATTACGCTGTAGCCCTTATTGAGAAGAAGATGGAGACTAGAATAACCCTGTGACAATTTGCACCATAGTCTCTACCAAAAAGAGAAGACACAGAGACAGTTTGGACAACTCAGTAAAATCAGATTGCTGAGCAGCATGAAGCAGGGAAAAGGGAGAGAGACATCTGCAGAACTTGTTCCTGAAACCCACACAGTTTTCATCCACAGTATATCATGATACTTGACGCTATTGTGATTTTACTTTAGCATCCACTTGAGAAAAAGTTAAAAGGGTCTTATCCCTGACTGCAATAAACCTATCATAGAAGTTGCAGCACGAGTCCAAAGCACAGGTTGCAAGGGCTTGGACAGTCAAAACATTTATAAGCACTTCTAAGCTGGATGAGAGCTTTCTTATATTACTGGCACATCTGCACTGCCAGGGACAAACTTAGTCTCCTGTGTCTCAACAGATCATAGTTCTGATTCTGTATATCTCACAACACATTACAGAAACTCCACAGGGAAGCATGGAAAGAATCTGGATGAGGCTCAGCATCTACCCACCAAGCCCATGGTTAGATCCATACTGTGTTGGATCAATCTTTCAGTTTTGTTGTTGTTGTTTTTACTTTTTAAAGGTTGAATCTGTATCTACTTTCTTCTCCCCAAACTGGGTAAGCATTTCAGTAACACCCAGGTGAGGCAATAAAACTGAGCAGAAGTATGGTTTGCACAATTCCTTCTCCAATCCTGTCTCCAGGTGCTTCTCAGATGTGCCCTACTGCACTTAAACCAGCACTTAAATCTGCCTGAGTGGCTGCACATGTGATGAACCCCAATAGCAAGCTGACGGGGTTGAAAAATTACCAAATTCCCAGTCTGAGTCACTGGATGGCCTCCCCAGACACTCTGCCAGCACAGTGCAGGGGTGAGAACAGCACAAAGCAAGACTGAGCCTGCCGGGAAAAATAAACGTGGAAACGTGGGCTAAAATCACAAGATGGTAATTCACTGAATCCACATAAACAGTAATGCACATCCTCCTTTATTCCCCCAAGTTCATGTTTGTGTTATATATCAAAATGAGAATGAGATATAAGGGAGAGGAAAAAACCCTGTCTGGCTGTCCCCAAAAGCTGCTGAGTCAAAGCTCCTGACCTATTCCCACTGAAGGCAATGGGATGACATCTCTTTCTGCCAACTGAGGATTCAGCTGATGTTTCACAAAACAAGAGGGACAGGTCCCTCGGTAGCAATGTTTTTAAAACTGATGAGCAAAAACAGACAGTCAGATCCCCTTCTTAAAAATGATGATACACCAGTTTAGTTAGGAAATGAATGAATGTGAACAGGGCTGCAAGAGAAGAGGTAAGCAAAAACTGCTATGATAGCTAAACTTTGCAACACTGCAAAGTCTTTTGCCATCAGATAAGGCTGAGGTCAGTGGTCTGACCTGATCTTAGGCATGTAGGGTCCTTCACAAGGCCTCTGTTCTAGCACAGATTTCAGTCTGTGCAAGTGGAATTGTCCCTTCTGACAAACATAATGCACATCCCCAGAAAGGAGGATTGTGTTTGTAAGCTCATTCTCAGTACTTCATCAAATATAGCAAAAATTCTTAAGAAGTTACCACCATTAGAGACAAATCTGTTCAGAATCATTGCCTTTAACTATTCCCCTGTATGGTGAGACATCAGCCCAAGCTGACTGGTGGCTTTTGGACACTGAAAAGCAAGGTTGGAAAAAAGTAGGGTGTGGGGATCAAGACTTAGAAACATTAATGGTGAATCACCCCTTTGCTGAGAGAAGGCATGACTGTCTTTAATGAACAGTTACATGGAGGATGTGAGATAATATAAGTGGGACTGTTACAAAATTTAACCATGAGATACTTTGAGTCATGATCTATAAAGCTGCTAACTGGGTTCACTAAGTTGTTGAGTCATTACCATATAAGACTGGACTGCTCTGAAATCCATCTGGCTGAAGGCATTGAGTAGTTTGCTTTTGGTTAGAGAAGATGGAAATGAGAACACTTGCACATGAATTTTCAAGAATAAAAAATTAATAATAAAAAACATTAGCCACAATTACACACCATCCACACTAAAAATATTGTGTCATTTATATTTTAATTAAAGCTGTCCTGAGACTTAGAATTAGCAGGAATGAAATTAGCATGGATTTTTAATGTTCTGAGCAAAAAATACAGTACATTCTCTGCACTTAAGTATCTCCTATGACATCAACTCAAAATAAAATGAGGACTGGACAGAAAGATGTTGGGTACTACATATAAATCACTGATCTTCCACCTTTTAGAACATTTTCACACTCAAACTGAGATGCTAAATCAGCTTAGAACTTAACAGAAAGAAAAGAAAAAGGAAAGAATTTTAAAAACCACCACTATAGATCTAATTCATTCTGGAGTAACTACTCCAGCAAAGAGCCAGGGCTGAGCTAGTCAGACAACTCTATTATCTTTCATCTGAAGAAAGTGTGATTAGTGGAGGAAATGTCACATTTACACTTAAAAATTGTTTCAAAGGCAACTTGTATCTTTTGGCACAACTCAGCCATTTAAAAATACTGCAAGAGAAAGAGGCAGATATAGCAAAGAGCACTCCTTTTTATGATTTCTCACCCTCGTATTAAGCCATGGGTTCAGCTTGAATATTCAGTGTCTCAGCAGCTGGCATTTCCCAGGCAGCAGGGCAGAACTGCTCTCTGTTGGACCTCAGGGATGCAGTGCCAGGGCTCAGAAATGAAGGCTCCCCGCACAGAGCCTGCCCCATGGAGCACCAGCCTGTGGTGCAGTGCAGAGCAGCAGGACATGGAGTAAGGGGGAACTGCACCTTCTCCACCCCCTCTGCTGTGAAAGGGGAGAGCTGGTCTCTGCAGCTGCTCTACAGCACGTGGGAAGGGGACAAACGTGGTCAAACTGGATGGAGGAGGAACATTTGCTAACAAATACACATCTTCGGAGATTTCCCTCAAAGGTCACACTAACTGTATTATATACAAATTGAGTTTCTTCTGAAGATGTCCGTGCACACTCACCACCAAGAGATCCACAGTGTCACTCCCAACTGCAGTGCTGTCTGGAGCAGCGCAACAGTCATGACCATTACACATGGACACTAAGCCCTTACGGGTTTAGTTTGGTTTTTGGATTTTTTTCCTTTAAATGGCAACTACTCTCAGTAGGTGCAAGTCTTCTTTTTCTGGCTTTTCACTTTTTTTTTTCCCCTTCTACTTTCATTTTCTCTTGACATTTACTGGCATTTAGCTGCGAAGCCTGTACGCAGAGCCAACTAAAGTTTTGAGGGAAATTCAAAGGAAATGAGATGTAAAACTAACCAAGAAGTACTTTCAGCACAGAGGTACCAACTTCATGGTCATCCTCACTTGTAACCCCCTGGAAACATCACAAAAACCAAGAAGCACAGGAGCTTGGAGAGGATTCACAACTCCATTTCTTTTGGCACCTCTCTCTCAGCTTCTCTTTCAGTCACTAGGACCTTTGATATGCCTTTTTTTTTTTTTTTTACTGTTCAACCCATTTAAGGACCTTTGATATATGGAGGACCTTCCACCATTATGTATTTCAAACAGAATATCACAAAAGATCAAGTTGATCTAGATGAATTTGATCCATCCATACTGAAATTCTGATAGTTAATGACCACAGCAGCTACATTTGGCTTATGGCATAAAGCTCCTCCCCTGGAATGCCTTCCATTCCCTGGGCTGCAGACATTCCAACTGAGGCATTGTGTGGCTTCCGAAGGTAACCACTGTAAGAGTGAATGGATTGGGATGAAACTGTAGAGACTTGTTTCTATCAGGAAATGAACCAAATCCATACTTTCCTGAAAATTCACCCCCTCTTGTGTTACAAACATACCAATGTACACACAGTAACCATGATGTTCGCTGGGTTTGCCGTTCCATTCAGGACAAGCATACCTGCCTCCTCTCTGCCTTCTTTCTGGTGAGAAGAAACCAGGCACGCTTGGTTTCAAGAGATAGAAAGCAGCACTGAGAGCAGGTTCAAGGAAGCAAAGGACCAACAGAAAGAACCAGCTGGTCTTTTCTAGGAACTAAGAAGGGTATCTCAATTGCAGACAAAGACAAAAAATGAAATTTAAGTGTATTCACATACTGTGATGCTTGAGCTACAGAGAATTATTGAGTTACCATTCATCAGCTGAACTGCTGAAAGCAACTATGCTCATGTTTCTACCCATTCCCCCAATACAATAAAATACACTAGCATTAAATGGCTCCTGTAAAAAATATTTAAGAATGTGAAAACTTCCAGGCTATGCCGATGAGCAGAGAGGTGGCAATTAATTCAGCTACAAAAATGGGATCAATTCCAATTACAAGTTCATACCTTATTCATAGCAGCATCGCCTACCTAAACTAACATATTCATCTCTGATAAACATCAGACATCTCTGACCACGGCAGGATATCAGAAGGGGAAGTGGAGCTGAGTAGGACAGTGAGTGACAACGACTTGCTGAATGTCATTCAATGAATCATTTAACCTCATTGCAAGTGAAGAGAAATGCAGACACCTCACTCAGCCTTCCTAAGAAGCTCAATTCAATAGAAACTCCCACCCAAATAGAGGGCTCTGAAATCCCTGCAGAATGAAATACAAGTATTTGACATACATGGATTCCATGTGCAGGACCATCTCTGTCAATACCTGTAGTCCTGCTGCAGGACTGCTCAACTCTCATATGTTAGACAACATGGCTTCTGCAAGGTAATCTGGCAACAGGTAAATGGCAACACAGGCTGAGACAAAACTCTGACTATGAACCTCAGAAAATAAAGAGGGCAAAACTTTGTGCATAAATGCTTTTCAATATATTAATTGAAGTAATATAGTGTATGTTTAAATTTCCTCTTAATCAGATATTTCAATACAGAAAAAAGCAGCCTACTGTGAAACAACAAGGCAGACTGCATGGGTGGTTTATCAGACTTGAGAGCAGTGACTAGCAGCTGATCTGTCACCCTCAAGCTTAACAGGCAAAAAAAAGCCTGTTTCCTCTGATCCATCATGGTGTAAAGAGTGATAGGTCTAAACAGATATGATTAATCTAAACTGCGATCTTTGATATAGCAATGCCTGCAAAGGTTACCTGCAAAACTGAAAGGCAGCAGCCAACTGTTTTTGCACAAAAAGGACAATCTCCAAGAGAAGATAAAGGGTATCTGTGTGACTTTCCTGCTAGACATCCTCCAAAGCTATGGACTATTCTTCCCACAGCAAATACCACAGCCTTTTCATCTGGAAATAACAGGCAGCAAGCTCTGCAAGAGCAGCAGCCCTTGCCCTGCTCACTCCTGTGGCAGCACCACGCCTGCTTTGTGGCCACACAGCTGGTTGGGCAGGCAAATGATACCCACTCATCTGAAGCACAACCCTCCCTCCCTGCTGTTTTTTCTGGAGGACAGGTTCTCAGCTAAATCAGTCCCCTGATTTGGGGGGACACAGCGGATGGCATGAACGATGGAGTGAAGACTGGGGACAATTAAATCAAAACACAAAACCACAAGTTTTTGGCACGGTCTAAGATTGCTGTTCCAGGGCCAATCCCAGAGAATCTGCTCAGCTCCTACCTGCCTTGGGTTCTCCAAAGCAACTGCTAACACAAGATGTGATGTCTTTGGTGGGTATCACCTGGGACTGATGCTTGAACATTTCAACCTTTCTTAAGTTAGACAGAAAACGTTCGTGTGAGTTACTGCAATGTGAACGATGCTGCTAGCCTGTAACCCGTAAGAGAACCAAGAGAACACTGAGCTGGATTCTCCTTGCAATACATTTGTTTTGTAAGCAATTCTTTTTCTGTTCCTCATAGCTACAGAGACTCATGGGAGACCAAGTAGAAGTTTGTGGGATTTGGGATGTTTGTCTGGCTGGAAGCATAAGAGAATCTGATTCATTTGTGTTTTCTTTCCAAAATGCAACAGCCATCAAGCAATCACAAAACAGTGTCATGATTAAACAACTGATCACAGGCGAGCGTGGGGATGCCCACGCACAGTAAATCTGCCCTGCTGCTTCCTGGGAAAATTTGCAGCCTGTGCCAGGTTCTCTACTGCTGTGTTAGACTGCTCCCTGTTCTCAAACTAGCTCATGCACAGGCTTTCTAAAAGCAAGGCAAGCCCTTTATTTAGATCTTCCATTTGCATTTACATTTTTAAAGACACAATTGTGATTTTCCAAATAAATAACAGAGCCCAAAGAATATATACAAATATTGAAATTGAATTTGATGGAAACAACTATATATCTTGGTTTAACTTCCACATTGGAAGAATTCAGAAAGAAAAAAACCCAAGTACTCCCAATACTTTTGTGTTTGTTGAAAATTGCCAATAATTTTTGTTGCAAAAACATTTTCCTTCCACTTTCAACATTCCTCTGAGACAAGAGCAAAAACAGTTTAACTGTGAAAATGATCCATTTTACAGGCATCAAACTATTTTTAAATCCTACTCCTCAGTCTGCTCCTCTATGCCTAGATCATCAGTAATTTATTTATGAAATTCTCTGAGGAAGGGAGTGTGCAAAGGAAAGGTAGGTAGGTGGGAAGCAAAAAAAGCCCTACACACACATATATATATATATATATATGTTCATTCCCTAGAGGAGGAGTTACTAGGTGCCAAATTCTGACCTCTAACACAACACAAGCAGCACCTCACTACTAGCATATTTTTGTTGAAGCCAAGGAAATGTCCAGTAGCATCATGACAAGCAGAACCCAACCCTAACGCTGAACATGCAGAATTATGGAGGAAGCAGCAGACCTAAGTGTCGCATCCGTCTATTCCATGACATAAGCCATTGAAAGGTCATGGGAAAGTCAGACAAAGGGTAAGTAGGAGGGTACACTCACTGACTGCACTCGAGAGGAAAAGCAATAACACCACAAAGTTTGCAGGTGGAAGTAGGTAAACTGAAGGTAAACTGATAAGGGAGATATGTGATGGCATTGAGGACCACTTGAAGCACTCCCTGAAGCTGGTAACCATAACCAATATGCACTTAAGTCTTAAAATAGGAGCAAATTCAAGGGGGATATGATTGGAGAAATGGACTGGGCTCCTTCTCTGTTCAACAGAGGAAAATGAGGTGATACTGAGATTAGCTCACCGATAGGCTTTGGTCCTTCCGTGAGCCTTTCTTTCTTTCTGGTACACAAAGAGACTGGGTGGCTGTATGGCTTTCCTCCTGCTCCTTTGCAGGGACAGTGCTGCAGGAAGTATTCTTTGTGAGGGGGAATTATACATGTACTCCTTCAAACAGCACAAAACTACTACATGATCAGCAGCTTAAAGACAGCTAAGAGATCTTTAATTTCAGTACTTTCCTTTAGTGGGAGCCTTGTGAAGCTATGATCCTATATCCAGGTGCAAAAGAAGCAAACTTCACTTCTGAATATCTGAATGACTCCAGGCACACTCGTCAAACGTGGGTGTTGCAGGACTTGTTAAGAATTCTTGCCTGCATAAGGTATTTCCCGAAACCCAGAATGAAAATATTCTATTAGTGGAATACAAGTCCAAGCTCATGTTTAAAGCAAGAACTGCTGATCCCAAATCAACGAAGCAGAAGATTTTCATTACATGGAGCACAGAAGCAAATGCTTGTCAGATATGTCTCTGGAAAATTTCCTTACAGGAACATGTCTGTGTGCACATAGAGGAAGGGCCTATTTTTAGGAAAAGAGCCTGAAGATTTCATACATTTGTTTTGATGAACTGCCCTGGAGATTTTCTGTATTGGTTTTCCAGAGGAGGAGGTTGTACAAAGAACTGTTCTGCAAAGGGTGCTACCTCTACTAGAAAAAGACGAGCACTGAGTGCACATTTTCAAGTCACACAGGACACAGTTTAGACTATGGCAGCAAGAAAGGCAAAGAGAGAGGTATTTCAGACTCTGTGCACCTCTTTACAAAGGCAAAACCAGACAAAAAGAACTGAAATTCCTGTAATGTGAATTTCATCTCTACTCTTGGTCCTAACACAGCGAGGTGTGAAAGCACAAAATCAAACAGACCTGTTGAGAAAAGACAGGGAGAAAAGCATGGCAACTTAGCCAGCTCTCCAACTCCAAGGAGAGGCATAAATCATCTTCCTTCCACCTGTGAAATTCTCAAAATCCCAATCCAGGGTTTAAAGTCTGGCCTTTGGGGAAGGCCAAGCCCAGAGTCCCGCACCCACATGGTATCTAAAGAACCTTAATCTCAAAATGTGAGAAAAACCAACCTCCAGTCATTCTCTCTTCACATGAAATTCACTCAGGCAATAGCCACCCCCACTACAGTACTGGCAGTAAGAGCCCTTTCACAAGTATTTGCTTCCCTCCTGCAAGTAGCTCTCTAACAGGCTCCTGACTTAAAATGCTCTCTTCGTCAAGACAGCAATTTTTTCTTTTAGAAGACCACCAGAAAGACTTTTTCAGTTTATTGTGGAGACAGAGGGGAAATGGACAGTTAATGTGAGAATATTGTCTTCTGTTTGGATGAGTTTAGTGTGTGTGCATCGAGATAAATCATCTAAGCACAAACTTTTGGAGGCTGCTTCCTGCACTTCAGCCCCCAGATGTAAGAATATATTTTACATGGATGTTCAACACGCTTTTCTCACTGCCTGCCATCTATCCCAAAGCTGTTTTATTGGCTTTAATGACATAACCTTCCTACTTAGCTATGCAAGGAAGCACATGGGCTATGAAATCGACTTCTACTGCTGATTTGGATTATTCTGCTAATTCATATGGGTTTTAATTCCATGCCCTTTAGGCTTATAATAAATATCACCCTTGATAAGCCAGAGCAAGAATTAAGCTAATATTGAAAGAAACTGTCAGACCACTTATTTATTGTTTTAATTTTATGACTGTCTTGATGTAAATCGTAACAGACATTGGCTAGGTCCAAACAGAAATCACTAAATCACCCAACATGCTAATTCAATGGGAAAGCAGAAAAAGTAGTATATTAAGCGCATTACAAATGAAGTTGCTAAATGATTCATTACTGGTTTTGAAATGCATTTTGTTGAGTTACAAATAAAACTAAAAACCTACCCAACAAAGCAATATCTATTTTTCAGGACACTTACTATGTCATATGTTGGACTTATCTTCTACACAATGGAGGCATTCCTTTATTAGCCCTTAGATAAAGTTTATCTAACATATTCCATGCTGTTAAAAATTGTCTTTGTTAAATACTTAGGTGAAGAAATATAATTGTATTCCTATTCATACTCAGGAAGAATTTACTCTGTGTGAATGTGGAATTTACTTTCACTGTGCACACTCTGCATAAGAATCTGATTTGCAACTTGCCATCACCTTTCTCTCCCTCTCTCTAAGAGCTGAATGCATATATCAGCTCACAGGATCAGACCCAGAGCTGGACATGAAAAACTGTTAATTAATTGTTCATATTTTCTTTGTAAAACAAAAGTACCACTCACCCAGGGGAGAATTTTGTTGCAGAGGTGCCAATTCAAGTGGATTTGTTGAACTCAATTACAGATTACCTCTGATCAGCCAGTTTGCTTTTCTATGAACTCAACAAGGAGCAAAGAGTTAAGGAAGGAAAATAGATCAGGATTCAGGTTGCATTTTAAATATTCAGCTGTTGTAGTTACTGATATTAAGAATGTCCTTTTAACGAGGTTGGCATTTATGAAAATTCTGTAGTCACATTTACATGCTAGTCAAAGCTAAACTGCATTGGTAACACCTACTCTTCAGGGGAAGAGTCTTTTCAACACTTCCATAAGAGTGTAAAAACAAAACCCAAACATGTTAATGGACAAAGGAAAGAAAAAAAATGAAAATAAATAAATAATTAAATAAATAAAAGAAAAGAAAGACATTGAAAGAGCTTTCCAAACGCCAAGAGCTATTTTCATAAGTCTCTCTTTGTCACCAAAACCAGAAGAAATGGCCAATGCCTTTCCCTGTTAGGCCAAGGGAACTCCCCACCACAAGACTCACTTTTCATCTTTAAAGAAGAACAAAAGTAGAGAAAAAAGTCACCCAGAAACTTTATTTTTGCAACCAGATGAGGAAAACTATTCTATGATCTCTTAATGTATCTGTGCTCCTGAAGTGAGGATAAAAAGCTATAGAAGATGTTTCAAAACTTCTCTTTTACTGTTGCACTGGGGAACACATGCTCCAACTTCACTGGCAGCCAGCTCAGGGAAAAAAAGGAATGCTCATCCTGTCATGTCCCTGATGCCATACTGTTCTCTGAGGGAAGGGACAGCACAGGATTTTCTGTGCTAAAGTCTAAAAATACAGATCCAGATTTTCTCCTTTAGACATAATACCTGGACACACGCTTTCATAAATGGATCTAATTGTGGAGAATCCTTTCACTGGGAAGCACCCTGTAGTCACGGTATTTTTGGAACTCTGGGACAGAACATGCCAGGGGTTAAAAGGCACAGGCAATCTCTGCTGTATTAATTGCCTTCACAGAGCCCAGTAATGCCTGGAACAAACAGCATTTCTCAGTGCAGCTGCCTCTGTCGGCCTCTCTAACCTCACAGCAATGCCAGAGGAGAGGAGGTAACACTGGAGAACAGACAGCTACAGCAGAGATGCCGAGAACTCCCCCTTCAAAACACTCTCGAGGCCATTCTGTTTATGTCAGCTCTCTTCCTCTGCCTGAACCACCCCAGCTGCTGAAGAATGGTTTGCTCAAGACCCCTGACCATTTCAGTGGCCTTTTGTGGGACTTGCTTTGTTAATATCTTCCTTGTACTGCTAAAATCAAAGTATTTGACTGGGTCGATCTTTCTGTGAAAAGGTATTTTTGAGCTGGAAAGAAGCACCAAATTCTGTTTGTTTCCATACAGCAGATGCTTCAGTATTTGAAAGGCCCATTTGCCCTTTCTGAGGGATTCCTGCTGCAGTGAGATGCCTTTAGGCTCTGGCTCTAAATTCAGAATAATGTCAAAGATGCAACCATGCTTCCTTCAGTTTGTATTCTTGCACTGTCCAGTATTTTCACATCACATTAATCTTTGGTTCCATATCACCTTTATGCAACAAAATGCCAACACTTTATTTTGTTACTTCAGCACCTGCCATTCAACCAACAGATTTTAATTTGTTACAAAAATAGCTTTTTCCTACACATACTCAACCTAGCTAGTGACTCTAGTAATGGAATTAACTACTGAAAAGTCACCCTAAAATTAATCTAGCTCTGAGTTGAATTTCAAAAAAGAACTGAGTATTTCATTAATGGTGAAGTAGTCATCTGCAGGTGAGTTTAAAAATCAATGTTTTGCTAGGACACAGAAAACAACCCTCAAATAGCAGGAGGTAAAATATGTGGACTGAACTTCAAACAACTTATAGCAACAGGCAGGTTAGTGCTGTAAAACAAATCAAGAGCCCTGAGGTCCTTTCAATCATCAAATATTGGTTCATTGAGAAAGTTGTTCCAAGCCCAATGAAGAATATTTCCCTGACAGCAAGCCAATGGTGGAAGACTTTTTTCCTATCCATTAATGACTGGGCATATCTACCAAACCAGAAAGATTTCATTCATACATTAGTCTAAACTGCTTACAAACCCACTGGAACTCTTTTGCTCAAGAGATTCTTGTGTCAGGGATTATTTATGCACTTCTGTCATAAAATACTTCCTTTTAAATGTTTTGAATGTGATGCCTTCTAATTGCATTGGATGCGCTATATGTGCAAATCAGTAAGTACAAGAATGCAACAAGCCTTCTCTGCACTAATCATTATTTTTACATTCTGCTATCATGTCACCTGTTGTCTGTTTTCTCCCCGACCTAAGCAGCTCTAAAACATTTCATTCATCCTCATGTCTCATGCATTTTCACATCTCTGACAACTGCTGCTGTCTGGATGCTTTTTCCTGATGTTCACTAAGATGCAAGGACCAGCTATGAACACAGCTTCTCATAAGGGGAACATGACAATGATTTATAAAATAGAACCATAATAGTTACAGGCACACGTAACCATGGAGGAACAATCAAACAGATTGGAAATTAAATCAAAGTGCAGGACATGTGACTTCATCTTCAGCAGAGAAATAGTTCTCCTTAAGGACTGACAGTGAGTCGAAAAGACAACTCCTACACCAGCAGAACTACCTACACATACAAGCACTTGCTGTGTTATGTAGCAGCCTTCTTCATGTCAAAGTCATAAATTACAGCAATCCTACCTCCTAGGCCATCAACAACAATTTGTTCCAAAAGTATGTTTAAAATTCATTGACATCTACAAAAAATTCCTTTTCTGCTAGGCATTTATCCCTCTTAAGCCATGTTCCCCAATAGATTTTATTGCTGTCATTGCTCTTCTTTCCCGCAATGAGTTTAGCTCGTTCTAAAATAAGGTTTAAGGGCTTGTAGGTTGCACAGGAGCTGAATTTCACAAGGGATTATATATTTTCGTTATCAGCACAGTCACTTTATTCAGTCTGAGATTCCTTCAAAAATCCTGGCATCTCGCTGCAATTTACAGGTTCGTATTGCTCCAACCTTCTTCCTTCTCCAATACGTTTAAGCTTTATTACGCCTCCCAGAGCTGCTGTTTGCAGGTATCTCTCTGATGGATGGCACATCTGCAGTACAGAGAGCAGAACACTGCAGAGGTGCCTAAGATTGTAATATCAGACCTAGATTTGGAGCAGAAGTAATCCAGCTTCAACAGCACAGTGCCTGGAACAGGGCAGTTCACACTACTTCTCCACAGGTAGATGAACCTACACACGCGCAGTCTTCTGTGGCCAGTGACAGGGTGACAAACCTTGCTGAGGTGCTCTAGGGACTCAGAAGCCAATTGAAACATATCTCCCATGAGCAAATCAGTCAGGTGTTCTGAAATATCCCAGGCATCTTTAATGTCTCCCTGCTTTGATGGCTTACAGAATTTCAGTGGCATTTTGCATTTTCATCAGTCTTACTAACACTGCATGTACATATTCAGATGCTCGCCCTTCAAAGGCCCACGCTCTCTCTGCTGTCAGCAGACATCACAGGTGAAACGTCAATCTTGGCAAAGTCAAGAGTGAAATCCTGCTGACTTCTCTGGGGCCCACATTTCATCCTATAAGGTCAGGAAATGTTCATGTCTGAATCATATTCAGACTCATGATTGTAGCAGCTCTCACAGCTCTTTCCCCAAAGACTAACTGGGGAAATGAAGACACAAGGTTGAAGCAAGTTCAAAAATTAAGGCATCCAAGAGACCTCCAACTCCTTGTGACAGGCTGATACCAGATATGAAGCTGGAAACAAACAGTGATGCTTCTGCAGCCCCGTGCCCTCAGCAGCATGGCTGAAGCTTCAGCTGGATTGCCTTGGAGGAACAAGCCAGCTCTACAGACCCTTGCCCAGCATGCTCAGAGTCCATAACATGCAAGAGACAGTTGTGGGGCTGATGCTCATCAATGCAGAGGGCCTGGTTTTCATCGGCTCTGCAGGAATGTTATCCAGGAAATTTTTATTTCTGTTTGTGGTAGCCAGCTTTGCTCAGCCTATTCTGTAAGAGCAAGACAGACGATGCTTTTGAAGGCAGCACATGCTGCCTCTTCTTAAGTGTCCTTTTCAGGTAAATTCTAAAAATAGACCAAGATGGCACCTACAGGTCAAACTCTGCAGTTCCATCAAAATCCAGAAAAACTAAAGCATGCCTCACACACAGCTAGTGAAATTCCCCAGGCTGGCACTTAGTCATCAGTCAAAGCTACTCTCACAGCACAGAAGCAGATTTCTTTCCCCTCCATTGCTCTCTAATGTTATTGAAATAAAAATAGGTGGAACTGTAATTTTTCCCATCTTGTCTAAGCACTAAACTTTGGCTTCTTTCAGAAAAGGTGTCTTCTATAAAAATACACTACATTTGAGATGGGATTTTCTTCGTAATTCAAGCGCAAGTTAGCAGCTGTTACAGTCTGCTGCACACACACTGACCTACTTCATGTCACTTACCACAATGAGAGGTTCGTTCACACTTTGTATTTCCTTTATGCAATAGCCTCAAATTCTTTTGCCAACAGCAACAATAGGTTTCAACAAGTCAGGCTTCCTTCCACAGTCAAGTTGTTTTAGCTTGAGTGCTCACACTTCAAAAACCAACAGTGCAGGCGAGAGACCAGTGAACACAGAGAGCTGTGACCTCTCTGATCCTTTTGGCATTACCTGTTCTGCAAGGCATCCAAGTTTCATTATATACAACATGGAACATGACAAGTTTGATGGGAAATATATATAACAGGGCTTGACTCTGGACTTACTGAAAATGTGTACATTTTCAGAAGGCCTTTTGAGAGCATAGGGACATCAGCTCTGCTTCCTAGGAGTCTGAGGTCAAGATGCACAGGAATATACAAATGCATACATCCAGATGACTTCAGAAGCAGGAATGTCATTGCTGACCTAAGCTAATGGTAAAGTCACTTTGGGAACTTCTACTCTCTATATCAAACATGATTATTCCTTCACAGCAACACTTGCTTCCAAGCAAACAAAAGACACAATTCAGCTATCTGCAACTGAAATTGTTCAAAACCAACACATCAAACAGAAAAATCCCTTTGCTTAGATGCTATTACTAATGCAACAGCTTCATGTACTCTGCAGTGACAAAATAAAAGTTTTTGCAACTTTTTCATACATTTAAATAACTTTATGAGGAAATGTGGTGTTATATGGGAATCATAAAAACTGTAAGATAAATAAAGCTTTGACTTATAAATAAGTTACACTTAAATCAACAAATAATATTTAGGGATCATAAATAAATAGACAAATAAATAAAACCTTAATGCTGAAGTTTCAGCTGAAATTTGCTCTAAGCTTTTTTGGGTTTCTTTCTCTTTGCACAAGACCCAGGAGATGTGGACCCATGCAAATGGGAATAAGCTTTACCTGACTCTCTATGATCCATACCCAGCATATTTTATTCAGTTTAATAAATACTGGTAATATTAATGTTTTGCCTAGCAGACATATTTACAATACTGCAAGGACTTTATGAAATCATTTCACTTTTCCCTAACTGATGACACTTAACATTCTGTCTCAAAAATGCATTACTTTATATTCTTTGAGTTTCTCTCACAGCCAATGAGTTTTCCTCTTCATTGTTTCCAGTTCTATCTTTGAATTTAATTTGCAGTAGCTACTATACCAACATACTTCATTTTAATTTTACAAGTATGTGTAAAGAGCTATTGGCTGAAGGTAGTTTATTATACAAGCATATGAAAGAAAGCATTCAGTGGAAAGGTGTAGGTATTCAGGAGGGAAACACAGCCAAATACAGTGGCTTTTCCTCTGCATGATCTGAAGGATCACAATTCAGCCAGCATCTATAAGAAAGACATTTTGAAAGATTATGTTGAGAATACAGAGATCTATATTCTGACACAGCAGCTCCTGTACTAAGATAAAGCAGCACCTCTGTATGTTGCAGAAAACCAAACCACTCCTGCCTTGTACATGGTTAATTTTGTTTATTAATTTTAACATCTGCTGTCTGTTCCTTTTCTCAGGGATGCACTGAGCTAGTCTGGCTTTGTCCTTGTGAGTACATCCACAACCTCCTCATTATTAGGTTCCTGTTTCTCATACTGTAGACCTTACACCTCAGTTTTTATCTGAACCAGCTGCCAACAACTGCACAGCTGATTTCTGCATCAGGAGGCTGCCATGGCAGACACTTGTACAGGTGCTAACACTGGCTTGCTTAAAATCTTAACCTCAGTTACTCCAAGTGCACCTCTTTGGCTCAACCTTTGCTCCTTTGCTCATTAACAGGAGCATTTGCATTAACATTTGAGAAAAAAAAATGAGCAAGACCAAAGCCGTGTGCATTGAAAACACTAACTGCAGTTTCCAGGCTGGGAAATCTGGAAATTTCCAAGGCTTCTGATACCATATGTTGCAAATACAAAAGAAACAAAGATCATTAATTATGCTGAGCCTCCGGTAGCAAGGCCCTTAATACTCCATGGATCAACAATTATCCAGCCTCGTATTCTTCTCTCGCTGATAGGATTGCGGACGGTGCGGCTCATTCTGGAGGCCATCTCAAGGTACGCGAAAGACAAGAGGGTGAGCAAGAGTAGTCACCATTGATTTGCAAAAGGGAAATCATGCTTAACCAACCTGACTGCTGTCTACAATGGGACAACTGGCTGGATAGATGAGGAAAGAACAAAGGATGTTGTCAACCTGAATTTCAGCAAGGCTTTTGACACTGTCTCCCAGAGTGCCCTCATAGGCAAACCCAGGGAGCGCAGGCTGGATGAGCGGATGGTGAGATGGCTCTGAAAACAGGCTGAATGGCAGCTCTCAGAGGGTTGTGATCAGTGACACAGAGCTGGCTGGAGGCCTGTAACTAGTGGTGTACCTCCAAGGATTAATACTGGGCCCAGTATTGTTTAACTTACTAATCAATGACTTGGATGAAGGAATGGAGTGTCTCCTCAGCAGGTTTGTGGCCGGTAAAAAGCTGGGTCCCTTCCAACCTTAACAATTCTGTGATTTTGTGGTTCTGTGACTGCATTAAGTCCAGTGTGTTTACCCTCTGTATATTATTACCTAAAACCTGAATTTCCTTATCTTTCATCTTCTCTACCCCTTTTTGTCCATGTGACCTCCGTCCATTTATTTGTACAATTTAGCTCGCAATGAGGACCTGCTCTCCAACACCATCTGTGGAAGTTATACAACACTGTTTACACAGTTTGGACAAGAGAAACAAAATCTCCCTCTCTAGAGTTCTTGATGGAGGGAGGGATCACCCTTCAACTGAGCTGCCATCCTAAGACTGATCAAAGCCTTCCCCACAGAAGAGCAAACGCTCAGTAAAAGCTGTGCAGAATCAATATATGACAGTGGATGGTGCAATATCAAGTCTTAGTCCACATGGGGTTGATACACAGAGACTGAGTCTGGCGTTTTCCCACAGGAATACAGGGAGAACATTCAAATCCCTGAGAATGAATAGCTCAACAAATGAGTTATTAAGAATTTAACTACGGAGGTCCCAAGAGAAAACCATTGAAGCCTAATAAAACGAATTTGAAATTGCTTCTTTATATGGAAAATACACTCAGTGCCAATGTTGCTGGACCTCCCTGGATAAGGAGAACGTGTTTACAGGCCATGGGGAAGTTTCTACTACAGGAAGCCTGAGACACCACTACTGAAAGAATCCACTCTGCCTTGAGGGGATTGTGCCAGACTTGGAGAAACATCCCTTGAAGTAATCCACCGATTACTTCAGAAAAGTTCTATGTTTAAACTGGGCGTACTAACATCAAAATCTGGTCCTTAATAAAGTTAAGCAGCTCAGGAGTCAGATCAACTTCTCTAATTTGGGAATAACTTACTGCTTGGCCAGGCCAATTCCCTTGTGGTTACTGCTGCATGTCAGCCCTGGGAGACACCAAACTTTTTGGGGCTGAACAAGTTGATGATGCCAAGTGCATCGTGTACTGTCTGGTCCCTGGCACGCTGCTTGGTATGTAGGCAATGGCAGATGTACACAAAAGTCAAGCCCACGCCTTCAAAGACAGCTTTTCTGTAGGAATATAATGAAAACACCTACACTTCCATGGTGCGTGTCTCCAGCTACAGTTTTCAGGGAGAATGTGTCATTTACAACTAGGCACTCTACTTACTTCTTCAGCCCCGCCTTTTTCGTTCACCTCAAGACAATTCTGCTTGAAAATGGTCTGATTACAGGAACACCTAATTTCATTCTGCCACTACAGTGAAGAACAAGACGAGCTCTCTGTGTAGCAGACCTCATGCCCTCTGTGTCACTGCTAACGCCCTTCTCTGTTGAACAACCTGCCTCTAGGATTCAAGGATCACCTCGGGGTTTGCTTTGCCTTTCAAGTGGCTTAGGCTGTGATGGACTTGTCTTACAACAGCTTCCAGAAAAAGACACAGAGGTCCCCTGACAAAGTTCTTTGTACATTTTAAAGAAGGCAAATTGAAGATTGCAGAGTCCTGAAACGTATTTTTCAGGAACACTGTGCAGACATTTCCAGCAAGTGCTTTTAATGGAAGCTTCTTTGCCAAGTATTGCCTTCTTTCCTAGCTGTGGTTTTGAGAAAACACATTTGCTCACAACAGGAAAAGACAGAGCAAAACTTTCAGTACTGTAAACTCAATCACTCTATCCCCTGGTAGATGAAGTAGAAGGGTTTCTTTTTTTCCCATACAGTTTGCATATGTAAGCATTTAGTACTGAGCTCATACCTACCAGGATGGTAAAATGCAGTGAAATGCAAATCAAAATCAATGAAAGTGGTACCATTAGACCCAGCGATTCAAAATCAAGGGTCAAAGAGATTTAAGTGCAGGAGAATCACTTCTAAAAAAACACAGGACAAACAACACAGAGGAGCTAAAAGTGTGAGATGATCAGAATACAGAAAGCAGAAAAGTGCAAAGCTCCCAGTCATATTCCAGAGTACACTTTGAAATGGCCTGTGCTGCTAAACAAAAGACAGGCCATTTATTTATTTACCCAACTCATATTGATTTGGAAAACTAGCAAGAGTATTGCAAAATAAAAACCAGCATTAGAACAGCCTACATTTTGATTAGCTTGTGCTGCCATAATTTGCAGAAGCGCATTGACATTATGTGTGATGGGACTCAATAAACAAAATTAATACAACATGGCTACCACTCAACATTTCCATAACATTTTATGCCTTCACACCACTTTGCAATATAAACTTAATAAATTAATCTCCATAAGGTAGGCAAATCTGATTATCCCGATTTTACAGACGAGTTAACTGAAGCTTAGCAGAAGTGATGCCACCCAAAGCAGCACAGAGTTGAGGGGAAGGAGTAGCAATTAACAGCCAGTTGGGGGCTACAGAGATTCTGCCATTCCTTCTGGCCAATTATTATGCAGGACTTCCTCACTGCTACCACAGTGTAAAATTTAGAGATCTGTGCATCTGTCTGTTAGCATTTCCATGTTCCCTCAAAGCATTATTAATAAATACACACAGAGTCTGACTGAAGGACCTGTTTCTGCTGCACAAACCCATGCCAGATCTTGTAGCCCTTTAGTTTAGTCTGCAAAATTAACCCGGACAGAGGAAGAGGTCTGGAAGTCAGGACCTCCTTGAGCCAGTAGAAATCTGGACAGTCACAAAGGCAAGTAAAAAGGAATTATTCCCAGGGAAGAAGCAACCCATCTCCTTCACACTTTCCTCTCATCAGACATCACTGTGGGCCATGCCTAGCTTCACTGGAAGCAGTTACACGTTTCCCTCTCGCTGCTTGGCTCTCCCACCTGTTTCAAACCCTGTTTGAAACAATGACAGCTGCTCTGCCAGTCTTCCACCCAACCACTGCGGAGCCACCGCTTTCTGGATTCATGAAGGTGCTTCAGTTTTCCCTGAAAGATTTATTTTGCCATGGGCATTTATTTTCACTGAATCACATCAATTGTCACATCAATTCAGTGGAAAGGAGAAGAGAGGATTCCTCTTAGCAATGGTATTTTCTATTACGCCAGAACAGTTGCCGAGGGGAAGCTACATCCAAAAGGAAAAAGGGGGTCTTTCTAACAGGCATTCAAAACATTTAAATCAGGATGATGTAGAATGACTTACTCCTACCTAAATATACATTTCCAGATTTGCAACTTTTTCTACAAGTACTAAAACTCTCTGCAGGCCTTCAGGATATAAAAATGTCAACCACTATTATACTAGTCCAAAAATGTGACAGAAGTGCCAATCAGAAAGCAGAAGTAAAAAACCTGCAAAGAATAGAACTTGTGAACAAGCACAACATAGACAAATACAACCTAAATATTTGCACTTCACAAAACGGTCTTGCCTGATGGCTGTACCATGGGTGGGCAATCTCAGTACCGTCATTTTCAGAAGAGCAAAGACAAAATAACAATACAGTCCTTAGTTTTGCTTTTCTTTCTATTTTCCCCTCATAAAATTTATTGCTTCGTGTTATAGCAACACTTCTCCCAGCTGTTTTATTGGATACAGGAAAAGTGTGTGTAGTACACTAGAGCATTGAAGGTGACTTCTAAGAGCACAAAAACACTAAAAAACTTGTTTTGCCTACATTTTCCTCTACTTATATCCCAGATCACCTGGTTTTGTGACATTTCAATGGTAGTAACATCAGACTGGGGCTTTACCTATGTCCCAAGGGAAAAAAAGGTAAAAAGTAGATCCAAAATCTTCTTCCATTCGAAATACCTCTGCTTTAGGTAGAGAAGGTGATTTACTGGAGAGTTGAAGGAACTTGTGGAGAGAGGAATGGAGTTTTTGCACAAGCAACTGGGATGAAATACCAGTGTAAATAAAACTTAAGCTTACTTCTACCCGATCTCTCCTCTCTTTAGATTTGGCTACTGACATTGATACATAACAGTTTCTATTTTACAAGGACCACATATTTGGTCACTGGAATGATTGTAAATGGAGAAAAACATTACAAATATGCCAGTGGAACGTTATAACTGTTGATACTCTTCATACATACACCCAGACATACATACATTACCCTAGAGCAGAGACCACTGTTACTTTCTGATTATCTTAAGATCTAAAGTAGGAGCTTAGGTGTAGTCTGAAATCTTTATTTACTATATGTGTTAAGAAATTCCCTTCTAGTATCATTAATATGAAAAAGACAGAATGCAAAAGTTGTCTCATGCATAGAGGGGAAGATGATCAGAATGGGCCATTTCCTGCACACTTGAAGCAAAGGTCACTGCAGAGAGAATTTATTTCATCAGAGCCCAAAGAGAACAAGTATAAACGGCTGGGACTAACCAAGAGATAGAAAAAAAGAACAGATTGGATCAACTACCCCCATGGGAAAGAGCTTATCTCAAAATATCTCATTTACTGGAAGCTCTCTCATCTGGAAAAAAAATGCTTCACTCAAACGTAGGAGACCAGGCCACCACTCACATGACTGACTCTGGAAAGAACTTATCCATTGACCTTAGGTCCATCGTCTCAATAAAGAAACAAAGGCAGTCTCTCAGAGTAGTGCTGGTATTCAGCTACATGAGTTACTGTCAGCAAGGTTTAGGGAGACACCTTGCCTGTCCAATGTGGGTTTTTGCAATTTCACAAAGAGATTGGGCCAATTCGGAGAAGCAGGAGCTTCTCATTAACTGTCAGGCCAGTCCAGTAATACTTTGGAATCTGCAATCTGCACTCCTTTTTTTTTTTTTTTTTTTTTCCCACCAGAGTTTGGTTCATGTTAATCTTTAGGACAGGTTCTACAGCCCCCATAACATTCAGGGGCCTTGTTTAGCTATTTGCTTTGATTCTTCTCTATCCCTGGAAGTCAACAGCAGCTCCCAGACAATCAGCTGAGAGGCACGACTGCCCTTCAAAATGCTGGGAGGAATAGTTGGGTTTTTCTACCAAATGATGAAATGCAAAAAAAGTAAAAAGGTTTGAAGTCTGCATGTTAAGATAATCTTTTCTTGAGTAGTTTATGGCATTAAGGACACAGTCACTTAAAGAGCATTTCAAATGTCTATTCACAAAGTTCACTAATTTTTAACATATTCTGAATCAATTTATGACTTAAAGCTATAGGAAAGTAAAACGGCTTGAGTGAACTGAAAACATCTCAAAACAGCCTGCTCTTCCTTTCAGCCTGAAATAAACTTATCTTGTTAGACATTTTAGATTAGGTAGATACATAGGTAGATTTTAAAGTGCTGCCAGACAACTTAAAAAGAAAACAAACTCAAACCAGTGCTTAGAGCTTTCTTAAATCATTTAATGCAGACCTTATGTGACATGATATGTGCTTCATGTCTTCAAACTGGCAGTGCAAACAAAGTAATTAATCTTCACAAGACGGGGCAGGTCAGTAATATCATACTGAGACAGACAGGTTGACATTAAAACACAGGACTACCTGAGGGCCTCAACTGGCATCCTGGGCCCTTCTGGTTAAGTCTTAGAGGCTCCAAAATCAAATGCTCTCATTTTGCATGTAATACAATTGTTTGGTATTTGGCTTCAAAAGCAGCTCTAAATATTTTTGAGTGGGCTTTCAAAGACAGAGGACTGTGTTCTTTTTGTACATTCATTCTCATGACATCTGTCCTGCTACTTTGTTTCAGATTATGTTCTAAACACAACTTGACCCACACAACTTTTCATACTTAGCAGTCTTGAACACTGGGCCACTTATGTCTGAAGGCTGTTTACAGTTTACTGGAAATAAGAAATTTGCACCAGGCAATTATGACCTGAACATTTCTCATTTAACTCATGACAGGTTTTTTTTCACTCGCTTCAGGCAAAGTGTTAAAGTGCTGCTCTGCTCCTGCCACCAGATCTAAAGTTACACTGCAGGATTCCAGTTTTGATTCCATCATTTATTAATTTGTCAGTCTTCAAAGAAAGACATTTTGCTAAATGCCAGTCTCCTCCTGGAGACTCTTCAACATTTGTATTATCTTT
The DNA here is from genome assembly GCA_013397155.1 of Irena cyanogastra. Classification (NCBI taxonomy): domain Eukaryota; kingdom Metazoa; phylum Chordata; class Aves; order Passeriformes; family Irenidae; genus Irena; species Irena cyanogastra. The sequence goes on from VWZV01014850.1 coordinate 579,711, forward strand.
TCAGGTATCTTTCCCAACAATCTTGCTACTAGAGGATGGTACCACTGCCTGCACAACAAAGACTACAGCTCACCTTCCCACAGCTGTGCCACCTCTGCAGCACTCCCCACATTCAAACTAAATTCACTGCAACTGGCAGCCAGGAGGGGCAGCTGTGTCCTGGGGTACATCAGGCACAGCATGGCCAGCTGGGCAAGGGAGGGGATTGTCTTGCCCTGCTCTGCACTGGGGCGGCCTCACCTCCAGTGCTGTGGCACCCCCTTTTTGGGTGCCACAATATAAACAGGAAGTCATGAAGCTTTTAGAGACTGTCCAAAAGAGGGCTACAAGGATGGTGAACGATTTTGAGGGGAAGCCGCATGAGGAGCTGAGGTCACTTGGTCTGTTCAGCCTGGAGAAGGGGAGACTGAGGGGAGACCTCACCGCAGTTACAACTTCCTCGTAAGGGGTAGAGGAGGGGCAGGCACTGATCTCTTCTCTGTGGTGACCAGTGACAGGACCCAAGGGAAGGGCCTGAAGTTGTCTCAGGGAAGTTTTAGGCTGCCTATCAGGAAAAGGTTTTTCACCCAGAGAGTGGCTGATCACTGGAATGGACTTCTCAGGGAAGTGATGACAGCACCACTGACAGAGTTCAAGAAGTGTTTGGACAATTCCCTTGGACACATGATGTGACTCTTGGGGTGTCCTGAGCAGGGCTGGGAGTTGGACTCAATCCTAATGGGTACCTCTGAACTCAGAATATTCTGTTTTATTATAATTCTAATTATGGGCTAATCCACTGGTGAGGAAAGTGCTGCTGTTTTCAGACAGCTCAGTATCAAGCTGGGCCAGGGGAAACAGTTGAAAAGTAGCTGAGTGAGTGCATACTGCACTGTAAGAGACAGTATAAAATCCTACAGCAGTAAATTCTGCAGAAAGCTAAGATTAATATGATATATCCAGATTTGCTGCAGGGAAAAGAGAATGGAGCCAAGGACCGGATCCAAGAGAAACTGCTGCAGAAGATGCTAAACGAGGGCCCTTGGGGAATTCAGAACATTTCCTACAGTTCTGCCTGGACCATCTTTCCTTGAACTTGCTGGCTCCTGGCTCTTCACTCTGCTCACTTCACCTCAGCTTCCTTCTGCCTCAGAATGTTTTAAATAATTTTAGAATTTGTCTACTTCCCAGTTGCTTGGTCTTTAGACTACTTTTTTTCAGCAATTACTATCACAAATAGGGCCCTGCTCTTGGTTGCTCTTCAGGCATCACTGTATTACACATAGTCAGTCACTCCCCAACAGGGGTACTGGTAACATAATCCTTACAAATGGATTTTTAAGTGTTAGGAACAGAAGGAAAGGTACAAACTAAAGGATGATAAAAAAAAAAAGATGGTCTTATGTCAGCTATAGAATTGGCCAATATGTTCCTGGATTGCACCCTCTCTGGGTATTGCTTGTGCAACCATGCATTTCCTGAAACAAACAGGAGCATCCTGGAATGAGTTTCCTTGGAAAAACAGTGTTCAGTCACTGCCTGCCTGCTGGGAAGAATTGCCCAGCCATTTTGGTAGGCCTGCTCATCACGGAGGACAGCAACCTATTTGTTGCTTTAAGTTAATGACTGCTAGCTGGTGTTCCAGGCAACTGCTCACTCTACTGTAGAGTGAGGGAAAGGATCATGCCAAACACCACAAATTCACTTTTTTAAAGCATTGATCATACTACAGAAATAGGAAAAGATATGTCAGTCAAGAGCTTGACAATGGGACTATGACTTTTTTTGGTTTATCCGTGCACTGACCCAGTCTTCAGCTAGAGTGCTAAACCAGCTTGGTTACTCAGGGTTCCCCAGGCCAGCAGAACTGCTTCCAAACTGAGTTCTGGATGGAGTTTGTGAGAAAGGGGGAAACTGGCACTTCTGAGGAAGGGGGAAATTGGTGCTGGCTGTACTTAATATGGCATTTTGACTGCCTCCTGAACAGTCTTGCCTGAGAGAGGCTGATTCCCAAGGAATCCTTCACATTCCACTATACTGGCCCACTGATGATCTTCAGTGTGTCACAGAGCCTCTTTCATAGCTATTGCTACCTGTCCGTTTTGATGTGGTCCATCAAATCTTTGAGCCTATTGATTCAGACCTGCTGATGTGCACAGTTTACTTATTCTCTGTTCAGCTCATTTGTTGGCCTAAAAAGACACCTCTTTAAAAAGTAATAGAAATTAGAATGTTCTTATTGATCTTGTGCATTAAAAAGCCTAAATTTACAGCTAAATTGCAGGTGGCAATTTTATTTCAGGAGGAATTTTTCACATGATACAAAACTGATCTGAATGGTTCAATGTAGACAGTGATTATTAAAAAATAGCAATCACATTAATTCCTATATAGAATCATAGAAAATAATGGAATTGTTTAAGGTTGGAAAAGATCTCTAAGATCATTTAGTTCAACCCCTAAGCTAGCTCTGTCATGTCCACCACCAAACCATATCCCTAAGTGCCATATCTACATGTCTTTTGAACACTTCCAGGGATGGTGACTCCAGCACTTTCATGGACACTCTGTTTTATGCTTTACAAACCTGTCTGTGAAGAATTTTTCCTAATATCCAATCTAAACCCTGGTGCAATTTGAGGCTATTTCCTGTCATACTGTCACTTATTACCTGGGAGAAGAGCCAGACACACAACTCACTATAACCTCCTTTCAGGTAATTATAAGAAGCAAGGTCTCCCCTCAGGCTCCTTTTCTCCAGACTAAGCACCCCCAGCTCCCTCAGCTGCTCCTCACAGGATTTGTCCTCCAGACCCTTCACCAGCTCTGCTGCCCTTCTCTGAACACGCTCTGGCACCTCAGTGTCCCTCTTGCTGTGAGGGGCCCAGAACTGGACACGGGACTCAAGGTGTGGCATCACCAGTGCTGGGTACAGGGGAACAATTGCTGCCCTGGTACTGCTGGCCATACAATTGCTGATACAGGCCAGGATGCCACTGGCCTGCTTGGCCACCTGGGCACATGCTGGCTCCTATTCAGCCAGCTGTCAATGAATATCCCCAGGACGTTTTCCATTGGGCAGTCTGCCAGCCACTCTGCCCCAAGCCTCTGGGCTTGCATGTTGTGACTCAAGTGCAGGACCTTGCACTTGGCCTTGAACTTCATACTGTTGTCCTTGGCCCATCAATCCAGTCTGCTCAGGTCCCTCTGCAGAGCCTTCTTACCCTCCAGAAGATCAATACTCCTGCCCAACTTGGTGTCATAAAAAAACCAGCAAGATTTATGTGGATCCACATATGTAGATGAATGTGCACTATCCTCTTTGGCTTCTGTCCTCTCACATGCCCTATTTACTCTGGGATTTACTGAATCTCTGCTTTCCATAGCTTGGTGAAAGCAGAGCTATAATTTTTAACCTCTGATACACTCTTAGTGAAGCTATTCCCAAGGTAACATTCACCATTTTCACACTATAGCTGTGCAGTGATTTTCATAAACTGATTAGACAAACATGTTTATTTGCTTAGTGCTTGTCATTCCCATTTAGGTATCTGTTCTTAGGACACATTACCTTACAAACAATGCTACCATCTCACCTTGTAGATTGATTCAAGTCTATTTTAAATTCCTGTTACAGGAATACATTTCTGCAAACTGGTACTCAACAGTTCTTACATAATCAGTCTCTTCAAACCACTGGCCTCTCTGACACCATCAATAATACCCAGGCAATGTAAACTCCTAATGAGAACGAAGAAACAGGTGAGAGAAAGGTAAAGACCCTGACAGCTCTCTGTGGGAATCCTTGTACCTATAAGTACAGCACTACACTGAAAATATTAATGCCATATAAGTTGTTTTATATATAAATGCTAAAAAATAAAAAGTGGGGTTGAAAAACCACAGAACGTCAGAGAATTCATTCTGAATGTGACTAATTTTATGCTCCACAGAAATCTGAAGTTATAAACTCTATACATAGACTGAAACTGTGACTTCAAAGAATTGCTACATATTCTGTTTCTGACAGCACACTTGGTTTCCAAATCTGGGTAATGCCAGCGTGTGGTTCGTTCTTCAATAGATAATGAAAAGAGTGGGTTTCTATCAGCAAAACCTACATCATCCTACAGGGCTGGAGCTAGACACATGCTGCTAACTCAAGACAGGGTATTGACAGGAAACTGCTGTGACAGATTTGTTTCCCCAAGCAAATGTGACAACAAGGTGATGATCCCAAGCCTTCCCTGATGCAGGGGAGTAAGGAAAACAAAAGAAGGAAAAAAACCCACCAACTCAAGAACAAGTCCAAAGAACTGGGAAGTGTTCATAGGCTCCACTATCTTTTCTATTTTAGGCATGCTTGTATTTGTTTTGGGGTTTTCTTGGTCACATCTAAGATTGCTTTACTCAGAACTCTTTTTACATCTTTTTTCATCTGATGATGAAAAACTCTGCAGCAAATGTATTGAAGGATTTAACTCTAATGCAGATTCTCCCATTACTGCTTCAAACTGTTCTGAAATGCTGGCTTTTAGTTTTTCCTGATGATCATCTCAACTATAGATCAGAGGAATTGTCCCTACCACTTTCCAGTTTCTGATGCTGGGTTTTCCCCTTCCACTCAGTCAGGATCTTTCTCCTCATCCTTACTCTACTCGGCAAGTTTCAGCTTGAGGGTTGAGGGCCTAGAGATAGAGGGATGCTGCTGCTCTCCCACAGGAAATAAAAACCATCTCTACTAAATGTGCCAAATAAGTCAGAACCAAAAGACAAAAACAAATACAGGACATTTGTGCATTAAACAAGATCATGACCCATGAGATAACTAATCTGGGCTGCAGAGACATCCAAACTGGGCTACAGAAGCAGACACAGCCATTACCAATTTGCTCAGTCCCAAAACTGAGGAGGCAGATGGTACAGTTGAAATCAAGGGATCCCAGGAAGAAGTGGGGCCGTAAGAAACTGTGCCACAGATGGAGAGACATCAGAGCTGGCCCCACGTCAGCTTTTCAGGCCCAGATGGATTTATTCACTCAGAAACAACACTGCTGAATGCAACTCCCCTGTTTCCAGGGCCAACTCATCTGTCCCAGGTGGTGCTGGGTGTTAACAAGCCCTTGGAGACCCGAGCTGTCACTGCTTTGCACAGCAGTCCCTGGCAAGCGTTGGCATTAGCCCCAGTCACCCACAGGGTAGTCAGAAAATGCCCACTGTTTGAGGTGCTTCTGTCTCCAGAGCCACAAGTCACAGAGAGGTGGCTGTACACTCAGTTCATTGCATTGCTCCCACTCCTAACCAGCTTGAGTGGGGAACAGAAATGCTGCTGACCCCAGGGAAGGTTACTGTTCCTCTAATAAACCTTTCTTCAAGGTTCTTTCAATATTTTTAAAACACCACTTTAAAATTAAAAGTCTACATAGCAACATAACTTTGACAAACAGTCAAACATGATGACAAGCATGTTCACTCTTTGCTTTGAAAGCACCAGAGTGATAAACAGACTTGCACTGTATCTTCAGAAACTAGCAACTGGGAGGAGAGCACTTACTCAACAGCAGAGCCAAAACCCTACAGGTCTTAATGCTTTTTGAAGGCCTCCCATAGAACAGGTCTAAGGGCGAAATCAGCTCAGCTGTCTGGGCAGATGAAAAGCCATCTGTGCCATGAAAGTCAGCCTTTTTTGCCCGGGGCCAATAACTTGAGTAGTAAGTAATGATTCTGCAGAGCAGGAGAGATTCCTGACTAGAAATTTTGAGCTTATCATAACATGGACCCTGCCTTCTCTCATTACCCACAGGATTTACAATGCACCTTGGAGAAGGGAGGTCCTGTTCCTTCCTGAGAAATAACTACACCTTCCTACACCTTTGATAGACTCACATTAATCAGGCAGCATAGGGTTTTCTGATGGGAACATGAAACTTAATTACATGTTCACACGCCAGGTGAAAATAAAAGGAATTAATAGGCATTATTTGCCCCTTAGGCTGTGTATTTACTTTCACGTCTCTGCCCAAACAAAACACTGAATTTCTCAGATTCATGCATGTGAAAGCTAAGCAACTTTATTTTTCATAAACACAAAAAGGTGCCAGTACTGTAACACAGAAAACATTAAACATACACCAATTACCTATTTGTTCTAATTTAACCATTTAGGGTTTTTACTGACCTGACTTCCAAGTTCAACTTCACTATGGTTTAATCACAAAGATTTCAAGTGCAGAAGCATTGACAGGCCTCATACTGGAAATGCTTGGGTTAACTGAAAACAAAGCTTGCCATCCTCTGGAGAAAATGTATTACCCATTTCTGTGTCTTCAGAGCTAGAGGCCTAGATTAAAGCCTGTCTTTCCTTGCTCAAAAGGCTAGAATACATGTTAGTAAACGAAAAGAAAAACATTTTGAAAATGAAAGTAAATTAAAACTACTGAGGGACAAATCTATTTTACAATCTGGCAATCTTCCTGAGGTTTTACTTTTAATGTTTATTGTTTAACTTCATAAAATTGAGTAACTAGCATAATAGCACCTCAAATGCCTGAGAGAAACAGCCCATTAAAATATGAAGCATCTTGTTAATAAAATAATCTCATCAGAATGCACCACAATTCCCTATAAGCTTGTGCAGTTTTAAGGCTAGTAAACATTTCTAATGATCACCAGCAAACCCAAGTTTTCTTCAATGGTTTGTTATATCACTTCTTTCAAAAGAGGTCTTGAGAACAAATATAGTCAAACTGTTTCCTAATCTTCCAGGGGTATGTAGAGTACAGATGCAAGAAAATCCTGGCTCTAACAATACAGCCTTCCTCCATTCACTAGCTTCTGATATGCCAGCCTGGGAAGGAGAAAAGAGAAGAGAAGAGAAGAGAAGAGAAGAGAAGAGAAGAGAAGAGAAGAGAAGAGAAGAGAAGAGAAGAGAAGAGAAGAGAAGAGAAGAGAAGAGGAGAGCTTCACCAAACCCAAAGGAGAATGGGAGAAACGCACAGTTTAAAAGAGAAAACAAACATCTCAGTTTCGGGTAATGTTGTGCTCCAGCTACTGGTAAACATTTTGAGGAAAAAAGGGAACAAATAGACCAAAAAGCACTTTTACCCTCCAGATCTGATGTGCAGCACTAATGGGATGAGAAAAGTTCTTACCTGTACCAAATCTGTGAGGATCAAAAAGACCTGGATAGATGCTGTTTGTTTCTTTTAGGTCAGCAGCTTCACCAGGCTGCCATCACAGATTGATCCAGCAAACTGAAAGCACTGTCTCTAATGAAAACACTCTACCAAACATTTTATTTTTGTTGCTGTACAGCAAATGTCTGTTAAAGATCAGGAATTGATTACAGTTCCCATTTTCAGGACACCACATCTCCAGAGTCTTTTCCTCCTCACAGGTTTTTTCCAAGGAACAATATTGCACAGGGCACTCAGAGCACAGAAAAAAAAAATCACATATGCTCAAAGGGAGTTTAAGACACTAGACCCAGAGAAGGGGAAATGTATCCTCTTCAGCTGACCAGAGGCATAGACTGAAATGTCTCTAACATCAAGGCCCAGAAGTGAAGGATTTCATCACAGGATTTTCAAGACTAATTAACAGCTTCCCTGCATGTCTTGGGTTTGAATGTTTGGATGTCAAAACTGACATTTTTTTAAAGGTCTTAATTGTCAGAGGTCTGCTACTCTTCAACCTTCTGGGGGAAAAAAGAAATTAGTCTTTTCAGTGTCAGCAGCACTTAACAAGTTAAGTTATGGGCTGGTTCCCAAGGTCTTTGGAAAACATGAGTCTTGGTCATTACTGATCTCCCTGTAGAAAGTTATTTCTTTTTCTTCTTTCTGGTTTATTTGATATAGAGACTGCTACAATTGCTTTTACCATTCCCCTTGGAGTCATTTCAGGTTAACTCACTTTACTGGTTACACTTGCTTAAATACAGATCACATTTGAAGGCTCTCTTTGAACAGGGGCTTGACAGAGAAATTCAGGATGAAAAGAGCAAAGTTTTAGATTCAGAATAGGTGTCTTAATAACAGGGTAATTGCTTTTCTGAAAATTACAATCTTGAATTGTGGAATCTATAGTTAATTGCAAGAGCAACCTCAACTAAGCCTCATTTGTTTTATGAATCACTCTCTAATTTTTTCTATAATATACTATTTCTCCATCTAAAAGTCACTTTTTAGTAAAATGACCTTGACTTGAAATCTGATCTTCAAATTAGGAAAACTCCTATTTTAAAAAGTCACTCACGAAAGTGTAAACAGCCAGTAAACTTCCCCACAAAAAACTAGGCAACTTCTGAAGACTAATCTCTAACTCAGTATAGTTTTTCCATAACCCATTTGTGTAGGGATCTTTTTGTAATTCACAAGATTTGTTTAAGCATTGAGGATAATAGTTTTAGCTTCATTTCTGAACAAGTACTAAATGTGAAAATGAATTATGTATTCCAGGGGCATATCATCTCCCCTCTAGAATTCACCCTGAAATTAGCCAAGGACTTCATATTTGAAGATTGCAAGTTGTTGTGGTTTAACCCCAGCCAGCAACTAAGCTCCACACAACCACTCCCTCACTCCCTTGGTGGAATGGGGGAAGGAATTGGAAGGGTAAAAGGAGAAAACTCATGGGTTGAGATAAAGACAGTTTAATAGGTAAAGCAAAAGCCACATGCACAAGCAGAGCAAACCAAGGAATTCAGTCACATGTTGCCAGCTATGTTTCCTCATTAGAATGGCTTCTTGGATTGGGTCAGGAGGCTAAAGAACACTGTCCATCTTGCATGCACTTGCTCAGAAGGGTGTATTTCATGTCTTACATGCAAACCGACCATCCTGTGATCCTTGTAGGATCTTCATCCACAGCCCAGACAATACAATTTCACCCGGTGGGGACTTGTTTTGAAACCACTGACTTAACAGGTTATATCAAAACATCTTTCAGGTAATATTCACATTCAGGTAAGACATATTTTCCCTCCATTAAGCTTTTCAAAAAATAGATAATTGCCCCTTTCCTCTTTCTTCGCCCAGTGGCTTGATATAGGATGCAGGGACTTCAGTGATTTGCCATTGCCTGTAACAGCTTTTAAGAAAAATGGGCCATACAAGATCTGTTTTTATTTAAAAAGGAAGAAAACCTGTAGGCCTCTTTTGGCTTTGAGTACTCTGTTCTTACAGGGAGGTGCGCTACCCCAGTTCTTCATGGATTCTGTGCAATAAAAGGAAGCAAACTTGAGTAGCGGGTTTTTTCCACCTCTGCTACAGTTTCAGAAGTATGTGCTGTTCAAGGAGCCATCCAGAATCTTGAGTTGTACAGCCACGTGTACAAAGGGTAGTTCTAGCATGTGTCCTCTGTTCACTAACTGATCACGTAACAAGAGGCCATGACAGCTCCCTGAGCTGTGAGGCTGAGTGCTCACACACAGCTACATCATGCATAATGCCACAGAACATCATGTCATTTGTCCAATTCTTACAGGTACTGGAGCAGAATACTAAAAAGGAAGTCAAGGAATCACCTGCTTTTGTTTGCAATTTACACAGACATCTATGTACACACAAACAGGGTATACAAGCCAACAGCCAATTAAGTAAATACAACATAGAGCAATGCTAAGTGCAGGGCTGGCCATGTGAGTCAAGTTACTGTAATTTAAAATGTTTCCATTCTCAAAAGGATCTGAAAGAAACAGAATGGAACAAGGCTTTACTAATGGGATAAGTTCCCTCACACAGGCAGCTTTTTTTCTCCTGTCCCAGGTTCTTTCTTTATCAGTGCTGAAGCATCCAAGTATTTGGTCAGCTGTATTATATTTTTTGGCTGCATGTGGGATTTTTTTTCCAAAAAAACTACCAAATTGCCAACTACCAATAAGCTGCCTGACCAGATGTGCATTGTCAGTCCCTCTTTATTCCCATGTTCCCTGCTCCAATTCTTCTGCAAAGGTTACCTAAGCAGCAGAAAACATATAAGCAAGGCACTGTCTGCAGTTCAAATAATCGCTGACTAGTTCCTGCAATGCCAAGACAGTAGAGTAACTATTATAATACTCATTAGTAAATTAAAATGGCTCTATACTGCAATTATACAGCCCTTATAGCACAGAATAATGGCAGTCTGGGTGCTTTTCCCAGCGAGACTGTGTGACAAAACCAGATCAAAACACTGATCACCTAGAAGAGAATTTCAATGGGATAGGGCAGAACAAGCAAACAACTGCTGTTGAGAAGATTAATACAAACTAACATGTCACCCATATTTATGCATCTCAATATATGCTGCAGATCAACAAAACCCATAAAGGCATTCACAATCCTTACTGAAAATACAGCATGTGGAATTTACAATTCTGGTCCACTTTACAAGAAGCTTGTGAAAAAATATTTTTAAAGTATTTAAAAACCAGGTGATTATTTCAACAGTAGGATTTCGTATAGAACCTCAATTTTTTTTAGTTTTGATAGACTACTTTATTCTTCCAGAGCAAATTACTTTAGCTGTATTTCAGTAGAGGCTGTTTCACAAATGCAAAGATTAAATGAATCCCAAAAGCATTACAAAACTTCCGCTGTAAAAATGTAAATGGATTATCTCTCCATTAATATCTCACTAAAAAGCAACACTTTAGAAGCAATCATTCTTCTGTTGCTTGCAACATAAAAGCCAAATGATATTTTCTACATAAATCATCTGGCTATTACAAGATTATAGTAAAAAAGAATGGTTCTATGAAAATAATGTCTTTAGATTATCTTGAAAGCAGGTTTACAAATGCTACACTCGTACTTCTGTATCTTCTGTGGTAGAAGTAACACCCAGCAATTTTTCATATGACTTTTAGACAAGAGAAGATTTCTGCACTAGATTTTAAATGCTGTCATCTGCTTGTGTCTACTTAATTTTCACATAACAGCAAATGAAAGTATAAAAAGCTTCTTTTATTACAGCTGTCCTGTAGTGCATCTTTATAGAAGTGCTGGGACTACTGCTAGAGTGGGGCCAGCAGAGAGAGAATGAAGAATAACAGTGTTTTAAAACATCTTTGTGACTCTTTGAGGCCAGCACCAAGAGAAACTTCTTTATAGAAGCATCAGTTCCAGAAAACAACAGGTTTCTTAAACACAAACATCCCACAGTGGACAGGCAGATGCTTATTTCTAGGATCACATCCAATGTGATTAACACCTCCGATGTTAATTTTTTTCTACCCACAGTAAAATGAGAAGGGCAATCTCTTTTCCTACAAAATTGATTCAGTCAATTTCTGATCACCCACTTTCCACTTCTTTTGTATTTTCCATGCCTATACCCAAAATGAAGACAGACACTTTGTGTTTACTTCCAATTGCGTTAACCATCTGAATTGCACACACAGTGGTCTTTTCTCCCTTTATTCTGGGGTAACGTATTGGTCTTCACATCCATGTTGTACTGCTAGCCTCAATATTCACCTCATAACAAAGGCATTACTTCCCATAAAACTGTGGCTGACATGACAATGTTTAAGCATGAATCACTTCACTGGCATTTGTGTATGTACAAACAGTCAACTAATACACAGAGACTCAAGCATGCAAAATCTACTCTCTCCACTAGGAGCTGTCACCTTTCTTCTCTTTTCTAGATTTTCACAATCCTCAGCTCTACCTTCCCTTTCAGCAATTTAAAGAGGTGAAGTATTTCAGGATCTAGCTACCTGGAGAAAAGCCATAATGCTTATTAATTGCATCAGTATCCAGCTGAGGTGTCAGCGCACTCAGATTCACAGAAGTATCGACACAATCACCTCAATTCCAGTACCACAGATATAGATCCTCTGCTGTAATTACTCCAAAGCAACTCAGAGTCACTGTCAAGGGGCGAGGGACCAATGTTGGCCCTTTGCCACCTGGGCACCCATCCAGTAATGGCCTGGCTCAGCCTGGATGCAGTCTCTCAACATATGTTGGACTACCATGGATACTGCTCTGACTTGCACCAGCTGGCAGGAATCAGCAGAACTAGGGAAACCTATGCTGTGCTCTCTGTCCCCTTAGTCATCCTATCAACAGAGGCCACAGAAAGAGGAATGTGCCCCAGACATGATGACAGAGGCTCTCAGCTATTAGGGAAGCTGCATACAGGTAATTCAATGGAGCAACTTCCTAGGAGCTGACAATGCCATAACATTTGTTATTTGATTCTTGCATAGCCATAGTGGCACACTTAAAATACTAAACACCTTAAGCTTCCAGTCTCTCTTGTTTATAATTCCTTTATAGCCAGCAAAGTATAGTTTTGCTCAACATGAAGAGTACTTTGCTGCGTAATACAAAACTGCAGATCAAATCTATTTACTGGGCCAAGAAAGCTAAATTACGTCTGCTACAAATGCAGCACTAATCAGCCATACAGCATTATACCTGTATTTTCATCCACTTTTATGCATCAGCCAAAAAACCACTTGCAAAGTACTGAGTTAAATATATTTGCTGATAGTGATGGTCAAAAAGGAAAAGAAAGCACATATGTTGATTTTAGACTACAGGTGGTGCAGCACAGAGTGTTAGAAATTGTATCTTCCTGAAAAGTATAAAGTGAGGAAATTTGGTATGCAAGTCATTGAGAGAGAATTTACCATGTCATTTTTACAGACATTTCTTGACTCACTTTAACTGGACAACTACAATTCTCTTTATATCATGTGATCTTTCTGATCAAGGTTGTGTATCTTGAACTCTCTTCTCCTTGGAAACTTAGGTTTTAGATTCTCAAAGCACTGCAAACTTTTCCTAGATTACTCTTCTCCCTAATATTTCAGGACCATCTTCTCAAAGCCGAGCCCTTACAGAGATGCATTCTGATGCTCTTCCTCATGTGAAATATTTCCTTACCCTTGAGTGCTCTAGTGCATCCATTCAATGGGGAAAGTTAAGGCATCAGTGTCTTCAGTTCCCACTATGACTTCAACTGGCCACCACATATTTGCATTACAAGGTCCATGTGATGAAGCAACAAGGATTTCTATTTTGAGCACCAATTTTTAATGATGCAGCTTCAAAACAGATAAATGCTTTCAAAATTTGACTGCTTTCTAATGGACAAAGAAAATTGCACCTCCTCACCCCTACAGAGCCCTTGGCTAGCACTGGATCTGAACTGATTATCTCAAAATTCATGTTTTTGTGCAAGTTCACCAACTGATTGGTGTGCTTCCTGCAAGCCAGCTGGAATACGTAATTTTAAAAGGGATCTTTGGGTTAATAACAGCTTCCCAAACAGTTGTCACTGAAGACTATGTGTGCAGACTAAATCAGATTAAATCTTAGAATAAGATCATAATCAGAAGTGAAATTCTAGCTAGAATATGTCTATATGTCTTAAAATGTTTCTGTGAAATTAGGCAGTAAATCATCTAATGGAAATAAGGCTTACAACACATAGGTCCTTCTGCCACACAGGCCTATGCAGGCAGCCCAACATTACCAGCTACCTGCCCTTGAGCTGCCTGATTTATAGATTTCTGAAATTAGAGAGGCTTAAGAACATTGAACTATGTGAAACTACTCATGAAAGCAGCCTGCACACACAATTTTTGGAGGACTGGACACAAAGGTGATAACTGTGTATCAACTAATACATGCAGAGGTCTGCGGACTGGAGCCACTGCATGGATTTGTACCGTGTGGGCGCACGGCTTTTGCACGTAGCAAGTTTGATACTAGCAGAGCTCCGCTTCATTCAGGCATCGCTCCTCACCCCCCCGGGATTCAGAGCTGGCAGCTGGGAAGGAGGCTCTGCAGCACCCGGCAAAGGCTTTGCTGGAGCTCCCCTCAGAGCCCTTCAGAGACTGACTGCCAAGTAAGGGTGCGTACACTAAATCTCAGCTCAGGAGTAGGAGAGTCAAGTTCCAGTAAGATGGAAAATAACAGACGATGGTACTGTCACATGTCGTGGTTGGTTTTGTTTTGTTTTTTTTTTTTTCTCAAATCCTATGTTATCTAAAATTCTTAATTGGTGATTTGGTAGAGAAAACAGATTGAAATTATCCGATGAAGCATTTTCAAGTTAGAAGCAGATATAAAATGAAAAGCATATTATATAGTTTGTCAAATGAAGGCACACATAACTCTTACTAGATTGTCTACTGCAATTTTTATTAAGAAACTCACAAAAGTAATTGGTATCATTTCTAAATAGAAGTTTAAATTTGCCATAATGAAAGATGGGTGAAATTTGAAATAAAGAAAGGAGTGCATTTAACAGTTGCTGAAGGAAGTTAAACAGCTGTAGCATAATAAGCTCTCCTTTTGCAGAATTGGTAAGCATAGGGCAGTATTAACCAAATTTTGATTATGTCTTTCTGATCAAAGATCCTCTCTAAGTCCTGAAGAAAATAGTTGCCGTCTAACACCTCAAGGAAAAAAAAAAGAACCTTCATATTCAGTTATTTTTAAGGAACACAAGTCAGACAAACAGCAAGCCAAGATTCTAGAAAATTGAAACTGTACTTTCACACTTGGAATTTTAGAGTTGTCAAGACTCTCAAAAAACACATGCTAAGTTTGGAGGGCTGTGGTAAAAGAGTTCTGGGGAAAAAAAATCTGTTGATAAAACTGGCTGGCAAATCATGCCACACAAGAAATCTCCTCTGAAAATGGAGATTAAACTTCAAGAGTAAAGACATAACCTTCTTTGAACATGCCTTGATTTAGTCTAATGCCTGCCACTGTCTACAGAACAAAGGAAAGTGAAATTTCAAAGTCAGAATCTCACCAGTGCCTCATGGACGAGTAGCAGGGAACAGAATCTTATTTTAGGACATATATGTACAAGCGAAAAGAACAGAAAGGTAAGTAAAAGGTGAAGGAGCACCAATGTGGGGCTGACTTTCAGCGGGACTTAGAAAAATTCAGCAGCAAGCCTTGACTTTCCCAAGGGAAAGCCGTTGCCTTCCTAAAAGAACAGCTCTGCGAAGAGTTTCATGTTCTCAGGAAGGCATTGATAGAGATTTTGTAAATATCTCACGTTCTTAAAATAACAAGTACTGTTTTACACTTTAGTTTGTTCTACCCTTGTGTGTGTTCTCAAAACATGCTCTCTCTATCTCATCCAATGGTGGTAGAGAGGCGTTGTGTCATTTAGCCAATCAAATAGCTGTCAGCGAAAGACCCTACAAAAGGGATTGCATTGTCACAATAAAGACAGCCTTCTGATTAAACAAAACCTTGGAGTCTTTCTCTTCATCCTCTGAGACAAAGCAACACACCAAGACTTCTGCCTTTTTCCTATTTTTTTTTCTTTTAATTAACTATACATGAAATTTGCAACTGAGGAAGACCAGAACGGTTTTGAAAATCATTCAGTATTATGGATTTAAAGAGCCTTTCAGGACTGAGTCTTTCTGCCTGAGTAACTATGATCTATCTTAGGCCATGAACTGGGAAATACACGTCCAAGAAAAGATTCAAGAAACAGACATTGATGCCATCCACAGCACTGAAAAAAGTCCCAGAGGCACAAACCATGGCAGAAGAGTATGAAGTGTATAAACCTTTTTCTCTTTTCTCCTGTAAAAGGGAGATTCACTGCATAGGAAACATGGGGAAAAAATCTACCGCTGCCTTGGTCATCTCCCCAGAAAAGGGAGGCTTTGCAGGTAGACCATAGGACTAGCAATCCCACCCCTGGAAAGTCTGCAGTACAGACTATCCCCAGCAGTGCATGTTCTGCAGTAAAACAGTTTCCAAATTTGTGATCTGACTTGGACAGAGTGGATTGATATTAAAATGATTAATTTCATCATTATTCAACTATTAAAGGAACCTAATTGAGAAGAGAAGCAGGTTTCTTAAAAAAAATAAACACAGAACTAAAGTCTCACTCAAAGTAATAACAGTAATCAAAGAATCACACCTGGGAGTCTAATTTGCCCCTGAATTAATAAATAAAATCATTATTTTTTCATTTAGCAGTAATCTTTATTAAATACCACCATTTACAATTAAAAGCACCATTGTAACTGAAGAAACTGAAGAAAACAGGAGTTTTAAAATAACATCTAGAGATGAAGTGTGGGGGGGAAGAAGTCATAAGAGAGAATTTTTGATGGCTGAAGAGCCTGAGTAAACAAACCCACTGTTGCAGTGAAGAAGGGGGAGCCAAGACGTGTGAGCAGATAGTGGAGTAGGGGCATGCTGGGTCAGCAAGACAGAGAGAAAAATGCACAAAGAATTTTGAAAAGAATCTTACTCATCCTATACAAGTGAGGTGTGCTTGCTAGAATTTTATTTAAAATAAGGTAATATATAATGGAAAAGAGTATATTTCAGTAGCTTGATAGGTTGTTGAGTAGGCAATATACCCATTAATTATTTGAGCCCTTTAAATCAACGCTTTTATGCATGAAATAACAGTTCACATGGTTCACAGAAACAAACATACCTAAACAGATGCAGAATACAAAAAAGCACCAGAGAAACTTTAGCACTGTGAGTCATTAATTAACATTTCATCACTTTAAAGATACTGTAGGCTTCTTCCTTCCCCATGCCACCAAAGGATTTTGCACAGTGCTTCGGCAGCAGTTCAGCTGAATTTCTTTCAAGACCAAGACCTTTGTCAATAAGGTGTATCTAGAACAGTATTAACTCAATAGTCATTCTTCTTACTAGAGCAGTAAGTATATTTTCATCTTCTGCTTAACTAAACTGCCTACACAACCAAACTACACTGCCTACATAACCAAACCTCCATCTGATCATGTGGACTGGTGCTAAATAAAATCAAGAACTTAACAAAAATGCAATAGCTTTTCCTAAGTTTGAAATTTAAGTTCAAGAATAGGGCTGGGTATGGTCAGAAGCCTGAAAGGAGAGAACAATCAAAATCTGTGCTGCAACCCAGAAAACCTGTGGACTTCTGCACTACAGCGAGCACACAGTGGTTTCTGTCTCCCTTCCTCAGATGGGAAGACAGATGGACTCATACACATACATTTCTTTTATGTAGCAATCTATTGTATAACCATTTATGGGCCATTCTGAAGTACATTTTGATCTTCTATCATGGTCGTTCATTTTGATATACGAAAGAATTTTTACACTGAGAACAACCACTTACTGGAATAACTTCCCCAGAGACATGGTAAAGCCATGGTAAAACCTACCTTATCACTGTAGGTTTCCAAGACATGACTGGACAGTGTGCTAGACAACCTCATCTAGGCTCCATTTCTACAAAAGGTTGAACCCAACATGGGCCATTCTATAATTTTCAGCAAAATAGGAAATTTGCAAGCTAGAATGATAAGAGGTGTTTTGGAAAGGTAAAGTATAACAAATGGCTTGAGAAAGATGTATGGGATGATCAACACAACCTGCTACAGGACTTTTAGTAGGAAACATGCTGTTTTTCCTCTTGTTGAGCTCTCCATTTGGAACAGTTATTATTGTCATTTAATACACTATGAGAATTAGAATAATGTTGATAGTTATCTCTCTCACAGGATGGTGTGAACACTGATATGTTCACATACATTATTCCAAAAATGCAATACAGAAGAATAATGTTATGCATTATTAGCACTGGTAGAATAGTAATACAGTTTTACATTAACTCAGCATTCCACAAAAAGCTAGTAAATTGCTACTCAAAAGGTCTTCTCTCCTTCCAGCATTCCTTACAGATTTCTTCCAACTCCCAAGCTGGTTATTGAGCAACTTCTAATGTCATTTTAAAAGACTCACAGGCTTCTCTTGAGGAAGAAAAATCTGAAGACAAAACATCACAAGCAAGTTTTCCCATTAGAACACTTCTATGCAGAGATACTTAGAAAAGCTGAAATAAAATGACAGTAGAGATAACGTTGTTGCTGGTAGATTCTCAACTATGCTTAAAATGACCAAGAAATCTGACCCTGGATAATATAAGAGGCCAGCTTTACAAGAGCATCTCTTGATTCCATTTAAAAATAGATTGCTAGTGAAAATCTACAAAATAGCAAGCGTGTTTTTTTTATCTCACATGTAATGTATTTTTCAAGCAGAAAACACAATAAATCGTGCTATTAAAACCATCACTTTGATAGGTAATTACCTGAGCATCATAATCAATAGATTTCTCTGTGTCATCAAAAGAAATAGAAGACAAAATTAAACCTACCATCCCTCCATAATTTAGTGTTTTGTGATTAAATATATTGAGCTCTTTTTCACACTTTATTGATACACTTCGATTGCACAATTAAAGACAATTAAATTATTTGAAATGCTAAGCTATTCTCTCCAAAGGACTAAACTGGTATTGTCACCCTGTTCATTGTCACCCTGTTCAGCATGGTGGAGAATTTGTATTATGGATTGCCTGCATCCTTCTAGTCCTCGAATAAAACTTCAGCCTTATTGAGAAATTAAATACATGTGTCTTTGGCTCTCATTCCCCTCGTTTTTATACCAGTTGGGCTCCTGTTTCATTTTCATCACCATCACCTTCTCCACCTACAGTGAAACCAGGACACAGATGAACCCATGCCCAAACAAAACAAACTCTTCCAAAGAAAGGACACTCTGTTCAAGTATTTTATTTACATCTCATTAAACTAATAGGCATTTCAATTCCCATTCAGCTCTTTCTAGGTTTATGGTACTGCACTGTAATGATGGACTGATCTAATTGATTAAAAATATTGACTGCAGAGAAAATTCCACAGGTAACTGGACATAGAGATCAGCATGAAAGGCAAATAAATTAATATAGAAACAAACTGGGTAGTGATGGAGAATGCAAGGAAGATGAAGGCTGGATTAAATTAACTGAGGTTCAGATCAGATATCTGAAAAGACTTTTTCACCATGAGGACAGGCAAGCAGTGGAGCAGTTTGCCCAGAGAGGCTGTATCATCTCGATTCTCAGCGATTTCCAAGAGCAGACTGGGTAACACCCTGAGAAACCAAACCTGAAATCAGTGTCAACTCTGCTTTTAGAAGACTGGACAACAGAATCAAAATGAGGAACAGGTCTGTAGCCTCTGGGCAAGGGAAAGGCTGGCATATGAGTCAGGCAGGGACAGAAGTATGTGCCTTCTGCAGCAATAAGTTTTCTGGAAAGAGGGATTTTATCTAGGTTGGAAGGACTGTGAAGAGAAGAAATTTGCATAAAGAGTTGGAATAGCTTAAACAACTTACTTTAAGGGCAATACTAGGCAATACAATTCTAAGCACAAGAGAGGTAACATCAAATTCTTCAGAATTTTATTAGGTACGAAAATAATCAAGTTATAGAAAAGTATAAATGTTCAAAGAAAATCACTTTAAAGAGTCCACAATTTAATAAAAAATGTAATACAGAAGTTTACTGTAAAATTTAAATTCATGGTGTATAAATCTGGGGTTGTTTTTTTTTGCTGTGTAATTTCTACTTGGAAAGATTATTTTGTCTAGACAGTTTTATGGGAATGTTACAGAAAAAACTCATTCAGCTTTGTTTTCTCCCAGTTCCATGACTTTCACTCACACAAAGTCTCTGTTTCAAAAACACACTTACCCAAATTTCCAGGCATCAGAGGTGGCTCTGTATTTTCTATGCAATAGTGTTGCACTGGAAGTTATAAAAAAGCATCCTCATAGATGGATGCTTCCATCTATGAAGAAGCTCACAGAGAACTGCAGCTAAGGTGATGTTAGAAACCTTTTCTTTTCAGATTTCTTTCAGATTGAGAGCACCAAGCAGTGGAACACTCATCTGTGAAGTAGTGGTTAGAATAATAAGAGGATATTGCCCAAAGTGAAGCACAAAGTGAAGTCAAGCCATAGACTAATGGCCTCCCTTTGGGTTGATGCCAGTGGGATGGAGAGGTTGCAGATCTTTGGATCTTCTATAAAAAATGTTATCAGAAAGCCAGCAGCTTTTGAGAAACCATAATGAATAAGGAGCTGAGTGACCACATGGACAACAGTCAGGGGAACAAAGGCCCCACCAGGGAGAGAGGTCCAGAAACCACAAGCAAAGAAACTGCCTCTGTATCCACCCCTACTGTGCTTGCAGACATGGAATTCTGCAGACTGCTGCAGGGAAAAACAGTCTGGCACAAATCCTGCGGCATCTTTCTAGGATAAACAATTCAACAAGGTCCCCAAAGTACCCCTCTTTCAGACCAAAAAGAGGCAATACAGAAAGTGACCCAATTCTAAAAGGCTCATCTTATAAATTCTGAAAGCTGTAGGTTTATTCAATGTTTGAAGAAGCCATTAACTGTCTTCCTGGAGTTCATTTTTTTCAAATGCCAGTACCAATACTCCCAGTTCCTCAGGAATATTTGGATATTAATCACTAATACTTTAAAGGAAAAGAAGGAATTTTGCCAGATAAAGCAGCAGGGAAAAAACCTCACTGATTCAGTAATGTTATTATTTTCAAGAAATGCACAAGTCCATTTGGATGTTTAGAGAGAAACTGAAATGAAAAGTGATTCTTAAAAAAAAAACAAATAAAACACAGAAAAAAGGATTTCCAGTTTTGTTTTAAATGCAATCTCTGCCATTTCATCTTTTTTCATAGGTGCTACTGCATCACAGTGCAACAGGAGTGCAATGGGCAGTTAAGTGTCGGGGAGGAAAAGGGATAACAATGTAGGGATAACTACACACTGTTAGAACAGCTGTTGATCCTGAGGACACAGCCATGACAGCTGTACACAGTGTTTTTTGAGCGATGCAGTTCATCCATCATTTACTCTCCCATTTAATCTCAAACACTGCCATTACCCCATCCCCATCAAACTGTGCTAAATGGGTCCTTCCTCATAAGCTTGCAGGGCATGACCTGCTCATCCTCTGCCACCACCACAGACACATCTCTGTTTGTAGCCCTGACAGCTTTCTACAGCCATCTTTAGCATCCTTTTAAACCAAAGTCTTTCTGCCTCCTTTGGCATTGCAGGACAGGCAGACAACAAGGAAGTGGGAAGATGCTAATTGCATATCAGTTATACTGCAGGTCTTCCCCACCTCACATTTATCTCATCAGTACCTTCTCATCCCTTGCTTTTCTGGCTTGAACTAGACTGTATTTGATTCAATTCACAAAAACACTTGGAACCATTGCTGGTGTGACAGACAAACAGCAACCATGTGCTTGGCTTGAAAAAGCAATTTCAAGTCTCTGTGTCGTAGGCATTTCTCAATTAAAGAAGCACAAAGTGGATTTAAACACCACTTTTACACACCAGACTTTAATGCAACCAGGTTTCAGGAGATCTTTATTTTACTTAAATCAAAAACCAATATGAGGATACAGGGGAAAAATGGGCAGCAGCCTGCAGCAAAAACGCCCAGATTTCAAAGCCCTGGAATTAACCAATTTCAAGTCACTGAATCACACCATCCAAGAGGATATGAACAGCTCTTTTGGGCCAGACCAAAGTCTGTATAGCCCTGTGCTGTCTGCAACAAAGAATATCAGCAGCCTGTCCTTGGAGGACTGCACCCTGTGGAAGAGGGACCCATGCCACAGCAGTTTTGGGAGGACTGCTGCTCATGAGATGGAGCCACGTTGGAGAAGCTCACAGAGATCTGTCTCCCATGGCAGGGACCCCACGGTGCAGCAGAGGAAGGAGTCTTCTCCCTGAGCAGTGAGTGAAATCACGGGTGATAAACTGACCAAACTCCCATGCTCCTGTACCCCTGTGTTGTTGGTGGGAAGGAGGGAGAGGCTGGGGAGAAAAAAGGTGGGTTTTTTTTAAGGGCGTATTTTACTTCTCATTATCCTGCTCTGATCCTGTTAGGAATACATTCACTTTATATCTCTAATTTGAGCCCTTGGAGTGTTTTCTCCCGGTCCTTATCTCAACTCATGAACATTTTGTTAAATCTTCTCTCCTCTGTCCAGCTGTATGAGGGGAGGATGAGTGAGCAGCTCTAGTGGGTGCCTGGCATCTGGCCAGTGCCAAATCATGACACTCCATCACACCACGCCGTTTTAAACAGTCCTGAGGACTGGATATCTGAAGCTAAAAATGGAATCAATGTGCATGTATATTAGCATAAGCCTCTCTGGGCTCCAATCCATTCTCAACACAAATCATTCTTGAGATGTCTTTCATGTGTCAGTATATTCCTCTGCATTAACTCAGTCTCCCCAAATGAGCCTTTGGCATCTCTGTCACCCTCCTGCAAAGGGTTCCTCCTTGCTGTGGAGCTGGTTCCTAGCAGTTTCACTTGAAGCATGCTGCCTTCTGTACTAGAAGCCATGAAACCATCCTTCTCTACCCATCCTCTCTAACCAACCCATGATCTTCTAAATCTCTCTCTATTTACCTACCAAACTGTCTCTACCAGAAGTGGTTTTCTCAGTCGTTCCCTTGCTCTGACTATTCCTGTCAATTTTCTCTGAATTTCCTCCATATCCTTGTTGAAATGGAAATCCTAGACTGCGCACAGCAATCAGCCTACACACAAGAGAGAACCATGAAAGCCCACAGCCTTATCTCCTTTCCCACATGCCATCTAAGGATTGGTAAAGCATCAGTAGCATGGTGGATCCACAGATTCCTATTTTTGCCACTGAGTATTACCTTTCCAAATATGAGAATGGAAACAACACGAGGCTTATGGCCACATTCATGTCAAGAGCAGCACTGAAGCAAACCTTTCCTCTCAAGGTGGCCCAGTGGGGATTTGGGGCTACCCTCCAGCCCACCCTCTCCTCCAGCACTAACTTGCCCCAAGGCATCATTAGTGCCATTCATGCTTTGCAAATGCATCTCTCTTCCAGCAAGAGGGCTGTATGCACACATTCCTCTCTCACTGACTGTGCATCCAGATCTGTCTATAGAGCTGACATCATGTTTATTTACTTCAAATGAGAATTCCAATTATAGCACCAAATTATTCTGAGGGGGTAACAACAAAGATGCTGCTTTTGGTCCAACATGGATTTATTTCAAAGCAATTTCCAACATGCTGCTCAGCAGCAGAAGTTGTAGGATTGTACACCACAAGGCGGGCTGCCAAAACTGAGCTCTGCTGCAGCTGAGCAGGCAGAAGTTCAACATAAACAAAAATAATTGAAAATGAAAACTGGGGGGAGAGGAAGGGGAGGGGAATAGACAGGCAAACAGGCAAAGGCCAATGCTGAGAAAGAAAACCCAAAAATCCACAAAAACATTCTCAGTAAGGAGGGAGTACACCCTCATCTTAAAAAACAGTGCAAAGAAGCATCCAGAAATGGGCTTATCTCAGCACTGCTAGGAATTGTGAGAGCCAGTAGAAGATTTTAGATTCAGCTGCAGCTCAGATGAGCTTCTTCACATGCTCAGAAAGTGGACACACATTTTCAGAAGTAGGAACTCAAACATCAGTGTGGCTTAAACTGAAGCCCCCCGGAAAGCAGGAGGAGAATTAGTAACATATTTTCTAGCTCTTATTAAAAGAATAGCATTTAGCTCACAGAGCTAATTGCTCAAAAACTTAAAAGGAACTATTAAGACACTTCTGCAACTTTGGCTGCTCCGGTGTTTGTTCCATTCACTGGGAAAAGCCACAGAACAGTAATTTCAGAGAGATTTTGGAATTATGGATAAAGTAAGAGTAATGTAACTTGTGTGAAACAGGCTGGGCTTTGCAGACAATTTACTGAGGTTATTTTATTTACTTTGACAACATCTGCTTTGTTGATACTGTAGTCAAACCTAACAAAAAAGTGTTTGCTGGAGACTCCTCCTTGATGGGATCTGCAGCCACAGCCTGGCGAGCAGCACTGGAGGATCAGCTGCTGGAAACTGTGTAGGAAAATATGGAGAGACAGACCCCATACTGGGACAAAGGGATGATCTGAGGTGGTCATAAAGAACTGAATTCTCTTCAGTCCTTCCGGGTCAGAAGAAAAACTGCTTTGGTACACTAAGCACTGTTTTTACTGTGCCCTTATCACTAGTTGCTATTTTGGGGCATTAAATGGAATTTCAGGGGAAAAGGCATCCAAATAGGCACTACCAGCAACTGAGGAGCCAGTCTGAGCTCAGGAAGCACTGGGATAAAAGGTCCTAGGTTGTATTAAGAAGTGGCAGGAATTTATCTGAAAAAGTGTCAAGTTAATAAATTTTATTATTTGCTACCAGTTCTGTATATGATTTAGGTAGTGCTTCTCAGCAAACACACCACTGAAATGATCGAAGAAAAAACCCCCATGTGCTTACCTCTACATATACAGGAACAAAGTCTGAAAGAAAAATTATCTCACAACAGAGCATTCCAAGTATAGCACAAACATTTGTTGACAATAAATGAAAAAATCCCAAATACTTGAGGCAATGATACCTCTGTTACAGAACAGAGGCAACACTACCTAAGATGAATGGTGGCTTTTTCTTTACTCCTATCTCTTCATCCCAACATCCAGTCCAGCTCTTGACTTAGACTGGAAACACTGGTAAAAAAACCAGTGCTGGTGTGGGTTGATACTGGCTGGATGCCAGGTACCCACAAGAGCTGCTCACTCACTCCCCTCTGCAGTGGGACTGAGGAGAGAAAATATAACAAATGGTTCATGAGTTGAGATAAGGCTTTGGAGAGATTGGTCACTGAACACCACCATGAGCAAATCAGGCTCAACCGGAGATACAAAATGAATTTATTATAAACAAAATCAGAGCAGGATGATGAGAAGTAAAATAAGCCCTTAAAAAACAGCTTTCCCTCACCCCTCCCTCCTTCCCAGCTGTACCTCCTACCCAAGCAGCACAAGGAGATACGGAAGGGAGATTATGGTCAGTTCAACACCCAAGGCTTCTACCACTGCTCAGGGAGAGAAGTCCTTCCCCTACTGTGTTGGAACCCAGGGCACAGGGAATGTTTCTCTGTCTGTTCTGACAAACCCTGATCCTCCTGATCGCCGTGCTTTTAATTTCCGTCCATGGAGAAAACTCCCTAGGCTTTGGGATGATGTACAATCTGTGAATGTGTAGGGTAAACTGTAGTGTAGTTATCACTGGGTGAAAAATTTAGACTTTTAGGTTTTTAGTATGGGGGTAGATGGAGGGCAAAATGGAGGATTTTGGGCGTTGCCCTGCCTTCTTCTTCTTCTTCATTTACTCCATTTTCTGTAGTATTAGTGGCACTGGGTGATTGGTTTGGAGAAGTCACGATGCAGATGTTACGTGTCAGAAGGTTAGTTAGTTATTGGCAGAGAAGTAGAAATAAAGTACATTTTTAGAGTTAATTGGACAAGATGGCTTTAAAAGACCTTGAAACTGTACATCTTGTGACCTTTTTCGCTGTATTCTTCACCACGCTAAGCCTGGTACAGTCGGTGTAGAGAGGTTTTGATAAGATAAGAAATAAACAGCAACGTGAAGACCGAAAAATATCCCGTTCGTCTCTCAATTCTAGCATAGACCCTTTACAGGGGGTTTCCCCATGCAGGGGGGCCCCAGAAAGAGAGAGGCCTTTCACACTACTGCACTGTGTGGTCCCTTCCACAGGAGACAGTTCTCTGTGAACTTCTCCGATGTGTCTCCATCTCATGAGCAACAGCTCCCTGCAAACTGCTGCAGTGTGAGTCCATCCCATGGGCAACAGCCCTCCCAAAACTGATGCAGTGTGGGTCTCTCTTTCCACAGGGTGCAGTCCTCCAAGGACAGGCTGCTCCAGCCTGGAAGTAGGGTCCCCTCTCTCCACTGGGTCTCCCACAGGATCACAGCCTCCTCCAGGCATTCACCTGCTCCAGTGTAGATTCCTCCATGGGCTATGGGTGCATCTCTGCATCCCCTGCAGATCCCCATGGGCAGTAGGGGTACAGCTGCTTCTCCAAGGTCTGCACCACAGGCTACAGAGGAATCTCAGCTCTGGCACTTGAGCACCTCCTCCCCTCCTTCTGCACTGCCCTTGGTGCCTGCATATTGCTCCCCAACTTTGTTTTGATTTTCTTCTTAAATATGTTATCATGCAGGTGTTACCATCATCTCTAATTGGCCCAGCCTTGGCCAGCAGTACATTCATCTTTGGAGCCGCCAGGATTGGCTCTGCTGGACGTGGTGGAAGCTTCTCACAGAAGCCACCTCTGTGCCTCCCTCACTATCAAAAACAGGCCATGTAAAACCAGCACAAGTGTAAATAACTGTATTACAAAACTTATTGTCAAAAAATAGATAGAAATAAAATCCAGCAACACAATAAGAGAGTTCACTGCAGGAAAGCCTGTCACGCCGTCTTCCAACAGATCACAAATTTTTCTCAGCACAAATACAGTAAGCAAAAGCTAGAATCTTCTCAAAGGAACAAGAAAAACAAAACACTTTAAATATTATAATATAAAAGTCAGCATAAAAGTCAATGCCAGCTCACTCTGACCTCTACATTTAAAAAATACATGGAGATAATAAAGGGTTCTTGAGTCAGACAGCAAAAGTTATTAGTCAAGAAAGATGACTGAATTAGGAAGGACTGACACGATCAGGGCTGTTTATCCGAAAGAACAACGGGACTAAATAAATAGACACGGTATGATGAAAGTTAATTAAGAAGTATTTTTTCTTTGCCCTCCTACTACAAAGTCAAATAGAACTAAATCACTTTTCAAATTGATACTTTAAAAAGAAAGGGTGGCTAACTCTTAGGACTCAATGCCACAACATACAAGTGATGACAAGAACCAAGATGAAACTGCAATTGGATATGTATATGAACAGCCCCTGCCGTTCCACTATAAGCAATCACTAACAGACAGGGATTAGGGAGACATTCTGTAGCAGAGGTATCATCTCCTAACAGTTTAGGGAGGGATTTCATGCACCACCCTCTTTAGCATCCTAGTCCTGCTAATGCTGGCTACACCAGCTAGAGGGACACTCATCAGATCACTCCAGCACTCCATGTTCTGCTACTAGAACTGTCTGGTGGCAACAGGTGTGAGCTTCATGACAGATCTTCCACCTGGAAAACATGTGTGCATCCTTTAAGGCATGCCTGTTATCAAGCAGCCTTGATTAGAGCAGTCAAACTTCTGCAGAGAAGGTGAATTTTTTGTAATCTCAGTTGCAGCTCTTAATAATGCTTAGGCAAACTGGCCTTCACTTTTTAGTCACCTGAGAGCTTATTTTCCATTCTGTCATTACATCTTTTAGTTTAATGTAAAAGTTATTACTCTTGGATTTTTTTTTTTTTGAGACACAGGAACAAACTGCAGTCAAACCCAAGCATCCCTGATTGCATCTTTCTGACACTACTCAAGGAAACTCACAGATCCTCTTCCAAAGCAATTAAGTTTCTTTTCAAGACAGGCTCCCCACAATGTAACATGATTCTTTGTGAAGAGAGTATTCTTTATCCTTCAGTAATGGAAAAGCTGATAGTCCTCCCAGCACCCCAAACGCCTGTCCATGGTGAACAGCAAACCAAACAACATAATGAAGGAATATTTCCTAGCCAGATAAACCAGGTATGCTTGCAATACGAAGTCCAAGTCCAACTTGGCGAAAGCAAGGTCAGCAGTGGCTGGTTACCTCCTCCATCCCTTCCTTCCTCGCCCCATGCTTGCAAGTGCTGACACTGCCACAAGTAAGGAAATTCCCCACATTCTTAGTTACAACTTCAGCTGCTCTTTCATCTTCTATGCTTGACTGGTCTGGTGCTGCAGTATGAAAATATTTCATAATAAATCTATATTTTCATTTGTCCTTAGTAAAGTTGGGGACGATGTTTCAGTCAGAGTTGAGCAGTCTTCACAATGCATTAAAATGTGGCTAAGCACAGTATAAGTGTATTCCTACAACAGGTAGGTGCCTCCTGTAGTTCCAAAATACCAGAAACCTGGAAGGACTTCTGAATGCAACTGTAGTACAAATCTCATTATTAACTACCACTTTACTGAGCAAATATCAACATGTCCCTCCTGAATAACAAGAGCATTTCTAACAACAATCATCGTATTTCTTAATGGAGAACCAAATTCATTGGCAATAAAATCCAGGTTCCCGGAAGAAAAATTACTCTGTGCTCTCTGTAGACAGACTGGGTTTTAACGAGCAAGGAAACCACAAAGGGCCTGATCCTAACCCCACACAAGTCAACAGGATGGCTTCTACTGACTTCAGTGGGCTTTGGAAGGAGATCTGAGGTCCTGATTTTGCATTTGTCACACTGTCAGCTTCACTGAAAGCCACAGGGAGTTTCAGTGTCACTCAAAAAAGAAAGGTTCCTCAAGAACTAATATCATCCCTTTCCCCAGTATGGAAAATTCCCCATTACGAGCAGGAAAAAGAATAATAAATTATTGAGAATTTCAGATTGCATTTTCAAAAAAAAGAATTCTTCGGGATGACATTCAGGAGGCTCATCTTGTGCCAACCCTGACTGTGAAGAAAGTTAAGTGCTCCAAATGTATTATATAATCTTTCCCAATATCACTTACTGGTGGCTTGCTGACAGCATATTTTATTTTCAAGTCTACTTTTTTTAGTAATCATGTTTTCCAGCACCAAAATGGTCTGTTCATGTGGAACTGGTGGAATGTATCGAAATAAACGAATACACTGGAATAGTAATTTACCATGCATGACATGTTGCATGGGGCTTTTTAATTTACAATCTATAACATAGAGCTTAAAATACGTAACTTTTCCCCCCCGTATAGTATTTTTCTTTCTACTGTTGTACTCTGCAAGACATTACTTCAGTGCAGACCTTCTTTAATGACCTTAATAAATTACTTGCAAGCTTTGAGTTAAGGACACAGTTCTTCAATTAAAACTAATAGCCATAATTGCAGCATCTCTCTAGGGTGCTGCTGCTCTCAGTTGGCTGTACGCTACGGAAACACAGCTGGAGTCAACAAACAAGTGCTCTCCAGGACTGAGCATAGCATTTCCTCCTTTTGATAGCCTCACCAGTCACAGATTTTAGTTCTTGCCCATCAAACTTGCAGCACCTTTGGCTACTTGGTTATCACAGAATGTGTGCTCATACATTATTTCCCTGTGGATGCTTCTTTTTATTCCTAATTACAATAAAAATGAGTTCCCACAGTACCCAGCGATTTCAGAGGGAGCTGCTAACACTAAGAAGCCCTGAAAATAAGGACTCATTTTATAAAGCCAAACCCAAAAATACCTGCAATAGCAGACACTAAGAAAAATGTCTGCCTACACGACACAATTAAACACTTGGTTTTGTGTAACTGAGTCTGGCCATTGACTTCAAGAATAACTTGTATCTGCTGCACCATCCTAGTTGAGCTTCCCTTTCCCAATTCTCATCCCATCTTCCCAATACAAAAGAAAGCAATGTTTTGACCTAAACTGTTAAAATTCCATTGTGGCTTGTCAGATGTGTCACTTAATACTTCAGTCTGTGTTGCTGGCCCACAGGATGAGGGTGGCAATATCTCAGCTGAGAACCATTAGTCCTTCATATATCAAGGTAATAAAAAAAACCCACAAGAACTACATTAAATCAGTCTTCATCTATCTCCCTTCTGGTGTTCGTTCACAAAGAAGGAAGAGTAATTCATTTCCTTACTATTCATCTGTGCCACATATGTACTAATAAGCATGAAAATACTAAACATAAATCTTTTCTTCATCCTCAGAATGATTTTTAAAAGGCACCCTTCCCTTGCATTTCTGTGTGATGCCTGATAAATAATAGATCAGTTGCATGGTGTTAGTTTTAATATTAATGTTATCAGACAGCATTTGAGAGAAGTAGGGCAGAAACCCAAATTCTGGAAGAATTTGGTATGCCAGCAGTCACCAACCACATGTATTTTTTTCAGCTCAGGTCCACCTCTATAATATACTTTATGGGGTGTGCATAACCATGAATTTCCCTTCAATTTACCCAGAGACAAGGATGCTGGCTGCAATTTTTAAAAGTAATTATTTAAAATTAACTGGTAGGTTAAAATAAAATATCCATCAAGAACAAAAACAATGGGAAGATACTCTGATTTGCTTCAGGAATCCTGACATTCTTTTGTTCTGAAATTAAAGAAAACCTTGTTTCCTCAGCCTAAATGTTGACATCTCCCAGTATGGGGATAAGCAACCTTTGAGCGACATAATGCTTTGATGTAGGATAGTTAGGATTTCTTCCTAGCTATAGGGCTTTATTTATCTCTACAAAAAATATGTTCTGGATCCATAAAATACAAAAACTAGGATTAATTATTTTGTGCTATAGCCATCACTCTTCAATGCAGTACTAGAAAGCACAGAAGGACTTTTTCCTCCCATCGCTTATCTGGCAGCCTTATAGAATGTATGTTTAGCTGAATCTAGTCTAAGAATTAGGGGCCAGGCCACCTTGTTATCCCACTCTACAGTTCTGAAAAAGGCTTTGTGGTGCCTACAAGTATGCACAGGCATCACACACATGCAATTCCCAACACACAGAGGACAGTGATGTCCTTCATCACCCCATGGAAAGTGTGCTGTGGCTGCCTTGGTAATATGGCTGCTTTCTGTGGCTAAAAAGATTCTTGTAAGCCATGAGCAAACACAGCCATCTTTACCTTCCCACGCAGATCTCTAGTCAAGAATTCAAGAGAATCTGAGAGAGCTCGGGATGTGCTACAGATGTGTTGTTTCTCCACACTGCTCAGACACTGCAGAAAACAAACATACCATACTTGCACACTAACATTCATTTAAAAGCTGATTTAGGAGGAGAGGAACAAAAGTTACGTGAAGGATGCATCTATTGTAGTAAAGAAAAACTACTTTCAGGTACAGACCTGACACCCAGCCAGAACACATTTCTGTCCCTCACGCATACTCCTTTGCAGGGATTCTTAGCCTGCAGTGTTGTCATCCATCACTTGACAGGATTGCTCCACCTTGACTTCCTAGACTGTACTGTTATTGTCGGAGAATGAATGGGGCAGGGATAGAGAACAAGACAAGAGGGGAAGAGTATGGAATCCAACCCTCAGACAGACAGCAGAGCAAAGCCATGAGCATCCCAGGCAGCAGTAGACAGTCAGAGTACTGGCACAGGCAGAGAAAACAATTTCAGTGATTAGAAAGGGACAATACTCACCATCTAACAAAGCTTTTTACAAAGTGATTACAAAAGCTTTCCCTCTCCGACATACTCACATCCATTGCAATGCTTCTCGAACTCTAGTATGCTCACAATTGCAGACTAGGAAAAACAGTTCTGTACAGAAGTAGCCTCCACCTCTGTTCTAAAAGGTCAGTAATTCACTAGGATTCCTCTGAACTCAGAGGCACTCACGAGCCTATTGCTATCCCTTGTGCACCCTGTGGCAGCTGACTCCTATAGCCATTTTTCACAGTCCCACTGCTTGTCAATAAATCACGGTGCTAATTCCTGTGACACCTCCTGTGAAGTGCTCTGGGAATTGTGGCAAAGATTTCTGGGCTGCATCTGAGAACTGGTGGTGAATGGCTGACTTCAGGTTGACATGATGAAGAAAGGTTAAGCTCTTCAGCAGAGCAGCCTCTTAGAAATGATTCATTGTGACTCCAGCAATCCGTTTTCTATACAGCAAGTCTATCCTCTGCATCTGCCTGAACACGTAAGGGGTTTGATGACTGTGTTCTGTGTTGCTCACGTACTTAAGTTTTCCTCTCTTATTACCTGTGAAGGGTGATTGCATTTCCTATGGAATATCCCAGTGATACATCACACTCCAGGGCTGTGTTCCCCCCCACCCCCTAAAGGAAACTCGAGATTACTTCCTCCTTTTCCTTTCTTGAATACCAATCCTCCCACAAGTCTGTGTGTTAGCCACCAGTCTCCCACCAAAGAATAATGGAACTCCTACTCATTAATAGTAAATTATTTTCAGTCAGTAAAGACAAGTCTCTCGGTGAAAACTGGAGAGCCAGGGATGGCACAGCAGAAGACTGTCTGCCCCACAATTGATTCGAATACAGTGGTTTGAAGGAAACCTCAGACTTCAATAGGAACCCATTAAGAACAGCTATTTGCATGGTGCCTGTCTGAACTCTGAGGACAGCAAAGAAAATGGAATCTATCGTGGTCAGCTGATTATTCTTTTTTTCCCCCCCCAATTAGATGCTCTTCAAATAAACACTGGCATCAGAGATCTGAACTAGCAGTCACAAACTGTGTAAAAAGACCTAAGTTACAGAACTCACTTGATTTTCGTATAAAGCAAGAAATTTTGGCTGGGTTTTTTTTGGTTTTGTTTTGTTTATTTTTGTAGAACAGTTCAAGTGCTTGCTTTTTCTACTGCTCCTTTTCTCATTCCTCTCATAGTTCTTCATGACACTTGGATTTGGACAGGGAACTGCTATCTGGGGGACTCTTGAAGCAACTCAAAGGAATTAAGTATCTGAATCCACACTGGAATTCAAAAGCTGTAGATCAAGCAGTTAACAAACTTTGAAAAGGGTGCTTAACAAAAGTACGCAGTCAGATTCCAAGTCTACACATATACAGATACCAAATACAGGTCTGAAAAGGTCTGCTTCCATATCAAACAATGCTTTCTAGCTTGTGCTACAGAAGTGCATGCTCATTTTTGCTGTCCCTGACTTCACCCTATTTTGTACTACAAAAAAGCTGGAACAAGGGTGTTTGAAACTCGAAATTTCTAAAATAACTCCAAGTCTCTTCTAAACAAATATATGTGCATATTTATTCAATTGATTCTCTATATTCATTTCAATCAGGAATGTTTTTTCCAGGGAGGAAAGGGAAAAATTAAAAGCTTTTCTGTCCAGTTTCCCTCCCACCGCCCCCCCCCCCCCAAAANCCCCCCCCAAAAAAAAAGGAAATACCCAAAACAACAAGCCCTAGCAGATGGGTACTCTGGGCTCCATGAATGTCCTTGCCACTGTGCAGGATATCTGGGAAAGCCAAACTACAAAAGCCTCAGTTCGGGTGGGGAACAGTAGGGCATCATGACTGCTAAGAAGCAGGGGGAGCGCAAGATCTGCTGAAGCCATGTATCAATCAGCATGGCAGGGTTACCTTGGAGTTACTGACGTGGAGTGCAACTCCTGGCTCCTTTAAATTTCCTTTAGGCAGTCAAGATGAAAACCTTACCACCTGAGAGCTTATCTCAGCTCTGCTGGGACATGAACAGAGCCCATATGTCTCCGCAAAGCATCTCTTTCTGAGCAGCCCAGTGTTTACTCTAAATTAATTTGGCCAGAAAGTCCCTGACCACCTCCAAGCAGGGGCTGCTGTGAGAATGGAGCTGCTATTTCTACACAGCTGCTGTTCTAAGGAAAAAAAGGCAGCAAAGAGGAAGAACGTAAAGAGCAGCTGGGGGCACTCTGACTGTGAATCAATCAAACAGCACTGGCTGTTGGGCTGGTCTGAGGCACAGGGAGTGCCTGATACACACACAGGAGTGAAATGCTCCCAAACTCCATTACACACACGTTTCCTAAGCTGAAGTCCACAAGGCAAAAGAAACATAAAAATATCATTGAATGGTTGGGTTGGAAGGAACCTTAAGTATTATCTAGTTCCCAACCATCTGCCATGGGCAGGGACAACTTCCACTAGGTTAAGTTGCTCAAAGCCCCATGCAACCTGGGCTTGAGTATTTCCAGGAATGGTGTTAAGATATGGTTAGTAAAATTATTAGAGAGATCTTTCTGCCTGAATTAAGGAGCAAACAACATCCTATGCTGTAAGTCAATAGTACAGATTTTTATTTAACAGTAAATGTGAGGGAGAGAGGGAGAGACAAATAAATAGGAAAGGGGGGGGAGAGTGGGGAGAAAGAGTTTAACAGTCAAAAAAAATATCACAACTGTGGATGATGATGGCATCCCACTGGTTGTCTTCTGATCTTCTCAGTGGGGATGGTCACCTCCACCAGAGGTGGAGAAGGCCCACAAAACAGAATTCAGTGGCTTTATATTCACTCAGGTTCAGGTGAGAACACCCAGGTGTTCTCACCCAGGAACACTCCCCTGGAGTGGGGAGTTTTACACTGGATGATGCAATACTTTGGATCAGAGGACACTTCAGGAGTGTTTGATGGTTTATGACACCTTCTAAGACATTACAGCAATTAAGGCACATCAGCAGGGATGAATACCTTCAAGCTATGTATGAATGTCCTGATACTACTCCAGAAGGGATTTTTCACAGCTGAGCCACTTGTGTAAGAACTTTGGCAGGATAAAAAGCATTTTTCCACTTCCAAGGTTTTACCTCTTATCAGCCTCTTCCTTTATCTTATTCAACACCTAGCTGTAGCCTCCTATGATGGGTATACACATCCCCTCTGCACTTGGGGGACATGGTCAATTGTTTGAGTCATTAACCATTNAGCTATGTATGAATGTCCTGATACTACTCCAGAAGGGATTTTTCACAGCTGAGCCACTTGTGTAAGAACTTTGGCAGGATAAAAAGCATTTTTCCACTTCCAAGGTTTTACCTCTTATCAGCCTCTTCCTTTATCTTATTCAACACCTAGCTGTAGCCTCCTATGATGGGTATACACATCCCCTCTGCACTTGGGGGACATGGTCAATTGTTTGAGTCATTAACCATTAACAGTCCAGTCTCTCAGAATGGGGCATCTACAACTTCTCCAGGCAACCTGTTACAGTGCCTTACCACCCTCATGGCAAAGAATTTCTTTCTAATATAAACCTAGCCTCTCCACATGCTCTTGTAAGAAGTCCCTCCCAGCTCTCCTGCAGGCCCCCTTTATGTATTGAAAGGTGCTCTAAGATCTCCCTGGAGTCTCTGCTTCTCCAGGCTGAACAATCTCAACTCTCTCAGCCTGGCTTTGTAGGAGAGATGCTCCAGCCCTCTGAGCATCTTTGTGGCCCTGCTCTGGACTTGCTTCAACAGATCCATGTCTTTCCTATGCTACAATCCAGAGCTGGATGCAGCACTCCAGGTGAGGTCTCACAGGGGCAGAATAGAGGGGCAGAATCCTGTCCCTCCCTGCTGGCCATTTGGATGCAGCCCAGGATACAACTGGCTTTCCAGGAGGCAAGTGCAAGGTGCCATGTCATGTGCAGTTTCTCATCAACCAACACCCAAAATCTTTCTCTGCCGGGCTGCTCTCAAGCCATTCTCTGCCCAGCCTGTGTCTGTGCTTGGCATTGCTCCGACACATGTAGACAACCTTGCCATCAGCATGACTGCAGCAAGAAGGACAGAAAGGGTTCTTATTCCCAAGAAAAACCAGGTGGCATTGATCCTGGTCAGGACAAGAGAAGGAAAAGAAAGAAATGGACTAGGGGTGCTGCTGTAGTGTTTTTACTAGCCACTATATGGTTATGCTCTACTGCAGCAGCTCAAAAGTGAATGAGAATCCTCTGACAGAGCCTCTCATGAACGGTTAATCTATTTCAAAGATGTTACAGTCTTACATTTATGTGACTAAATGAAGGGAAAGAAAAAAAAACAGAGCTGGAAAACATTGTTCATTAATTGAAAACCAATCCTCTGCTAGCTACTGTCAAAAGCAGCTTCTGGGTTGCTTTTTTCTGCAGAGAAGCTGCTGCTGGGACTTGGCCAGTTCAGCAGTTAAAGGTAATCTCAAAGAATCCCTCAGCAAGTTGTAAAGTGCTTGGGCTGAAGAACAACAAGGTGCTTGAGGACTGACTTGATTGTTTTAATTTGCGTAATACTAGCAGCACTTAAGGATTATTCTGCTTAATTCACCTATTCCAGAAGCAAGACAAAACCAAGCCAGCTTTAATGAATAAACCAGACTTAAAAGTATTTGATTTTATCCCCATGCAGATAAGGAAAAGTGTAAAATCTGGCATCTGGAAAGTGATGTTCTTACATTGTATTTTCTATATACTAATAAGGAGCTAGGGGCATGCATTGACACAACACAGCAGTCAATAGGATCTGACTCCTTGCTGTCAGATCTGTTCCTTTTACTGTTCGGAAAAGAAGAGATGCAGGTCGTCTGAGTACTCCCAAAGTCTCTAAAGATGGTGCCACAGTGCACCTACCTTCCTCCTTCACAGCAGCCAATCCATTTCCTCTCACTTCATTCAACAGACTGTGACAAATGTGCAGATCTCACCCCAGAAGTGTGCAAGTAATTGACTCAAAGGCAAGAATAAATCCTTTCCTACCTATTCTCCACTTATATTTTTAACAGCACAGCCGTCAAAATGCTGCAAATCACTTTTTCCCCCTTACTGTCTCCACTCTGCCTTTTCAGAATATTTTTAGTTGCTCTGATTAAAAATTTACCTCTTAAGTACACTGAGGACACAGTGCATGTCTTGATTACAATTTTGTATAACTTTTTCAGTCTACCTATGTATCTTCCTTGCAAAGGAAGATGTGGAGCCATATCTTTCCTTACTTCCCTTATCTTTCTAACAAAACAGAAATATTAGTAACTAACTGTGAAAGACCGATAGGAAAATAACCTCACAGCAAAATGCAGAAAATACATTGTCAGAATGAAGATGTGAGGCTGTCACATATGATGGGATTAAACAAGACACCTTATACAAGAGAAACATGGCATGCTAAACAGAAAAACACATTTGCAGGTCTTGCCCAAAGCCAAGATAACCTCAGCATTTCTGTATGCTGCCCTTGGTGCTGCATTGTAGGGGACAGGTATTCACCCCTGGACTCTTATCTCTCTCTGTCCTCTTCATCAGGGACAACATGGGTCACAAATGTCTTGTGCCACTTCTATCACATATTCTACCATGTGTGACAAACCAGTACTACTTTTATTACTTTGTCCAGATAGGCTCTAATTACCATCCCTGAAATTCTACATGTGTGCAGCCACAGTACATACCTGAATGTCACCAAAACGTAAGACTGTATCAATGAAGGAATGTAAATCCCTCTTCTTGGGATTCTCTGCATGGCAGCAACTTTAATTTTCTTATTCATAGCAGGCAGAGACCTTTCTACCTTTTAACTGCCATTCAGCCACCCCTTTTTTCCTGTGAAATCTTTTTCCTATCCAAAACTGGAGAAGTCTTGACTACTGAAAAGGAAATTACTTTCTGATTTAATTTCTGAAGGTTATTCATACTGATTAGACAACTTAGACAAGTTGAGTAGTAGAAGGCCTAAACTTAAAGATATGGAAGATAAAACAGCCATTGCAAAAGGTAAGGGAAACACCCCTTTCTTTTCTTCTTTTAGTATCAATGTAGTCCAAAACATTACTTTTTTTTTTTTTTGCAAATGTTTGTTCACTAAAATTTTCCAAGGGGGAAAATGTCAGCTACAAATCCTCACTCACTGTGTATTTGCACAGCAATGCTTAAAGGTCCTTAAAGATCTCCAAGGATTTGAAAGAAATAATTCAGTCAGGTAGCAAAAACAGTGCCACTCCTTCAGGTGTCTGGTTACACAGCTCATGCGGCATCTGACAACCCCAGGCAAGTCATAGTCAACTCACTTCAGACATCATGCATGGAGAAATGTATTCCACCATCCAAATGTATTAAAGTCTAACTGTTTAGAACTAATGCATCAAGCAAAAATAGCTGCAATACACAGGATGGACTGTGGAAAAGGTTTCACTCACTGCAAAGAGATACTTCTCTGCTTGTCTTACAGATGGCCTGCTCCTGTTCTGGCCAAAACCACCACAGTTTCACTCAGTTTCCTTGGCATTTAGAAAAGTCACAACTTTTCCCTCACATATGCTGACTGATTCTTTATATACCTGAGTAACAGGTGTGTTACAGCTGTGTTTTGCATTATTCATCTTGGATGAAGTTAAACCCTAACTGTGTGACACATCACACATTACTCAGTTTACCTCAATGTTGTGTTTTGATTTTGCTCAGTTAGGTTTACCTAAGACACGTTTAGGCTGGAACAGTTCTTAATTACCCCAGCACAGAAACTTGGCATTATCCTAAACTTGTGCTTTTCAGCAATGAGACTCCTTTCTGCTGTATCTTTCAATTGCCTGTGCTTCCCTAAAAGGTGCCTCAATATTATTACCTTATAAAGCAGGTAATTGAGATTTACTTGGTTTCAGGAATCTCTTCCTTGCTTAAACAATTACTTGTCCCATGCTTTTTCCTGCCCCCACTTTCCTTTTCCCTGTAGAGAAATACATTTTCACTGCTAACACACACCATAATGGCAGTTCACTGCAGAATGGGTATCAGTCCAAAGCCCAGTGAAATCTCGAAACATTTCTGAACCACAGAAAAGGCAACTATGCAGTATTGCACAGACAGCCTCTATAAAGGATCTTAATTTAAAGATCTCTTTTTGTGTTATAAATTACTTTTATTTGTATAATATTTTCTATTTTCACATCTTTATAGTCCAATAACTAAGAAAAGCAGTTTAAGAAGGAAAATAAGACTACCAAATGTCCTAATTCCTCATGAAACAGGTGTTTTTAAAGGATTTTAAAAATCTGAATTTTAAATTCTAGAAGTGATTAAATACAAGCATGAACTTATTAAGCTGCTTGTAAGTAACTAACATTCAAAACAGCACCACTGCAGTTTTTCTAGTCCTAGACACTTTTCTTCCATCCTCCACAGATTCACTAAAAATTCAAAATAATGATTACAAGTGCCTAGATCTGTAACATACAGATCCATAGCAACGCTGAGGATCTCTTATGTTAATTTCTGTACCCAGAGGCTTTTCTGCAACACTGAATTAAAGAAGCCACTGTATCATTCCCATAACAAGATGATTATCTAGGAATTAAGACTAAGTAGAAAACTCTTTTCAAAACGTCAGTCTTCCAAGGCCCCTAAAAATCAAACAAAATTACTTATGTGTCTTACATCATCAGTGCTCAAAAGTTACATATCTGTACACATCCTGTTGTAAGAAGAAAGGACAAAACAAACATTATGTCTTAGTCTTCATTAACGATTCCTTGTTAATGCAGTAGATAATCCCCTTGGAATTACTGATTTTTAATGAGACATTTGAAAAGATTGCTTTTACTGTTGTTGCAGGTGAAAAAAACAAGAGGACTACAACATCACTTACCAACAATCCGTTAGCGTCACCTCTCAAATTCTTCAGATATAAAAGTGAGAATTTTTTCCTCCTTATAGTGTCAAAACATATTTGGATGTCAGCTGAGTGTGGTTTAAATGGTTTTAGAAAACAAAACTAGTAAAGGTCCTAAATCTGTGTGGCAATTCTCTGTGAGCAATCAACCTTCCCATCTATTTGCAGAAGTCACAGAGGGAACCAGAGGTGTGTGTATTCCTTGAGGAGGAACAACTGTCATCCCTGGAATATGTTCTGGATACGTCAAAGCATATCAAAGGAGAAAACACACATAGTGGAAAACCTGTCCCAGTAGTGAATCCTGTGCTTACCTCACCACTCTACTAGTGTGAAGACAATATTCTCAGCAAAAAAGAGAAGCATAACCTGTAAGTTGAGCCATGATTCTTGCAGTGCTGCTGGGAGGCTGTCACAGTGTATGTGGATTTTCCCAGTAAGATGCCCAGAGTAATCAGAGAATAATACTGCCACTGTCTGAAGAAGCAGAGAACAAAATTTCTCCCAACTTTCAGACTTGGAAGAGCTGCTTGCACTACACATAGGATTTTCCCCTAAGAGATAACAATGAAGATAATTGCTGGTTTGGTATCACTGAGGAGAATGTAGACAAAAAGTGGCAATGAGCACTGAGGTGTTACACGTACAGTAAACTTTCAGCATGAATGAATGGAAGGACCAGTTCCAGAGAGGGGTTCAACAACTCAGTTTTCACAAAAAAAAAGTTGATTGTACTGTATCAGAACCATCATGATAGAACACAGCAGGATCTGTGTGCAAAGCCTTCAATGTCTATGTACTTGGGCTAACTGATACTATGGTGCACCCCAAGTGACAATAAGATGTTATCCGTACCGGCAATAAACTTGCTTCTCGACTTCCCTGAAAGACATAGTCTGTTCTTTACAATCAAAAGTACTCATTATCTTATCCTAACCTGTATTCCTCTTCTGCACACACCATCTTGAGTAAAGGGTTAAGAGCCTTTTGCATTATTTTCATGTGAGAAAGACTCAAGAATTAATGACTCAAAGCTTTAAGATGCCCACACAAATTTCATTTCCATTTCTGTTTCTTCACAAAGCACAAACAGTCTCATATAACACTACACAAAAAGGGTAAAAAGGAAAAAAAAACCTCAAAAAATAAAAATCCACTGAAACACCATGAAAGCTATGTCATAGAACAATCTATTCAACTGGCTTGCATCACATACCAAATTCAAAAGAACAGCAGAGTTAAACACCTGGATGTAGAAAGCAGAAAATAAAAAATCTATAGGTGTTGGAGAACAACATGAAGCATTTTCCTGTTATCTTCAAAAAGGGCTTATTATCTGCCTTCCTACAGCACTTAAAAAAGTCTCAAGACAAATTATTTTAAACCTCAGTTTTAGAAAGCTAG
Source organism: Irena cyanogastra (assembly GCA_013397155.1). Classification (NCBI taxonomy): domain Eukaryota; kingdom Metazoa; phylum Chordata; class Aves; order Passeriformes; family Irenidae; genus Irena; species Irena cyanogastra. The sequence continues at coordinate 620,039 of VWZV01014850.1, forward strand.
ATAGCCAGCAGCTTTTCTACTTCTTGATTTGGAAACAGCAAATTGAAAACCAGGACATATGTAATAGCTGATACTTGTCTGGTTTTGAGGAAACTGTTATTACCAGTTGGACAAATACCCTGTGCACTCCCTGGTCATGTCAGTGCTGCTATACCCCTATGGTGTTCTGCAGCCTGAGAGACTGTTCAACAGCATATAAATAAGTGTCAGAAAGAAATGAACAAGGTCTTTTTTTTTTTTCTCCCAGTTGAACATCAACAATAGCATTCTGCAACAAACCATTATTAGCACTGACATTATAGTAAAGGTCTAGTAGTGTGTCAGGACTTGAAGAAGAAAGGAAAAGAACAAGGAGACAAACTTCATTCACTTAGCAAAGTGCAGGACTAGGATATCAGACACGCTACAGACAGGAGTGTCACACACTGCCAGATGTGTTGAGGAAGGCAGTTGTTCCCTGTTGCTGTCAAAACCTGAGTACAAAGCATTGGGGTAGTCTGAATACCAGAAGCTCAGGTACTAGTGGAAAACTGAAAAATAGGTAATATTTCTTTTAAATAGAAAGTTTGGCTTTTTTTTTGCTGCAGGAAAGTTTTGGAGCTAAAAAATGAAATGTGCAAATATTGTAAGAATCAAGAACTTCTTGGTATACAGAACTAAAATATTCACAAAATATTTATACTATGACCACCAGAAAAAGGTATTAAAATTTTCACTTACTTTGGATGGGCAAATTCATCCAGTAGGACAACCTTTTCTATCAAGTCTCCACCAATGGTTCGAACCAAATCATAGAAATCATTCTGCGAGTATGGCCCAGAAGGCAGCCAAAATGAGATGTCATTGATCAAAGGCGGATATCTGCTGAGTGGCTAAAAGAAATTTAAAAACATACCTTTATACATGGTTGGACTTGATAATTATATCTACAACTGTTCTGAATTTACATAACACACAAATACACAGTTTAGAGGCTTTTTGAGACGGTCTTTGAAGAGCAAACTGACCTCATAAACAGCTGAGACAGAAGATTTTATACTAGGAAATGTCTTTTAAAGATCCCCTCACAACAACTTTGATTTATTCATTCATAAGAAAAATCTTGTTTTGTTTGCTAAAATCAGTGTTTATGACCATGAACACACTTCTGCAACAAAGCTGCTTAGAAGGAAGAGATAATGTCAGGTGGTTTTTCACTGGGTAGAACTGCATTTTTTAAAAGCATTTTCCAGACTTTTTCATATTCAAAACTTCTTATCACATTCAGGTATAAAATTTATATGCATTTTACAGGACTCCTATATTACACAACATATTTATTATTTTTGCTATCAAATTTTTAACGAATTCTTATAAATAGGCACCTTCTTATTAAAATGTTTTAGCAAGAAACACACTTTAGCTTAAAAAGAGGGATCAGTTCACTTTCTGGTGATTTTTGTAGACATCCAAACATCTACAACAACAAAAAAGGTATGGCTGTTAACATGGTTATTCATTCCACAAGAACCACAACAGGCTTTTAAACACAAAGGGTCATCTTTGCTGCACACACAAAGTGGGCAGACAGTGTATTTGTTATTTGTAAAAACAGGAAGAGAAAGAGAAATGAAACCAGATAATTAACTTTTCAGTTTTGATGAAACTTCCCAGGACTCTGTGGATTTCACATCTCACCTTTGGTGAGATGCTTCTCCTTCTGAAGAACAGAAAATGGTAACATTCTCCTTTCATGACCTCTAGGTTACACAGTTTCTTACTTCTGCCTTGCATTAATTCCCTGCAGTTGAAAAAAGTACTTTTGCACAAGATTGTTGGAGTCTGGAGGAAAAAATACCTATTTTATTATTTTCTTTATATGTACAAGAGATTCCATGTGTACACCTTGGTCTATACAATATAATATCTCACTCAAAAATGTATTCCATGGCTGGGAATGTTTTATCATGGAGCAGTGGAAACTCAAATGAGTACCTGCGAAAACAATAAACCCATTAATAAGGCAAGTTTACAGCATTCTGATTTACTCAAATACTGTTCTGTAGAGTGTAAACTAGTCAATAAATATCTGATAAAGAATACAGTGCAAGTTTTAAATTACTAACACCTCCACCAAATAAAATTGTGAATCACAAATGATTATTGAACTTGTTAAAAGGAATAAACTTGTCAAATGAATCCATATCCTGTACATCAAATTAAAAAAAAAAGGAAACTTGCACAACAAATCCATTGCAAAAGAGCTTTTGATAAAACACTAATGAATGAAATGCAAATGTCTCTGCTATACAAAAGTCACAGCTGCAAATGCTGGAGACGCTTCTCGGACAACAACCAGATACATGTGTCAGTGTAAATAAAGTTATAATCCTGCAGCAGAACCCTATATTCTCACCTCATTCCTATCTACCACTTTATTTACCATGGCTATAGTTCAGGAATATACTAAACACCCTTCAAAGCTTCGCAGGACTAATACAAAACTCACTGAACTTACAGTTCAAGACATTTAATCATTTAACCAGAAGATGTGGCTCATGAGCCTTAGCATGATCAAGGCACCTACTTTAATTCACACAGGTACAAGGACAATAAAGAAAAATAATTACATGTTCACGTAACTCAGAAATGTCCTGTGCTCGTTTGGGCAATAATTAATTGTCTTCACAGGGGCTAGCATGGGGCTGTGTTTTTGATTTGTGCGGAACACATGGTTGGTAACATAGAAATGGTTTTGCTATGGCTGGGCGGTATTTGCACAGAGCAAAAGCCTTTTCTGCTTTCCATACTGCCACACTGGCAAGAAAGCTGGGGAATCTGGGAGGAGACATAGCTGGGATAGGTGACCCCAAGTGACCAAAGGGATATTCCAGACCATACGACATGCTTGCTGCTCAGTATACAAACTGCAAAGAAGAAAAGGGAAGGGGGAATATGTGGAGTGATGGTGCTTGTTTTCCCAGGTAGCCATCATATGTGATGGAGCCCTGCTCCCCTGGAGATGGACTGCCCATGGGAAGCAGGGAATTAATTTCTTGTGTGTGCAGCTTTTTCTCTCCAGTGTCACTAGCACGGATACAGAATTGTTGTAATTTTGTGTGTGTATGCTTGTGTGTATTACGAAGACTGGAAGGACAAATGCTTAAAACATAACATAAGCATAAATTTTTATTATTAGCTACTAACCTTTTCTCAGAGCCTTGCAATACAGAAAAATCTTTTATGGTAAAAGGCAAGGCAATAATCCCATATTATATTGTCCCTTCACCACCTGGCTGCAGTCAATATCATTGCAGTAAGTCTTATATCAACACTAAAGTTAGTATAAGGATAAAATTCCTAGTTCTCAAATGTTATCGATCTGTTTGTTGTAGAGCTACATGAGTCACATCATAGTTTATTAGCTACACCTAAAATGTGAATAGGATACTAAAGAGTCTCCAATTGGCAAGGTAAAATGAAGTTCCTAAATTTGTATTCAGGCACTCCAGCAAATACATACTGTGGTCCAACAGACTGCTTCACCATTCTTTGATCCTTTCTAAACTCTCCTGCTCTTTAACAGCAGACTGGTCCAAAGTCCATTGACTTTGATCTTTTTTCAAGTTCAAGGCAAATGCCAACCCTGGAGACCATTTCCTTATGAATTTACAGACATTCAAAGGCCCCCCTTAAGAGACATGTGTTCTTCCCACTAAATCTTGTACTCTGCTGTCGCCTCCAGTCACCACAGCTACATTCTCTTCATGGCTCAGGAGTCCTCCAGCACAATGCTTGGAGAAGCTACCAGGATGCATCTGGTTCTGCAGTCTGTGTGCTGGCTGAACTCTAGCACACTACCCAAGCCTGGAAGCCCTGCTAGTCCTCCTTCCACACCCTGATCACATCCTTAGGTTTTTGAGGAACTGAAAAGAAGTTTAGGAAATAGCAGAACTGATCATATCTGCAGAGTGCTGCTGCAGGGCACTAACCAAGTGTGTCATCAAGCACTGCTAATGCACAGACATCCCTGCACTCCTCCTTTTCGTTCCATCAGAGCTTTGCCACCACAGTGCTACTTTAAATGTTCTCTTTACTTTCTGTTTCAAACACTTCAGCATACTATCATTGACATTTTTCAACAGCCTCAGAAAACAAATGCTTTCCCACAAATTACATTATCTATAGGACTCAACCCATCTTGTAGGAAATATTGCAAAAAATGACATCACATTTTTCAATTATTCAAGGTGAAAACATTTAGGAGTGCTGAATTACTATAATTTCTTTAAATAATAAAATGGAAGTTTATGGTGACCCACCCTCAATGATATATATTTACTAGTCATCAGTCACGGTTCTTTCTCTGGCCAATAAATAAGCCATGTACATCCTGAAACTGCAAGCTTTTCCTGCTCAGGATGCTAATTTTAGTACAGAAATGGGTAGTTGGACACCAGTGCTATAACCTGCTCTGCCAGCCTGCCTTGCCTACGCCTACATGTACCTGAGGAGTGCACCACTAAAAACACAGGGCTGTTACTCTTTCATGTGGGTTGGTGATAGTTTAGGGCATTCTTCATCTCTACCTCTCTGCTCTGCCTTTCTGTCCAAGATTACTGCCCCTGCAGCAGCAGATAAAACAAACATGTGCCTGTTCCTTCACCGCTGCAGCTCACAGCCTGCTGTAGCCAGCTGAAAATTGCCCCTCTCACTGGTTTACGCTAATATGTGCTGGATGAAGAATTGCAGCAGTTCGAGTCATTGGAGGACAACTTAAGCAGCAACAGGATCCACCAGAATTCATCTGTCAGCATAAAATAGCAAATACTTGGGCTCTGTGCTCTGTGTATGTTGCCACGCCAAGGCACTACTCCGGATGCTTTGGCAGCAGGAATCATCAAGTGATCATCCTAAGAGTGGTACCTGTTCATCCACACATGGGAAAGGCTCATCAGCTAGGCTGGATCCAGATACCTCACAGCTGTAAGGGAGAGAAACCTCTGAGCGCAGAACCTCCTAAGCTGCAGTAAAAACAGCTGGCGATGATGCACAGCCAGTGCCAGTGAATAACCCACACAAGGCCACAAAGTGTCTTTAGCCCAGAGTCGCAAAAATCAGGATGCACACCAGAAATTTCCACAAATATTTATCATTAGGAAAAAAAGCCACTTTTCCCCTGACGCAGTGACCATGGGTGCAACATGGCAAGCGGACAGGAGAGGTTTTGTGCTGTGGCTGCTCACTCCATTCCTTCCCTGCTGCCAGCTGCAGATGGGACAAAACAAACGAGTGACAAATACAGCAGAAGAAAAAGCTGTACTTGTATTTTGACAGTGGCAACACAAATGCAAGGTTAACAACAACACGTACCAGAAACTGGGTTAGCAATTCCACAGCAGCCAAGCTATTAAAAAGTCAGCCATGCTTTACTGCCATCACCAGTCTAAGCCAGAAAAATATGAGACTCAGCAGCATCGTGGCTGCTAAGCTTTAACAGTCCTCCCTTGCCCATGTTTTGGAGAAATATCTACATAAACTATACAGTTTTAATGCAACATCATATTCGCATCAAAATGAAAACTACAGTCTTGTAATAACCGAACCTTTCTTAATATATTCCATGGTGAAACTACATTAATTCAGTGTTATCATAAGAAATTTAAACACGTAACAGGCATGAAATTAAAATTTGAAAATTTACAGCAGTAACTTAACCCCCATGTACATAATGAAGTTTCCTGCATTAGTGTGTATACTTCTAGATTTACACTTCCGTATTTATGACCAGTGTAGATAAATTACAATTGTTTCAGGGAGCATAACTTTGAATTTCTTGGCTGCCATGGCTTAAAATTTAGTCACAATATTCCTCATTATTAAAATTTTTCTACCCTCCTTACCAAATTGATTTTTTCCTTAGATATATATAGTAAGTTCTATATATTCTTACATGTACACACACACACACATATGTATTTACATTTTTATGTATAAACACACACACACACACATCTTCAAAGGAGGAAATGTAAATTCCAACAGACAACTACCATAAGATCTGAGGAGCAGATATAAAATATGTTCTGGGATTAAGCTCTTAAAACCAAAGCAAATAGACTAGTCTGGGATCAATGCACTGCTCTATCCTCCTGCAGGGACTGGCAAAATCATGTTAGCCATGCTGATGCTCTGAGCTTTTCGGTGAATGAACACAGAAGTATGATCAGCCCTTTTCAAACACCAATCTGCTCACCCCAACAGAATTCTTACCGTTGAAAAGCTCACATACAGGTACAGGGAACACCTATGTTCATGGGAACATCAAGTGCTCCATGTATTTCAGGCACTCTGCTTGTACATGGACCATTCTGAGTGGAGGAGGTTTTCTTTGTACATGGAGATATTCAAGAACAATCTGGATGCAATCTTGTCCCATGAGCTCTAGGATGACATTGTTTCAGCAGGGAGGTCGGACCAGATGACCTGCTGTGGTGCCTTCCAACCTGACCCATCCTGCGGTTCTGACATTCTACATCCAGCTTGAACGGGGAGGGGCCCTGGGGCTACAGACCTGTCTTCCTAGCTAAGTCTCAACCTTCAGTGTGAGTTGACACAAACCTGTGGACCAGGTCCCTCTTCGCTGTGCAGTGCATGTCAGCATGAGAGCTCTGTCCCCTTTCCACCTAAACTATTCTCCATGGGGTCTTCTTGGAGATAACAATTTCTTTCTTGAGCCCTATTCTAGGTTCCCTGAAGGTGCAAAGCAAGAAAGAGTTTAACTGCTTATATTCTGGCTAAGCAGTCAACTGGCAGCTCTCCATATCATCCCGCTTAGCCACCTTTTTCAATGCTCATCAAGAACCTTTGATCAGGTAAACTCCCTTAAGACACAAAATAAATGCACACACACATGTGCACATGCCCAGGAGCAAGTGTAGCCTTTCTTGCATGCTAGAAGTTACAGCTCTTATAGAGGAACCTGCCTGACAAAGGAAAGTCAGTATCTAATACGACACTGAAAAAATTAAGATGTGTAACAGCCAGTGAAGAGATTAAACTTCATTGATAAGCTCCACCTTTTCCAAGGAGCAGAAAGAATGCACCAGAGGACTGGTGCTGGTGGCAGAATGAGTGAGTAGAATGCTTGCCTTTATGCACTTTCACCCAAAAGTAATGCTGATTACTAAACCTCTGCGGCCCCATTGGAAAGGGACACTGTGTTCTTACAACATTTTATTAAAATACAGTAACTTTATTTTAAAGTCAAGCTTGTTTAAATTTGTAATGAAAATGTGTCAAGTTTAAAGTCACAATATACTTCTCTGAGTGCAAATGTGCATTTTAAACTGACCTGTGCTCAGAAAGCCAAGAAATAAGACATGGCTTTTGAGAAGATTTCAAGACACAGAAGAACACTTGCATTGCCACTGTAAGGGTTACGATTCTAAATGATTAGTAAGGAATTGAAAAAAAAGTCAGAAAAGACATAAAGAAGATGAAAGTATTGACCTAATCCTAATAAAAGCAAGGACGTTACAGGGTACACAGCAGAGATATTCCCAGATACCTGTTCCCTTGGGCATTTGGATATGCCTTGCTTCTTGTGATCTGATTATAAAAACCACCAAAGGATAAGTATAAATTATTCCTAAATACCAGTTATGGACTCTATGCTCTGTGTTTAATGAGGCAAAAATGACTTCTCATTTTCACAGAACAAAGTAAGACTCACAGGGAGAATCAGCAAAAGGGATTGCTCTCTACTACTCACTCCCACATCACAGCTTCTTACAAACCCCTTTTGAAAGTATCAGGGTGAAGAAGCAATTAGCCTGACGTTTTCCTTCAGCAGTTCTATGTCCACTGTGGACAAAAATGCATTTTCCTCATGCTTCTTTCCCTAGCTCCTAGCTGATGGCCTACCAAGCTAGTTGGTTTCACAATGCCCATCCCCCATTTCAATCACAGATGCATCACTGCAAAACAACGAAAAACTGAGAAATACTTTTTCTGTTACTGCTTTTCCATTTGAGCATTTGCTGCCACAGAACTCATGTGACATCAAGTGGAACTGATGGGACAATCCTTACTCTGTTGTAATATCTTCAAGAGAAAACAAGCAAGCTGCTATCCTGGGAAAGGAAACCAGTGATTTGGAATGACCAAAATGGTAAAGCGGATTCTCACAGCAAACCTAGAAATTAACACTTATGACTGCCTTTTGCACAGGCTGTCCATATTCTGTCTGTCCTTCCTACCCAAATATCCCATGCCACAGGCAAAATCACAGGCAAGGGTAAAAAGAAGAGAAGACACAACCTCAGAAAACAAACTGCCAACAAATAAAAAAAAGTATGTGTCCTGCACTTCTCTAAAAATACCTGCCATGCCTGCAAGGAACAGGTAATAAGCTGGTATAAGTCAGCAGAAACCCAGCTTCTTGGATGGTATCAAGAATTTTCTCTTCAGCAGTGCTGAGCACCTGCAATTCCTGCAGAAGGCTTTGGGTGCTGCAGGCATTTGGTGTTTGCCATACTCAGAAGTCAGGCTTCCTTCTTTCTGATGGTTTGGCTTGTATATTTTTTCTCATTATGCTTAATAATAATGCTGAGATAAATAGCTCCGTGGAGTAAAATACTGTACCCATCAACAATTCATATAAAAGAGTTATATCTAAATAAACAATGCAAGTATTTGCAAAAAGTCTGCAGCAATATGAAGATGTATTTCTTCCAAAAACATAGTGTAACAATGGAAACAAAGTGCACTCAATATTTTACTTTTGCTTAGATGAAAACCTCATATAAAACATTGTTGATTGTATTTCTTTTTCTGCTCATTAAATGCACCATTCCAGAGAGTTACTGTTTAAATTGCAGAATCTCCAGAACACTTGAATGTGACTTAGACCAAAATAAGCTGGCATTGTGAATCTGACAGGCACATGCAACATCTGAAAAAGTCCTTCTTCCCACCTACCAACCTATACTTCTTTTTTCTCTCTCCTTCCTAAAAAACATAGAGATTTCCAATACATCAGCAATGACACTTCATATTTCTTGGCTATAACTTCACATAACGCCCTGGAAATTGCTAAGCAACAAAGGAATTATTTTTCTACACTTCCCAGAGCTAATCTGTACCATCTCACCATGTAAGAAATTTACCCAGGAATGTTACTGGTGATTTTAAAATATTCTTATGACTTCCAGTACCACTGACACAGCTGGGTTTCCTTCTTGTCTTGGGAAAACTGCCCAAGTGGCAGAGGAAGAGGCTGCCCAGGGAAGTAGCAAAATCACTGTCCCTGGAAGTGTTCAAAAGGTGAGTGCATGTGGCACCTGGGGACATGGCTTAGTAGTGAATATGGTGATGATAGCGTAACAGTGGACTTGGTGATCTTTTTGGTCTTTTCCAACCCTAAGGATTATATGATTCTATGACTCTTGGCAAAATCCAGTATTTTTAGTTTCCAGAGTAACTAACTTTACTTCCCTCAAACCCCCTCCCCCCGCCACCTCCCCATTTAAGTATGAAATTCATACAAATTACAACCACTAAAGTCCAAAACTCATTATATAACACCAAGGTAGTGTAGCAAGATAAAACTTTAAAGTACAGTAGGTAAGCTAGAGAGAAACAGAAATGAAAGGCTCTACTTATTTGCCCATTCCTCAGAAGAGGGACAAAAGCCTTTAATTTTTTTCTCTCAGACAGACCCTGAGTGTTCCTAAAGCTATACTCTTGTTAAAGGATAACAGCAATTAGAAAGAGAAAACTACAGAGAAGCCCTAAGCTGAGAACAGACCAAGCACAAAAAGGTACAAAAAGCACACTAAGCATTTCAGTATGCAATGACAAAATGTAGACAACATTTAAATCTCGACAAGCAGAATCTTGGTGCAGAACAGATATTTCTTTAATGCCTTTCCTTATTTTACAAGAATCAGAAAATGGGTTCACTCCTGCTGACTTAGGAGAACAGGTTACATGTGGGAATAATTATGCAAATTTGATTATTGGACTGCATATGCACTTCTGCACAGACAGGAGGATGCAATCAATCCTCAAAAGAGGGGATTTCTTCCCATTATTAATTTTTCTAAATCTGCATAGCCAAATTCTCTGCAGCACATGCACCCGTGAAGCATCACTTGCTTGTCACATTTTGTTTTAGGCTGTCACTGCAGTAGTTCATGCAAGATGAAGGAAATTGAGGATTGGTATGGTAAGAGTAAGACAGTTCTTCCCAACTGTGCCTTCTGTTGTTTGGCTATTCTCTGTAGCCTAATTCATATTCTGATCAGAGAAGTGGTAGCTGAAAATCAGGGGTTTTTTATTAACACCATGTACTTCAAAAGGTGCTTCTGTTCATGCACACACACATACAGAGATTGTTCTTCCCAGGCCTCATTTCCTAGGGACACTCCTCAGCTCAGCTGCAATGTCTAATCATGCTACAGATGATGACTGTAGAGGCTTAGACATGATTTTAAAGATCACTTTATCAGAAGCTCTTTGCAAGGTGTATCTTTTACATGAAAACCATTGGCACCGGTGTTAAAAGAACTATCAAATAAACTCATGTATGATAACCCCCATCTTTTTAGCTAACTCTGGAAAAATGAATAAGAGCTTATTTCCTACTAGTTTCGAGATTTCTGGTTTTTTTCTTTTTATATTTCTGTGGCTGTGTGTGCACACCAGCATATACCTGTATCTCTGAAGACATACTCACACAGTGTGTGATTGGACACATTTTAAACAGAAGTTTATTCTTACATCAAATGCATAACATATACTCACAAAGATGTATTTAACCCTGCTACAGGCATGCACATATTCAGATTGTGGTAATTACCTAGGACTGCCAGCCAGAAACCAGGGTCCCATTAGGCAGATAGAGGACAAAATAGTAATTCCTGTCCTGAAGAACTTTCCACACTAAGGTAGTTTGGAGAAGAGATACTGAGGCAGGAGATACAAGAAAACTACAATTGTAAACAGCATGGAAAACAGAATTATTAAGTAATTTCTCAGGTCAGGGCCAAAGACTAAAGTCAAGATATTTTCTGTGCCATCCTCCTAACCAGAATTCTATTACTCACAGTGTAAATTAAACCAATATTGGAAAACCATTGGAACTGTGTAAGGGTTACCCTCCTTACTAGCTACATACTTTTGCAGACAATAAACTGAAAGCTCTGAACATATGTGGACTCCTGTCAAAACCACTAGCTTCTCATAGCTTCACACAACCTATGCGAAATCTATTGTTATTTCAGATTTTCAGGTTTACTTCTTCACCTAATATTAATTTAATGTGGGTTTCAGCATATATTTCAGTGCTGGAAATTGCTCCATGGCTTATTTAAGCACTTTGTATAACCATTATTCTTCATCATTTGGGATGCAATAAAGACCGGTTGACATATTCAGCAGCAAAATTACTCATTTGTGAGTTATTTGTTTCAAAGAGCCTCAGCCAGTCAAACTGCAAATACATGAGGTTCAGAGATCAGAGCAAACCACTGTAACATATGCTTTTTGAAGCTTATTGCAGTTTTTGCTAAGTAATAATTTAGATAGTATCAGGTGTACTTTGACTAGGGTGCATTGGCTTCTGCCTAGGAAAAAAAACCATCAGCAGTAAAATGGTTCTAATGACAGTAACTGCACAGTGCAGCAGCATTCATAACTGCAAAATCATTTTTTATCTACATCACATAGAAGTGATGCGGTCAAAATGCAGTCAAGGCTACAGTAGCTGCTTTTTGTTCAAAAACAAATTGGAAGGAAGTCCCTGGTGGTCTGTTCTCAGTTGCTAGGAATGTCTTTCACTAGTACTGAGGACACACCTGCTGAGTATATTCACCCCTCACCTCCTATACTGCCTCCAAAAATGAAAGTACTGTCTCATCAGTTGTGCTGATGGCATGAAGCAACACTGAGAAGTGGCTCAGGGAACAGATACAGCTTTAAGGAACTGCAGAGGAAAAAGCTCCCTGATTCATCTCAAAGTGTAGCCATAAAAGTAGCTTCTGTAATACATGTGGAACAGCAAAGCAGAAGAGCACATGGGAACAAAAAAACCCCCAAAACTATGCTTCTCATCCTAACACTGTGAGAAACAAGGCTCTGGGAAAGAGTGGTAACGAACAGCTCAAACCCACCAAAACCCTTCAAATGAAAAAAAGTCCCAACAGCTGTCTCTGGACCTGCAGTCAAAAGAGAGGACATCTGCCAGGTGGATACACTGGTATCCCACATACCTAGCTTCCAAAATCCCCTGTAGCACTTGATAGGTTTATTAGTAAAGCCCTGGACCTCTCATATAACTGAAAATCTATAGGAAACACAAAATTATATTCAGGTTTTAGAATTACCTGCCATGACACAAAAAATTGACTGGTGAATAAAGTATGTGTTAGCATAAACAGAAAGTAAGGATGACATATTTTTGCTCTCTAAACACATATATAATATACACACATACTCCACACACTCTAAACAAATTCCAGCTGTGACAGTTATGTACAAAGCAGAAAACTCCTTAACATTAAAAAAAGAACAGATCAAATCAGCTATTTTGCTTCAAGTCACCACCAGCAAAATCTAAACGTGCTATTGGGGTGAAACAAGTTAACAGAGATGAAGACGAGAGTTTTCAACTATTCTAAGACTGTGAAAACAACATAGAAATAATTAAAGTATTTTCAAGGAATGTAGGTGAAAGAGAGTCAGAGAGTGGTGCTTTTGCTAATGAATGTCATAGGCTTGTCTGTACATCCAACTGTTATCGAGGTGGCTGCTAAATGGATGAAATGGATTTACTTTGACCTTTGGTACTTCAGCAGACAACACAGTACGTAAGATAAATACCACCAACTAATCTAGGCAGAAAGGGCTATTGACATTTTTTATTTATTCATTTTATTTACTTAGAAAAGTACAAGCAGAAAGGAATTAAACTATTGCTGATTTGTTCACGTTCAATGGGAGGCTATCAGTGAGACTAGATTGCAGTGGGTGGGTGGAGAGATAGAAGCAGGATATGTGAGAAAATCTGCATCATTGGTATTAGCTCAGAGGGTAGCAGCTAGATTGTTGGGAACCACACCCCTTGTCAGTGCTAATTTTTACCAAGAGTTTCAGTAATATGCTCTCAAGCACATGGTATAATTCTTGGGTGGCCCTGTGCAGGGCCAGGAGCTGGACTGTGATGATCCTTGTGGGTCCCTTCTGGCTTAGAATATTCTGTGATTCTGTGAATCATCTCAGTACAGCCTTTGTCATGGGCCCTCGCTCTGACACACTAAGTGTTTCACAAATCCAGAAGCAGAATTGGAAGTCACCCACACTCATCTCAAAACTGATGATAAGTACTTTAAAAACTTGCTTTGATGGCTAGTGGTCATAATTTTTGTGGTCCCTCATACTTGTTGATCTTTCAAAAGGAGATCAGGAGTAGATGTGTATAGTACAAAACGCATGAAAACTTTCTGATTATCTAGAAAAAGACTTCTGCATCAATCTCAACAGTTTTTGCTATAAACCCACTCTCCTTTCCTGCGTCTTTCTTCCCTTTTCATCCCATTCCTCCCAATCTGCTTAAACTTAACTTTAAACCAGACTTCTTCATATGGCTCCCAATGCTTAAAGTACAGCACTTCTCTCTTCTACGTTTCTTTCACTTTGTCTTATATGAGTGTATCAGTGCTTTGTATTCAGTCCCATGTGACTGTCCATCCCATTTGCTCATTCTGAGCTCCTACTTTCTTCTTTCCTTACTGTGTTTTCAGCCAATTTTCTTTAGTTGAGAATGGGAATTCAAGCGCCGTTTACTCTCCAGAATTTTGCTTGTTGACTTTTTTTACCCAAGTGTTGATCAGCAAAACTGGCTTAGAACAAAGATTTTGCAAATTAAGTTTGTAGTTTGTCAGATTAAACTCTTCTTGCTTATAACAGTCATTTTGAAAGTTTCCACTGCTTCAGCCCTGCAAGGTGCTGATCACTCTCAGTTGGATCCCATGAAATGTGGAGATCTCTGACCTGAAGCTATTTAGGCATTTGGGATATATTTGACTGAGCATAGGAACTATCGCATTGATTTAAATGGGACTGCTTGCAAATTTAAAGCTCAGCATGTGCTTCAGTACTTTGCCTGGCTGGGGCCAGAGGGCTCAAGTTCCCAGAGCTTCAATACCAGCACTACCTACAAATGATACAAGACAGAACATTCTGATGAGCAGACTTGATGATCAAGTGATTTCTAACCAAATCGTACAGCTTAGTGCAGCATCTCTGCAATGAAGAATGTATTTTTGCTCACTTTCCATGCATATCCTTCACTAAAAAAGGAGTTTCATGGTGCTCTGCAGAGCATACAGACAAACCTGAGATGATATACGGCACTGTAACGTCTTATTGACATTTGCTTAAGATGATCCATGTAAGTCACTCTTAGATATTCAACCTTCCCAAAGTCACGCCAGTAAAATGTTTATGTTACAACACCATCAAGATATTCTCGATTGTACCTCCACATGCAGACACACACATTATATATCTTCAATTACATTAAAACTATTTACAGAGTAAGTCACAGTTGAAGCTATACCTTATTTGTTCAAACATCCAAGTTAAATTTACATACTAATGGCTGCATATTTGGCTTTAATAGTAGCCAAATAGATTTGGCTTTAATAGATTTATTAGAAAATAAACATAATAAATGAATAACCATTTTAGCATGGAGTTACCTAATCTTGGTGAAAAATATCTGAAAATGCAGCAACCAGGGAATCTATTTAATTTTTATTTGAAAATAACACTAATCACAGACTAAGAAGATAAATATAAATTATACAGAGTAGCACACTAATGATAGATCAGACAGACCCACCCTGTGCAGTGAATGCAATAAGATCGAACTGGTTGAAATGGATGATATATACTCCAGATGCTCTCCTTCTCAAGCTTGGAATAAAGGATATAGACTAGGATGGTTTAATTTGCTGAAGTTTCCCCTCACATTTGACAGTGCACTTTATTTTCAGCATCTTCTAAAGCTTCAGGACAAGCTCTGTGTCCCCTAACAACAATCAGGCTTGTGCACAGGAAAGATGCACGGGGATGATTACTGTCCCTGAAAACTGAAAAGTACACAGTAAGGTAGAAAAGTTGGACTGTCTAATGGTGTGAACAAGAGGCCTCACATACACAGCAAACAGCGCCAACTGTGTAAAACCTTTGTCATTAGAACTGGAGCTTAATTCCTACAGCACAATGAGCAAAGACAAATGGGAGCAAGCAGGCCCAGCCTCTGCTGTCTTGCACAGGAGGAAGAGGAGCCTGCTTTGATTTCCTTTCCACTATAATGCATCGCTTCTTTCCACACAACTACATCTGTTTGATTATGTACTTTTCCTCATCTCTGCTATTCTCAACTGTTCACTTTTCAAAGCAGAAACTGTCCTGGATTAGGGCCACATACACCATTCTGGCTACAGCTGTGCAGGAGGTGAACAGTGTCAATTCAAGTTGTTTGTCAAGTCTCCTCAACCCACTGCCAAAGCCTACCATCCCCTCAGGTCTCCCAGCAATGCTGCTCCACGAGCTTTTTCTCTTCTGGAGCTATTAAAATGACCCTGCTTAGAAAGTCTATTATTTTGAGTTTTGAAGCTACCAGGTAAGTATAAAGGAATTGAATTTTGAGAGACTGCATGTGCCAGCAGATACTAGGAAGAAGCAGCCCCTGGAGATGATGGAAGAGGGTGATAAAAAATAGGTGGTGCTAGGCTTATTGCAGATATTGCAGAATATTACAGATAATGCAGAAATTAGGAAATCAAGAAGACAGCAATTCCCATAATCTCACAGAGAGAGTCTGTCGTTTTGCTAGAAATCTGATCCAGTTTCTTTCTGTACCAGTGCCAGAACAGCCATAATCATACTTCTGCTTGACCTCAGTGCAGGCCACAAAGCTCCTCGGCAATTGAAATAAATAACTATTAGAAAAAACAGCAGCCAGAGACACCGGCAGCATCAAATGAAAGTGACTTTGTGAAGGGAGAACACATCAGGAGTCACTTGACATGATGTGCCACTTGCTTGCCTTGGTAGCAGAATGATGGATGCTCCAGGATCCTTCCTGCTGCCAGAGACCTTTCTTCTTAATCAACACCTCTGGGCACACCACACTACACATGAACTGTGAGTGTCTTCCATGCCTTCTATCTCTAAATGTAATTTCATTTTTGTATCTTTCCTTGAGAGTTGTCAGTCCATGGATTTTGTTTTTTTGGTAAGAATGGTGGCTCAGCATAAAGCAGAAAGCGACTACATGGAACTGTGTTCAGGGCCCTGACAAATAGGGATATAACACAGCAGACTAGATCGGAACTGAGCCATTTGTTTTATTACATTGTGCCTTGCAGGTTCTTGGTCATTCCTGCCCTGCCCATCCTCAGCCTTTCATTTCACAGCCTGAGCAGAAGCCCTGCACAAACAATTGAAAGCAAGTTACCAGACCCTGATCCTCACACTTCTGTGACTTGTGTCAAATTATAGCTGCAGTGATTTGCTAATCCAAATCCAGGCAATAATCTGATCTGCGGGGAGAAGCACTCTAACACTGCTGTGCTGAGTGGCCACAGTGGTACAAGCACTGTCAGCTTTTCCCAGCAGCTTTTTGACCTACTGAAGCCTGCACACATGTACTGAGCAGCTGATGACAAAGGGAAAAGTCTGACACATTCAGGCTGTCAAAAGGCATAAGACATATACTCTAAGTCCCAAGAAAATGCTCCAATTAAGTGCTGTTTTTGAGCAGGAGTATATGCAGCCCAGCTAAAGGTTACTGCAATGCAGTGTGGACTTCAGGTATTTCAAGAACATTTTAATGAAGAGAAAGAAAAATACTTATGTTGGTGGATCATATTCAGATTATAAGAAAGGATTTGGGGGAGTACCCAAAGGTTGAGAGGTTTCCCTCAATTAATCACATAAAGGATGGACATTTACCCGGACCTTCTGAGCTGCAGGATTCAATTTCTGTCGTGAAAGGCTCTCAAAACACTTAGTCTTTGTTCAGTTCAGTCAGGCTGAAAAGTATTGCATGGCCTTGCATGCAGAAAATCTGACACTTTTAAAATATCCATTGAGATTTCTTACAACATCAACACTGGAAGACAGGCTAAAAGTTTTCTTTCAAATATCATATGAATAAACCATGTATTCATTAATTACGACTCTTTAGCAAGCAGACAGGAACAGAAGGTCTGCTAACTTGGTTTTACAACATACCAGAAAAATAACATAGAACAGAGGAAAGAAATGGAGCTCCTATGGTAACACCGAAGAATATTACATAGTATTTTCATTTGAAGGGTTATTAACCCTTTAAAAAGCAATGCCAGTATGTACTAGAATTATGTACAGCACAGAGCTTGAAAAAGCTCAATGTAAGATACCAGATGAAAGCTGGATATAGACTTGCTTTCAAACAAAAACCCAAGCTTGCCTCTATTCTCTTCGATTCAGAAAAATAATTGAAAAATGTAAACTAAGAGCTGGGGGGAGAATTACCAAAACTGAAGATGAAACATCCAAGTCAAGTAGGTGTATGTATGTATTAAGGAGGAAAATGAAAAAAGAAAAAAAAGAATAAAAATAAAATATAAATAACAATTTAAAAGTCCCTAAGCAGTACTTGATGTCAGAGAAAAAATCTCTTTCTAAAACATTGGCCATACTCTTTCTTTAGAAGAAAGAAAGAACCAAAACTAAGGCTACCGAACAGCACCAATTGAAAAAAAAAAAATCACATTTAGCTTCCTAGAAACCATGTACTTTCCTCTGAGCTTATCCACAGCAGCCTAGGCCTTTGCCATCTTCAGATCGCTTCACTACACCTGACTTATCTAAAACTGAACATAAAAACTACATGCAACTTAGAGAAGTCAGACACCTAGCCCTCTCTTTGACTCACCTTCAACATCAGTCCATAGCATTCCAGCAATCTGGGCCCTCCCCCAAAAGCCCAATCTACTGGTAATATCAGTTGGAAGCTTGGATCCACCGTTTTAGAGCAAGCAAAAAATCTCATCTTAGCTCCATCAGATTGCAATCTATAAACCAAGCCATAAGCTCAGGAGCAAAGCCAATCAGAAAGATAGTGGCTGAAAAGGACACCTGAGCATTTTTTATTGAAAAGAACAACAAACATTCTGTAGGAGATCAAGGAAACCTACAAGCAGACACACCCTTCAGGAACAGTGGCAAAAACCTGTCTTTCTGTAAGATAACTAACTACAAGCTGAATGCACTAATGCCAGTTATCACCAAACAAACAAATAAAAAACCTCCCAACCAACCAACCAACCAAAAAAATTCCCCAAACCCCTACCCAAACTGAAAAAGCCAAAACTATCCCCCAAACTTATCTCAAACAACATTTTGATGCTACCAAGTAAGATTTGCAAGAATTGCCATGAATTAAAAACAAATGGATGGATGCTGCCACTGATGTGGAGACTACTCAAATGTCATCTATCACTGTTGATTTCTCCTTTAATAATTACAATTCTTACAAAAAAATAATCCAGCTGTACACAAAGAAACCAAACTAAATGGTAAAAGGCAGCTGCAAAAAGTATTTTACTACTTTACTGTTTCAGACTTCATCAAGCATCTGTGTCAGCTCAACTCCCCCAAAGACCAGCTGACATCACCTGACTTGAACCTCCCCGTGCTCCTGCTGCACAGCATTATGGAAGTAGCATTTCCATTCAATCCAGTCATGCCTGATTGCTCTGTAAGTACAAAAAGCAAGACGAGGCTGCTGACTACAAAAATCACCACAGCAGAGGAGTTACAAAACAAATACAGGCTGAGCCTGCACTCTCCCCTGCAATGCCATGAGGAAAGAGCTGACAGTGATGATGGCAAGGCACATCCACAAAGAATTTTCCAAAGGTTAACATTGCAACTCACATTGACATCAATGATTGTAGAGTTAAAACAATGGGAAAAATTGAGAATGTGTTACGATCTTCGAATGCTTTGCATCAAACATATATTTATAATGAAACAGAATCACAGACACAACTCAAGGACATAACCAAACCATAACATAACCAAACCACAGGCCTAAATCAATCCCTATTCTGGATATATTTAAAAGTTAAAGATGTGCTTAAGCATTAGTCAGAACAGGGATGTTGACTGGGTATCAGCAGGAACTTACAACATTATCTGGTTGGAAAAAATGTTATGATCAAAAGCTGGATTTTACTGCAGTACATCAGAGAATCATGATAGCTGTAAAGCAGTTGCTTTAAAACCTAATCTTACAATGACACAGAATTTTAATTATTGATATTCACTAGGAATGCACATACATCACAGTAAATTATTATCATATATATGTTATTTTACCTGGAACTTTATTTTTTGCCAAATGTGAGGCCCAATAAATTGTTTCAAGAAGCGTTCATCTTTGCTCCAGAACAGTCGGATATCGGGGATATCGTACAGGATCATGGCCAGCCTCTCCAAACCCAAGCCAAATGCCCAGCCAATTTTATCCTGAGCACCAGCTGCAACACACAAGATAAAAATTCAAGAGCTTATGTTCACAACATGGAAAATTGCTGATAAAATGTTCACCTATTTATTAAGATGAAATAAAGACAAAGGTGAAATGGCAAACGAGAAAATCTTACAAGTAACTGCCAAACTAATGATCTAAAGGCTACAAGACAGATCCTACTTAAATCAAAAACTGCAGAAAGACAGCATGTCACTGAGTCCAGGAACCAAAAATGACAATAAAACAAAGCCACGGCCTTGACAATTTGTGTTCAAAGTTTCAGACAGGCTTGAGAAATGCTGCACAATGTTATACATCACCACCCTTTACTACGCTTAGAGCTGAGCATTTCCTCACTTGACTCTGCTGTGTTTCATAAGACACATAAACATGAATTCCCTGTTCAGAGTATTTTCCTTGGTCTGACAGACCAAGTCAAGCCTACAGAGCATTAACATCATTACCAACATTTCAAAAGATCGTAATTGCCTCTTTTGAGGCTTCTGGAAGAAACAGAGCAATGGGATGTGAGGCACCATTGCATTAGCATCACACCTCCAACCAGGGAAATCCTGAGCTGCTGTTCCTGGGAAAAGCCACTGCTCTCACATTAAGAAGTCTCTTTTATGCAGCACTAAATATAAAAGGACAAGAATATTTAATAAAGAAAAGCTGTACAGATATTAATGATGCAACATTTCTGTCAGGAAAGTAAATATTCATACCTTCCTTCATTTATAGGGCAGGAGCACTGATTCATTCAAACAGGAATCTTTCCAAGACAAGAAACTAAGTCTGTGTTTAGCCATCAGCCTACTGATCTTGAAATAAGCTGAGAGCCCAGAAGCCCTGGCAAAGGCTTAGAGCTTTTAAAAACTTAAACAAATGCCTAAACAAACACTCATGCTGAAAGGATGTGTGCATGTGTGACAGACTTGACTTCACACCATCAGCACTTGCAGAGTGCTCCTGAGTCACACATCATCACTGCACATCTCACAGCAATGCACCAGAGCCACAGCAGCTCCTTCAGTATCAACTTGAACTAATTTTTTGGAAACTTTGAACTTAGCAGCTTTCCCATCTTCATGCAGGAAGCTAGAAGCACAAGTCTTTCTGACCTTTGTCTCTGATATCAGAAAGGAAACAGCGCCCATTATTTGAGCACTGATGACAGTCATCCTGAGTTATCATGTTGTGTTCAATGCTGAGAGTAAACAGGCCTGAGTTCTGTAAAAACAGAGGGAGGCATACCAAGCTTGGGAAAAGAGACACACTCACAACTTCAATTCCACTAATTCACTTGAACTTGTCTATTTTTCTGGAACAACAGGTCCTCAGCAGAGCCCCTCTGTGTCTCACCTGCTGCGTCAGCAGTATTGCGCTGCCACAGGAGTTACGTCAACTCGTAAGAGTACTTCATAGAGGAGTCAGGATATTCTGTCTGACCCTTCTCGTGTGCTCAAAGGCAAGATTTTGCACTTTCTGACATTTGAAAGAAGACAGTTCATCAACTGAACTGTGGAAGACCTAGGAAATAGAGGACCGGGTGAGAACTCAAAAGGTACCTCATGGCAGAGATGCTCAAAACAGTGCCTAGACCAGCCAGCAGACTATGAGCTAATCTGACTCTGGAAGCCTACAATCCACACTACATTACATGAAGAACTGCACAGCTGGCTTCTGTTGACTTTTAGAGAAAGCAGAGTCACTACAAAGAACATATTGAAATTTGTACTTGGGAGGGATTTTGAGATTTGACTTTAAGTGTAAACCATAAATTGTTTCTCTTCCATGCTGTAAGTACTACCTTCTCTACATACACCAGTATATTAAAGTAATACATACATTTGTATGGCTGTGAAGAAGGGAATATAATGCATTGCAATGGTGTTGCTTCTTCAAACTTCCAGCTTGCCTTTCCTAGATCAGCAACTCCTGCCTCAGTGACAGAACACCTATTCATTTCAGAAGTACCAGATTTTCACATACATACAGCCATTTCTGTAGACCCCCTCCTCCAGATGGAAAGCAAAGCACCAGGAACAATATCCATGAGGATTCTGAATGGTCACTGCTTACTCTCAACAGAACCATTAAACCTGAAACCTAAAGATGGCAGATTAAGCATTAGCATTATTAATTCACAGATGCTCAATAAAGTATACATGATGGGGGTGATGATCCTCCTTCCCCATACTAGTGATGATTACTGGTAGATCAGATAGGAAAAAAAAAGATATGACAGAAGATAAGAACAGGTGTATATGCTGATCAGCAGAGATTACATTTAAAACTTGAGCTTTTTTAATATTTTGATATGAGAATGGCTTTCACTGTAACTTTTTTTCTTCATTGACTTGCTATGAACTTGAACTCTGCAATCGATGTCTTGATTTTACATCAGCAACTTCCTTTCTCTTCTGGTTTTCTTGCTTGGTTTGTTCAGGTTTTTTTTAGAAGGACTGGGAGACATCACAGGTTTTTCACTCGTAGCAGACAAAAGAAATTCTGCTATCTGCCTAGCAGCTCAGAGCACTATCATCTGAGCTATGATTAAACACCTATTCACCAAACTGAACTTGTCTTTTCTATGATCCTTGTACAATTATCAGCCTTCAAACCACAAACTTCTCAAATGTCCCCAGTGAAATCTGTATCAGAGAAGAATTACCTCTACTCAGACAAAATAAATGAAAGAAAAAGGAAAATTCAGATTATTAAACTTCCTCCTCAAATCAGCACTAGTAAATCTCTGCAGTCTGAATCTTCAGTTATTTGTCTCTGACCGGTCTCCAACTTTCTACTTGCAAAGGTCCAAGTCAATGCAGCATTGACTTAAGTCATTTGCACAACTACCTTGGGGGATTCGACAAGATTAATGTATGCTTCTAAATACATTTCTCACTGGAAATTATCAGGTGACTTAGAAATTAAATGAGCCAGTAATCATCCTGTTGAGTGAGAGAGCAACTCATAGCTTTCCCAACACAAATACATGTTTAAATGCACCAAATTTTGGCAGGTATTATGCAAAGAAGTCAAGTGAATGTGAGACAACAAGACAGGAAGAGTGAATACAGAACAGCACTAAATATGGCAAAAAGCAAGTTGAGATTCTAATGAGGAGACCTGGCCAAAACAGCAGATTCCAGGGACCCGGTGGGGAAATCATAGCATCACTGCTTGAAATAACATAGCCCAACAGATAAGCTTTCCTGACACACGAGCTTCCCCCAATTGGCCATCAAAGGTTTTTACAGTGCCAGGCTCCTGCTGCCTCACATGAAAAATTTGACTCCCCACCAGAAGAAAATTGCTGGAAGCTTTACTTGTCAGGTAGCCAAAGACGGAGGAGGAAAGGATAAAACAGTTTGAGTGGCTTCCCACACTGGGGGCTAGGACAGCCCAAATCTGATGTCAGAAGGTTGCATCATTGCAGCTCTGCCTTACAGAGAAGCTCAAGAGTCCTTACCTTCCTTGATAAGTCATATCTATTTATCCAGGACTTCAGCTTCGAGCCCAATGTAAACATTGGTTTACATGTAATGTAGACCAAGCAAGTAATTCTCCAAAAAGCAATGTTAAATGAAAGTTAAATTTGCTCAGTCAGGATGGGAATCTTCCCAATTATTCACTAAGGCATAAATAGTGACCTGCCAGAATTAATGGATTATATTGCCCTGAATCCTCAGAAAAAATCACAGACAGAAACACTCACCCTCTCAGGGAGTGTGAGGCAAGACATTCTGCACTGTATAACAATTTAAAGACACAATTTGCAACATAGTATTAGTAACAGGTTGACAAAGCTTTTTTGGTTTACATTCCAGTAATTTTTATATCGATACTGGCTTTTATTTAAGAATTTTTGCTATTTCTGTAGAACTGCCAATAAAGAAATCTTTCTTTCAATAGACCCTAAATTGGGTCTTCAAATTGTCATACTCAGCAGATACAGAGAAGTGAAAGAAATTAAATTTTGATCTTGGATTGAGGCAAAATCATGAATACACAACAGCCTGCAGAGAAGATGTTCTTCACAAAATGCACAGAAATTAATACACCCAAAGTATAAGTAGCTGAAATCTGGGATGAGTTCCAGAAGCAAAGACCTGAATTTGATCTCCTTCTTTCAGTCCAAACTATGACTGTTAATGGAGCCAGTTCTAGAACTAAAATGGTGGGAAGAGGGGCAAACAGATTCTCAAGGGCAGACGGATTACACATCATGTTTTACAAAACAAATCAGCTTTAAACTGTATAGAAAGTAATGAACTGTACAGACATAATGAACATGTGACTTGACACGAAACACCACAAATTCTGGAAACAAATGCCGAGGCCCAGATTTGAGTTCTATGTGATTAATAGACAGCTTACAAATCAAGCTTTGACAACCAGGTTTTGCAAAATAAATATTAGCTATTTCTAGAGACTAGGAATGCACAGGCTACATAACTGCCACAGTAATGAGGCAAACGTTTACTTGTATTAAAAATAAGCCATTTTAAATTATTTTCTTAATATTTCCATAAATTATTTCAGATAAAACTCCCATACGTTGGGAGTAAAAAGCTTTACATGGAAAATAGTAATACTAAGGCATCAGTCTAATAGTGAAGAGCTTCTGAAACTGCAAGGTCATGTGGCTGGGATGTTAAGCAACTGAGGCCAAAAAGCTGAGCAAAGTTTTCTCTGAACTCCTCTCCAGTGAATGTAAAAATCAAAACCATCACAGTGTTCTCTTTTAACTCAGTTAAACTGATGCACTCAGGCTCCTGTGTGCAACTCAGCTTAAATTACACCCTAAAATGAGGACTTGGCATTCAGACTATGCATGCTAAGAAAGCCACTCTTTAAGAACTCAAGAAGTAAACATTCAATTATGCTCATTCTACAGAAAGAGAACTTATCTTTCTAAATCTCATGTGTGGAATAATTTTCTTACAATAATAGTCATTTTGAGACCACAGCCATGTCTCCTGGGTCAGACTGATCTGTTCTGTTCTCCCCACTTGAAAACTAAGCAAAAGAACTTTAAAGGTTTTGAGTAAGTTTTAATAAGTATGTTTATTTTTGTTCTATAACCAAAACTGATATGTAGATACTAAAAGAACAGCCTGCTTAAAAAATCTACCCATGGAAGTCATCCACCAGATTCTACTTTCTTCTAATATGTAACTAACATTCATTCTACCATTTTACCAATATTTCGACAGGTTAAGCAGCTGAGAAGAAAACATTTCTGATAGGGAGAAATTAATGACCAGAGCAGAAGAGGACAGGAAAACTAGGTAAGCAAGAAGAGAAAAGAGTGAACCAAAGCAACACAAGGAGGAGCTTTCCCTATTTTTTCCTACTCCAATTGATATGTTTAATTTCCTTTTTTTATCTTTCTGCTTCTGAAGTTATGAATTCCTCAGTCCTCCTTCCTTGCTCCTTTCCATCTTCCTACTTTTGCCCAAGTCCATCTCTATGATTCCTGCGAGCCCTCCAAAGCATTCCCAACATAATCAATGACAGATCCACCATTAAACAGAATCTTACTTACACCTTAGGATATTTTTTCAGTGTTCATAACCATACACTGCAACAGCACTCTACCTTTCAAATTATGTACGATAAAGTATCCACTTAACTCCCAAGAGCAATACAAGACATTAGTCATTAACTATAAATACTCTAATGGTATGTTTTCTTTTTCTCTGAATTTCAGCCTGCACAGCTGAACAAATGGCTTGCTTAATTTTTGAGGTTCTTTCCTTACCCCTGTCTCAAGGCTGAACATTTTCAATGGACGACAGTGCAATTTGCCATCCTAATTTATGTCACAGAGCAAAAAATTAATTGACTCATTCACTCTTTTCCCCCTGGCTCTGTCTGCAGGATACAGTATTGCTCTTTTTTTTACCTTGTATGTAAAAGCAAACTCCAATTCCTTTCTTTAAGTTTTGTTCATTCAGGAAAAGCTGGATTTTGAGGGTTTGGGCCTTTAAATATCTTCTAATACTGTTAAATCTCCCTAGACACTGGGACCATGGAGATTTGAAAAAATAAATGCTATAAAGAAATACATGAGGGGCTCCTACTTGAAAGACCAAGCCTACGATACAGTTCAGAAATTCAATTATGAATCTCATTTTTTCAGGGTGTAAGTACAGCTGGAAAAATTCCCTCCACATATATTCATTGCCCCAGATGCAACTTTCTTGGTAAAATTTCACCAAAATTGACTGCTTAGTGTCTTACAAAATGGCCTTTTCTTACAGAACAACAGACAGAGCAAGGAACAAGAACACAAAGATCATCACAATGTGGGACAATTTTCACAAGATTAAGACATCCTTAAAAGATACAGAGGTAGCAGTTTATCTATCATAGCACAGGACACTGTTCAGCATGTTCGATATTCCTGTTCAAGAATCAGAACAGCCAGAATACCTGTATGTATACAAAAAGGTTAAAAAATATGTTCAGCTGACAGCAGCACACTCTCATGATTACTCTGAGAGCTTGACACTGCACAATAAATTCAACTTCCACAGGCAGGGACTGATACCATATTTTGTTTTTCTACAGCATGAACCATAAAGAAGCCTTGAGCTTGTGACTGGCGTTCCTCAGCTTTACAATATATAAAAATAATAGACAGATAAGGTTTACGATTTAGCTCCTCTGCCACAAATTCATTCTTGGGAAGAAAGTAATGAAAAGCCTTATGACCACTTAGGCATCACTTGCCCTATAGCTGGAGTTGGGGTAATAGTCTTTCCTTTCTAGAATGATATAGGTAAGACACATAATAAATGTAAAACATTGAATTTCAAAATCTTTCTGTCAATAGTTCTTCAGTATTCTGATGGTAAAGCTGAAAGATTTCACACTGAAGTACAGCACTTATAGTCCAACTTCAATGAACTCCAATGAATTCCACTATATGTGTTTTCTACCAGCTCTGACAAAGTTCTGGGTACATACAATTTATTTATTTTTAAGAAAGCACAACATAAAAGGTCTGTGTGTATTTAAATGTATTGTCACATAGCACAGGATCAAAAAATTTTGTTCAGAAGCACTACTCCCAACTTTTCTTTCTTCTTACTAGAGAACTACTCCATCAGCTCTGTGCTGTAACAGCTTGAAGGACATTTCTTACTTTTGCTCACAAAGGGCTCTTCAAAGAATGGCTACCCAACCCATGCCTACTCATTGATGCCCCATCTTAAAAATTTTGACCATTGCATGTTGTTGGACAAAATATTTTCAGTCAATAGGTCTCATGCTATTAAATACATAGACATTTAAACATGTAATTACAAACATTAGCAAACGGGATTTGAAGACAATGTCACAAAAGACCCTCTTGCATTTCTCTCTATATTGTTCCTGAGTCCATTGTTTCCAGCTGGCATTTGTCAAACCTGAACACCTGCAAATACCTTTATCTGCACCTGTAACATAGCTATGGATGTTTAACTAGTCTTCTGGCACATTTTGTACACAGACATGCCTAAAAGGGAAAGTATATAGCTGTAGCACAGGCACCTCAGGAGACTCAATTCTGTGCCTCAGGAAAAGACATAGTGAGCCATGACCTGCTCTTCCTCCTGGGCCTAAAATCTCCTGTATCCTATCACATCTTCATGTTCCCAGGAACACTCAGATGGAGCAAAACCTGAACTTACAAATTAGGTTCTTCAGCTTATAGTGCACTGTTTGACTTCTGTGAAGCAACAACCCTTTGAAATGCGCCACCAGATAAAGGACTTGAGCTGTGCCTAACCCTATACCTGCTCAGTGGCACTATGGATTGGCACTGCCATGTCCAGAGCTCTTCTGAGGCAGAAACTGAAGTGTTTCACTCAAGGCAAAAGAGTTCTCCTTCCTACTCAGTTCATGTTTTGAAATTGTACCCAGTCTTTTACAATTTGATGGCTATTAATATATTCTCTTGGGATCTGGGCAGGCTTCCAAGCAGATGCAGAGGTATCTGCAAGAAGATGCTAAGAAGCAGCATAATTCTGGGCAACAGTGGTGCCTACTTAACCATTACACATTGCAAAGTAGCTGATGTAAACCAGATCCTTCAGTTCTATTGTAAATAGAGAAGAATGCCACAAATAATTACTCACCCTATCATAAGAAATGTAGAAATAAACATTTAACTTCTAGACATGTAAATCAGATTAGATGAATTTGACCCTATGTATCCATTTCAGCTTCAAGTTTTACTATGAAATAAACATCACTGTATAATTACAAGGAAAAAAACAAAAATCTTTCATCTCAGAGCAATCACCTCATGTTAATATCTTTTAGATTTCTCTCTCAGATTTCTTTTAATTAGTTTCCTCATTTCTAGAAACTTCTTTCATGATTTTGGTACTCATATGACACAAATGCAATGGAAATTATGTTTCAAGCACTCCCTCTCTGTATTTCCCTCTTCCTGCACTGCACAAAGTATCTATAGTGACTTTAAAAAAATTATAACATACGTAATTTATTTCAAGTCATCTTATTCATCAGTAATACTACAGAATTACAGCCAGATCTCCATGCTTTTCTTGTTTATGAGTAGAACATTTAAGTTAGTGATTATCTTTAAAATTAAGCTGTCTCCATAAGAAGTAGGTGACAAAAAATGTTTAAGATTAAGTAATTGTTCCTTGAAGTTCAAAGTAACTCTTTTTCATTTACTTTGATTTGTACAAAATTCATGAGTTCTGGCAGCAGTACATTTTTTTCTCTTAAGTACCATGATTTTGCTAAAAAGTGACATAAATTGTATTAAAATTTGGCATAAAGTGGTTGAAGGAGCTTCACATAATACAATATTACCAGCTATTGGAGATGAAAGAAATGTAACATTGTAAAGTCCCACCTAAACTATATAAGAAAAGACAGAAGAAAAGGTTTTGCTTGAAGTCCTTGAAATAATTCGTGGAAGAACATTAGCTGGTTTTTTGCAGAGGCTTCTTGCTTACTCTTGCCATGCAGTTGACAAGGCATGGAAAAGATGAAGGAAACAGATACACAAGCAAGTGACGGATGGGTTGCAGGATGACCCTGCACCTACCCTCTGCCTAGGTATATATACATATGCACCTAGGTATATCTACTCTGTAGAACAGTTTTCACCATTACACAGCAGCACTAAACAGACCAGCTTTATTCACCTGTGAACAAGGAAGAATTTTCCTTAGAAAAGATTCAAAGAAGACACAGACTGCCACATAAAGCACTCAATCTTTCATAGCTATTTGAAAAAAAGCCCCACGTTTCTCCCACTATGTTCATATAAATTCTCAATTTTGTCTAATATTTTGTATATATAATAGCAGTATGTACACACAGAATTACTCTACAAAACTTGTAATTATATTACACTGATGACTCATAAGAATGCGATGATATACAACAGAACACTTCCATTTTTCAGTTTTCAATTTAAAACATCCAGAAAACGGCCCACAAAAGTGAGCCTTAACACAACACTTGGTGTTTCAATGAAACATTCAGATATTCTGAAGAAGTAGAATTAAGGTTGTCTGAGGAACACTAAAATGCTCTCATCTTAGCAATACGTTATGATGCTGTCTGCAGTGAGACAAACAAGTATCAATCATTCCACGAGAGTTTGCTCTGTTCAGCACAGAGAAGAGACAATGGTTAGTGGTCCCTGCTTGCATTCCTTGTGTTGCTGAACACATACCCCAAGCCCTTCTTGCGCTGAGCAATACTCAAACTGAGCTCTGAGGACATATTCTTTCTTTTATGAGCTTCCCAATGAAGCATTCGGTTCCACTATATTTAAATGTTTGCAAAATATTAGACTTCTTTTTTTTTCTTCTTCTGCATGTCTTTGTAAATTGGGCAAGTATTAGTGCCACCTGTATTGAAGCTGGAACTTGGGCACTTTAAGATTAAAAGCATCTATTAATTTTGCTCCCAACCTGACATACCTGGGGCCTGATGTTTCTGAGCACCAAGGACATCATGGGGTTTAATGTGTTCAAAGTACAGCTCCCTATTACTACAGCTGCTGCTGTGAGCACTTGACAGTTCTGCAAATCAGACCTCATGGTCTCAAGTCAGGCACTGGGACAACAAAAAGCACACAGTGAGTGGCCACATGCAAAAAATTTAAGTTCAAAGATGTTGCTACACTCAACTAGGAACTTTTTTCCTCGGGAAGGAAGAGATGGCAGAGCAGCATTCAAGGGCACAGCCTGCTCTTTCCTGCTGTCATTAAAGGCACCCACTTCATGCTTTCCAACTACTGCCTTAGTGAGGCAGACGCTTGCTAGAGCAGTATCCTTCACCAAAGCAGTTCAAATTCATCCACATAGGAATGATTATCCTGGAAACTGAATCAGATAATGGTCCTTCATAGAAGAAGCAAACTCAGCAATGTTCTTTGCTTTCTAAACACTCCTAACCTCCCCTTGCCCTGTTCTGCCCAGTTTGCTGTAGGATGATGAATGTTTCTCTGTCTTGTTGGGACACAGCACAAAAGTTTTAAGGGAGCAAGTCTCCTGTGTCCTGGGAAAATGCCAATGCATGCCTACAGCCCTGGACTGAACTGCGAACAGCCTGACTCAGCCATGTCCACCCCATGGTGAACATTGGATGAGTTCAGCTGACAGCAAGTCATGGACCAGAGAGCCCACACTGCAAGTCTGCAGAGGAAACCAGAGCTAAACAAACTCCAGGGGATGAACGTGTCTGAACCCCCTGCCCCAGCAGAGCTCTGCTTTACCCAGAGGCCCAGCCTCTCAGAAAGACAATACTATTTACTGAACATACACTTCTTACATACTTACATACTTAGTTACATACACTTCTTCTATGCTTTTTGCTTCCCCCCGAAACAATGGTCTCCTTCAATGAGCACACAAACCTGCAATTTAAGGTGGGCTAAAGATATAGACTTGACCAGAAGTTGACTCCAAACTACAGCAGTATATAATCAGAAGCCCAAGTTAACAGAAAGTCAACAGAGAAAAATCAAACATGCAGACTTCAGTACAGGTCCTTCCTCACCAAGCATCACCTCCTTCCACACACAGAGCAGGGGCACAGAGGACAGACCACTGTCTCTATCCCACTGTCTTGGCAGGGATAGAGATGTGCCCAAGTGTGTTTTCTGTCGGTGTCACTATCACAGCACCTCAATGGGAAAGATCCGACCTTCACTCAGGGAGTTTTGTGTCTTCCTTGTGGACTGTATGAATGGAAGTGTTGTGATAAGCATAGAACATAAATGAAAGGATACTGCTTTGATCAGATGGTATTTTAATTCACTGCTAAAATATTTAAATGAATTATCAGAGAAGGCTATTTATCAGCTTTTCTTTCTGGAATATAAGAAGAATAATTTCTCTTGCTCATTTGAAGAACTGCAATTTAAGGCCCCTTATTAAAGAGATTCCTTTCTCTGAAAAAGTCACTAGCTCTCTAGAAAATATTCCTTTTTCACAGTTGGTAATTAATCTCTTGTTATGCATTGAAGTTAATTTTGTAAAGGTAGTGCGCCACTGACACCTGAAGAAATTAATGATAAAGGAAATGGTAGACCCCCTAAATCTGTAATTCCTATGTAATGACAATTAATGAAATAGCATTTTATACTGGAATCTTTTTTTAACAGTAGACAAAGGGGATACTGTGTTTTTAAGATTAACTTGCATTACCAAATTGTGTCTTTTATAGCTATCAGAAATATAATTAAAATAATAACCTTTCTACAAAATAAACATACAGATAGTATTTAATTATATCTTTTTTTTCTTTACAGTTTGAAAATTGACAACAATTGCTATAGAAACACATAACCGGTCTGGTGATTTTTGCCCTGCACTCATGTAGAGAAGTCCATCTTGAATATCAGCCCCAGTTGTCAATACAGGAGAATTTGAAATAAATTAACATTTAGTTTTACAGGACAGATACTAATTGGGTTGTTATTTTGTCACTGTGTAAATTTTCAGTGACCTTTCCAAAAAAGAAAGAACAAGTCAATAGAAACAGTTTCTTCTTGACTTTCTCCACCCCCATTTTAATTTTTTTTTAACAGCCATCTGGAGTTTTTTAATCCCTTTACAGAAACACATAGTTTCTTTTTTTTAATTTTTTTTTATGGTAGAAAGAATATGCTAGTCAGTTTTGTTCCTTTTTGTCTTTTGCATTTTACTTTAATGGAGGTTTTCTAAGTTTTTTATCACAATTACCATATTTACAGCAAATAACATCAAGTTTTCCAGCACAAAGCAGCCTTAGATCTCACTTCCCTCCTCTCCCCTGCTCAGGAAAAGGAAAAAGAAAATGCAACAAAATAAAAATACAGAGAGGTCACCTTTCAACAGCTGATGCACATTTGTACATCTTGTAAAGAAACAGCTGAACACATAACCAGTTTATCTACATATTCCCACTGAAACTGACTGAATAACAACATTTCTAAATGTAAGTTATACCAGCATAGCTGTGGATAAAGACTGAATCAGCTCAAATCCCATTACTCACTCTGTACCACCACAGGCTCTGAACCCTTCCCTGTGCTGGGCAAGGGATATTGCTAATACTAAAGGCAATGGAAACCCACAGCTGTTTCAAAAAGTGGCATGACCAGCTCTAGGAATCCTCTGCCTCTCTCCTGAAAGCAAAACTGGATGCACATGCACGCAGTAGGGGAAGCAAACAGGAGGAATTAAAAGTCTGAGCGCAGTTCCAGAGCCATGACCTCACCAGGATTACAGACATGATGGGACAGCTCACTTCACTGCAGTGATAGATGGGTACAGGCTCTGCTGGGAGCGATTTAAAACATGACTGAACAAAGCCCAGGGCAAACTGTTCTGTCTGGACTTGTGCTGAGCAGGGGGTTGGACCACAGAGCTCAGGAGGTCCCCTCAGACACACATGATTCTGTGAGGATGGCTTTGTGTGTGTGTTCATAATTCTTTATAGGAAAATCATGCTCAGCCTTTGCTTAGGAGGATTTTCCAGGTAGGAGAAAGCCCAACATACTAACCTCAACAGAAAATACATAGAAACTACATTATTCCAATGGGCTTCAAAATAAAAGGAGCAAAGACTGTATCATAACATTATCGAAAAAACCAGAGGGTAAACATGGCAGTGTGATTTTCTTTCTCAACAGATTACATTTTAAATTAACACACCCCAAGGTCATTTACATGCAAACTCCCTGTCAATTTTTTCTGCAGAGTGGTGAATGGTTAAGCACGTCATTTGGGTTTTTTATATGGCAAGCAGCACCTTTGGCTTACCTTCCCCATGAAACCACAATCAGAAGAACTTCTATAAATGTCACTTGTTATTTATGGAGCACTTCATCATTTCAAGGCAAAGTGGACAAACAAGTTAATATTTAACACAGCTCCTGGGATTATGGCACCATTTCACAGATGAGAGAGAGCAGGGCTGCAAAATATTCTTTAAGAAAAGCCGATTTTGGGTGCCCATTCCTGGCCTTCTGGGAATTGTGAGACCTAACAAGTTTCTGCCATACAGGTTATGCAAACTGTCTAATAATTTATGATACATTTGATGAACTCTTAGTCTTAGAGCCAGAACCCACTACTTAATAGGTTTTTTCTTTAAATGAAAACAAAACTTCACATATGGACTCACACACTCCTTTATTGTAGAATATTTTACAGTCAACAAGATTTTAAGGGTTCCAACAAGTTTCTAAAGATACCATATGTCCAATTACACAAGACACTGAATTCTGCAAAGGATCAGCTAACATGGTAAACTGCTCAGCTTCACATCCTGTAAAATCTATGCAGTTCCTGAAAATAATGTTAAACAGTATTTTTTGCCTTCTTTCCTTAGGTCTTTAGAAATAATTATTTTGATTTTACTTTAATATTTTGGAAAGCAGAAACCTGTACCGAGAATACAATACTTCCTACCATAATCGTCACATAAATCACTCAAATCAAGTAGATCATGATGAAAACAAACAAAACTTTAATTGAAATAAAATATATGAAATAACAGGAATTACCAAATAAACACACAGGTACATAAAACCTTCTAGACCAAAGGGGATTACATGCTGCAACTCCTCCATTACTAGTAAGGGATTGGAAAATTGATAATGCAAAGCAAAAACTCTCCTGGAAGGCAACCTCACCATCTGGCTTATCTCAAACCCAAAGGGAATTAAACAATAAAAGATAATAATTTTCCAGCAGTGATGGAGCAGTGCAGCGTGGGGGACAAGAACCAGGCACAGCTGAGAGACTAATGTTTATAAAGCATTTTTGTAACACAGTTCTTTATGTCTTCTAGCAAACATCAAGCCTTAGGGAAGTGCTACAATTAACCTTGTCTTCTAAATGATGAAATTTGAAGTATACTAGTCATTTGCTGAAAGGAACCAAGTGACCAATTAACTAAGGCAACAACGCAGTTCAAAATTATTCATTTTTAGAATCTACATCAGAATCACAAAAACACACTTCAACATAAGTTTCTGTACTCTGCCCCAACTTTGTGAAGCTTTTGAACTTCCAAATGTATTAAATTCCACATGGTGATGCTGTGTTAACAGAATCTTAATTATACAGCTTTAAATTACTTCATCTAATCAATAACCTACTGATACTGTTTTTGAGAAATTTGCTATGACAAACTCAAAACAAGCAAGAATCCAGGATTTGCATTTAAAATTCTCAAACAGTCCATTTTCTCCAAAGAGACTATAAACTTCCTTACTAATCTCAAGATTAGACATACATAGAAAAGCTACACTCAACAAAATGTATGATTGCAAGTGTGCAGTTACTGTCTGTGTGGGACAATAAGCACTATCGGGTTTTGCCTTATCAGCAAACTGCAAAGCATTCCCAGCTAGAAAAAAAGACATGGAATATTTGGTTATCACACTTCTCTACTGTAGGTTTTCCCCTTGTTTTTCTCTGATACAAATGCTACTGGCCATGAGACAGAACAGTGAGATCAAGCACTCCTCAGCTGGAGCACAGAACTTGATAACCTCCATCATGTCTTTTTCATTAACATACTTATAAAATATGCATACCTCTAAGAATGCAAACCACAAAATCCTATAAAATTCTTATAGTTGCACAGGTATGACTTAGGATTAAATTATTATAAACACAACAGAATGATCACAATCTCATTTTACTTGTCAGTGTCTAAGATGTATTGCACACAAGTTGCAGATAATTGTAAGAGGTTTTTAGCTTCTGAGCAGTTTTCATCATGACTGCCTGCTTTCCTGAACAATTTAAAATGTCATCAGCCTTTAGAATACAACCAGATTAATCAAAGTGTCCTTGGATAATTATCACATGAAGTTTGCATATATGTCAGCATAAGCTTTCTTTCTACAAAATATACGTAATTCCTCCAAGTCAGGTAAGATGGGATAGGCACTAAGACATAGCGATCCTCAGATGAATATAAATCCTTCCTATTTTTTGTTGTCACAATAGAAATATAAACTCTTCTGCCAAGCTCCAAGAAAGAATCACCTCGAGCAGCAGATTTTGGTACGTATTCATTTTGACTTCTCAAAAATCAAATTAAATAAATAGAGCTTGCCTATGCAGAAATCCATTCAGATCTAAAACTAGTATGTGTTTTTCACAGGTAAAAAAAAGCTATCAAAATGTATAAATCCTCATTTTGGATTCAAAATAAATCCTTTACATATCTATGCAACCTAGAATCAAAATTATTAAGCTTATGGATTTATGTAAAGAGCTCTACTCTGAAAAAGGCTTGCAGGTTTTGTGCAATTGGCCAGAACTGGAACAAGCATGAATGCCAGAACAAAAGATCCCCAAGCACAAGAGCACAAGATGGAAAGCATAAGAAGAGGTAAAAAGGAGAAAAAACAACAACCCACATTTGCACAGACTGGACTGCATAACAAGCTCAGCTGGTGTGAATTAGTATAAAAGCTCCTCCAACATCAGTAAAAGCTGTGCCAATTCAGACCAAATGAGATCTAAAGCTGTCACTAGCCAAATGGCAAAAGAAAAAAAACCCAGTTCTTATTTATTTCAAAATACACCACTGGCTTCACTGCTACTGCTCTTAGTTTCCTGCAGCATAAGTAGGAGAAGAATCAGAAATATTGTATTTCCACAGGTCTGCATATAAACATCTACTGACTGCACAACCAGTTAAGCTATCCAACACCATCCTGTAACAACACTTCAAATCATATGAACTTCACCTTATTTTAGATTCACAAAACACACCAGAAATGAAGCCCTGTGAATGACTTGGTAAAATTTCACTCAAATCAAAAAAATTCAAAGGTCATAAACACATAAAGGAAACCAAGAAGAGTAAAACCAGGCCAGCATCAATGCCTTCCCCAATACGAGGAGATGAAAGAAAGTTTGGAGCAGCATCTGCACTTTGTTCTTCTCCAACTTCTTGACAGAGTCCAGACGTGATGCAGTTCTGCACAGCTGACATTAACCTAATCACAGCACAGAAAGGAAGGTGAACTCAGTAAAATCACTGGTTCCATTGTTCATGCCTTGTTTTAGCTTTAGTCAAAATTTACAGTACATTCAGACAATCCTCTCAGATGAACAAAATTGCCCTTTCCTCTCCCTGCTGACAGAGATGGTAAGGCTGTCTCTGGTGCACAAAGGCTAGAGGTACCCAGGCCACCTCTCGAACAAGCTAATTCTGCTTCCTAGTCAGGTCAACCAGAAGCTCCAGAAAGAACAATTTATCCCACTTCTTTCTTGCTGAGGTAAACCAGCCAGCTCTGCTGCAGCTAGTCTGTGGCCAATATATACCGAGGATTTACTCATCTGGCAAGACTGCAGAACACACCTACCTCTTCCAGTGACCAAAACCTGGTGTGTCATTCCCCAGTCTTCTGCTCCTACCACTAATCTCAAGATAAAATAATCACTACATCAGCTTTAGTGAGCCAGCTTAAACTGGCAAACCTGCCAGCTATTATCACAGAATCATAATTGTGTACTGATCCTCACAGATTTTTGACCTCAAAATTCACGGTCACACAGATATCCTGTGATAGGAAAGCTGCAGTGTCTACCTGTATCAATCTCTCCTCCCTTGGAATCCACATAGTTAAAGTAAGAAAGGAAGGTGGATTTGCACAACTGCACTTCAAACAATGCACACAAATAGTTATGAAGATGTACTTTGTTTGCCCTTAAATTGCTTTGCATTTTATGATCATGAAGACTGCCAGAAAAACCAAAAGACTACCAGAATGAAATGTTGACAAAAACCTACATGCAAAATATCTCCCACTCCTTGCAGCCACCACTGAAAAGAACAAGTGCTTTCACCTGCATTGTAAAGTTACACTGATTTGTCCACATGTGACAAAAAGGAACACAGTACTGGGAGGTGATTAGAGGAAAAAAGTATTGTGTTGCAAGAAGACTGCCAATAATATCAACTTTGATACTCTTTGACTGAGCCAAGAAACACACTTGGGTCCTCAATACCACTATGGGGCTCTTCTAAGTATTTGCCATAGTTTATACACTTGCTTTTTAACACCTCTATAAATTTGATTCAATAATAAAAAGCAAAACAAGTGTAAATCTTCAATGAAGATTTAAAAGGATCCCAAAAGCTTACACTGATCTCTTAAGGTAGCATAAGTGTATGTTTCACTGGTGAAATAAAGGCACAAGGCCATCACTCATGTTGTTAAATGGTGCTTGTCAAAAAAAAGCCAGGTCTGATTATTTCAACAATAGCAGCCAAATCCATCTGGCGCTCAGTGACCATCCAGGAATCACTTACAAGCTTCAAAGGACTGAGTTACTACTGCACATCCTCCAGATACATACACAAAATCATTACTAATCAATTTTTATTTTGCAAGAATTTTTCTTTGGCCTTCTAACCTTAAAGCTCAGCTGAGTGACAACAAGGGTTTGTGGATGAATTCAGAGCAAAATGATGCTCGGGTATGCTTCTGAAGCAAACAGTAAACACTGTGCACCCACAGGTATCTCAGTTCTAATTGTGTGAGATTTGATTCTACTGTTCAATAAAGTATCTTCCACCAGATGTGCTTTTGGGGGAGCATAGACAGAATAAAAGCAGTTGCACATCACAGAAGCTCCGGTTTCATAAGCCTGGTTTCAAAATTCAGCAAATGTTTACTTTTGGACATAAGCCCAGCTTCAGTCCTGCAACTAGAAGTGCATCTTTCAGGGC
The DNA here is from genome assembly GCA_013397155.1 of Irena cyanogastra. Classification (NCBI taxonomy): domain Eukaryota; kingdom Metazoa; phylum Chordata; class Aves; order Passeriformes; family Irenidae; genus Irena; species Irena cyanogastra. The sequence continues at coordinate 657,855 of VWZV01014850.1, forward strand.
ATCACTGAAACTAATGATGGCCTGAGAATGGTAGCAGAGACCTTGCAGAAGTAGGACCACGATGATTTATAATTATCACACTCAACAGCAGAGCTGATCACAGTGGAACATACAAGTATCAAGCACTAAAGAAAAGAATTCTCTGAAAAACCGCTTGACAACATCTAGTTCAATGGCCCTGGTTCAAGCCTGGCCACCTAGAGCTGCCTGCCCAGAACTGGGTCCAACTGGGTTTTGAGTATCTTTATGGGTACCTTTATGAAAGACCTCAACAGCAGTCAAAAGCAAAGGTTACTCTACACAACTCTCAACTGCTCTTCCATACCATCACAAAGAAGAGACAAAAATATTTTTAAACCATCTGTCCTTACAAAATAGGCACAAACTAAAGTTTCAGAAGAATAAACAACATCTGTTTTGGATGGGGTAGATGGATAAAAAAACAAGAGCAAGCCTGCAGATAACCTAAGTCCATGTATTTATAAGAGACCATGATAAATGTCTGTTGATTATTTGCTTAATACATCTGGAATGTATTCCCTCATTTATGCAACAGGATGGTATTGGGTTTTTCCACACAAAGAAAAGATACTCCACTGGGACTCATAAAGGCAGTAATATTTTAGGAAGCTACTATTACACTAAGAATAGTTGAGATTGTCTTGCATTTTCTTGTTCACAGCTTTATAATTAACAAAGTAAAAATGTAGGCTGTTATGTTTGATGGAAGTTTCCCCAGAGAGATCAAATAATCTACAGCAGCAACAGCTTTCTATAATTCTGAATATAATTATAGGAGTGAACTTCTTTTCATGGTGTAAACAGTCATAGTTAAGTAGATGGGTCTTAGTCATCGCCACTTGCATTTCTAAGGACACCTGCACAAAACTCAGCTTGCTCTTTGCCACATCTTAGGACACTTACTAAAGTAATATTGTTAATAACACTGGGGTTCCACAGGGTTCCATCCTTGGCCTGGTCCTGGATGCAAGACTTGAAGGAATACGAAGCAAGTTTGCCGACAATATTAAATTGGGAGGAGCTGTCAACTCCCTTATGGGCAGAGAGGACCTTTGGAGAGACCTCGACAAACCAGAGAGATGGGCAATCACCAGCCCCATGAAGACTAACAAAGAGAAGAGCTGGATTCTGCACCTGGGATGGGGCAACCCTGGTTCTGTGTATAGGCTGGGGAATGAGAGGCTGGAGAGAAGAGCTGTGGAAAGGGATTTTGGAGGCCTGGTCCTTGGAAAATTGAATATGAGTCATTGTGGCCTGGCAGCCAGGAGGGCCAAGCATGTCCTGGGGTACATCAGGCACAGCATGGCCAGCCGGGCAAGGGAGGGGATTGTCCTGCTCTGCTCTGCACTGGGGCGGCTTCACCTCCAGTGCTGGGGGCAGTTTTGGGTGCCACAATATAAACAAGACATGGAGCTATTAGAGAACATCCAAAGGAGGGCCATGAGGATGGTGAAGGGTTTGGATGGGAAGCTATTGAGGTCACTTGGTCTGTTCAGCCTGGAGAAGAGGAGACTGAGGGGAGACCTCATTGCAGTTACAACTTCCTCGTAAGGGGAAGAGGAGGGGCAGGCACTGATCTCTTTCCTGTGGTGACCAGTGACAGGTCCCAAGGGAAGGGCCTGAAGCTGAATTCAGGGAGGTTTAGGTTGGATATCAGGAAAAGGCTTTTCACCCAGAGAGTGGTTGGGCACTGGAACAGGCTCCCCAGGGAAGTGGTCACAGCACCAAGCCTGACAGAGCTCAAGAAGCATTTGGACAATACTCTCAGGCACATGGTCTGATTCTTGGGGTATCCTGTGCCAGGAGTTGGACTTGATGACCCTCGTGGGTCCCTTCCAACTCAGCATATTCTATGATTCTATGAATAATTCATGCCATATTAACAAATGCATGTTTATAGTTAGGGGTACTTTATATCAACATTACAATGCTGTATCTGGCATCAGCACTGCAAATTTAAGGACTGTTAATGAGAAAAATGAGGACTGTACCCAGAAACAGGTTTTCCCAAAGTTTTATTTTTTCAACCATAAAAAAAATAAGATCTCGGCTCTGCTTAGTGGAGCTGTGTGATCACATACACAACAGTGCATATTTACAGATAGATAGATAGATCTATAGATAGACACATCACACAGACACACCATCTTTCTCAACTAGTATTTTTTGAGTTTTAAAGAAAAAGTTTTTTCAGCCAAAATGGCTGATAAAAATAAGCATGCTGATGAAACACCCTCGGAATCAAGGCTTAGGAGGGGGGCTTTAGAAAATAACAGTACAGTACAATAGCTGAAAGGAGTAGACTGAAGAATAATGCCAAGGACAGACAATACTCATCTCCTGATGGCCTAAAATAACACTACACATCAGCCCATGCCCCAGGCCTTTGAGGTATGAATTGAGGCTACTACAGAGCAAGAAAGTAGTGCCAGCATTTCTCCCTCAGTGCCACAGGGGCATCTGCTCCTACAACACTCAGGACCAACATCAAAGACACCCAACATCTACTACAGTTGCAGATACCACAGAAACTCCTCTCAGTCCATATATCTTCAAGATTAAATCTTCTGTCTTAGGCATACACAGCTGAAAAGCTCTTTCACAACTACAGTTCTTCTTCACAGAGAAAAGTCTTCCTACACAATAAGAATCTACGCCCTGAACATCCTTCCACCTTGAAGTTGTAGCACCTGCCTTTCTCCTGACACCTGCACTTTCTCTCTCATGATTCACCTCAACTAAACCCAAATTGCTTTCTGCAGAGGTGTTGGCACAAGCTGAAAGCACAGGCAGTAGTTAACTGTATATTAATAATTTTCATTTTGCTTGATCCCTCTACTCTTTGACAAACAGGTACAATAATGAAATTGGGTAACACAACAGTTCTCAAGACCCCCCAGATTTTCAAATATATAAAAACCTATAAACACATATACAGCTTAGCAATACATTCTTTAAAATGTAAAACAAAATCTAGATACGTGACCATATTTCAAAAGAAAGACAAATCACCTCTTGTTGGCATTATTTTCAAAGGAAGTTTTGGATTTTGGCCCCTTAGAAAGAAGAATCTTTTCATTATGAGCATCAGTAGTAGGAATCAAAGATTAAAAAGTATGGCCCTCTAACCTCTACCTCTTTTAAGTACTAATAGCTAAAAAATCAAGAGCCCATGAGATGGTACTGCAGGATTCCAGTGACATGAGTCCAGTAACATCGAATGCAGCTGCACTGCCATTACCACTCATTACTCATTTTCACTAGGTTTATCACGACACAATAGAAACAAAAAAGATTTTCCTGCATGAGTTTCTTCAGTTGGAAATGAAGGAAGCATGTATGGTTCTGTTCATCTTTCCTGTCCTGATTCTCATTAGGGAAGCAGGTACAAAAACATGACAGATTCAATGATTCCTGATGTTTTAATTGGCTTCTGGTGCAAAATTTGACTAAACATAAACATTTCTGAAAGGGCCAGGTATGGAACAATCCAGGCCAGAAGAGAGCGGGGGGATAACCCTAGAAAACAATAACAGAGAAGATAGTAAAGCAAGGCAGTCAGATTCTACCTTGATTTTACTCTTGGGACCAAATACCATGGGTAAAGAGCTACCACTCTCATAAGCATCACCGTACTTGCTCTATTCTGTGACCTAAACCCTCTCTTTTCCCTGAGCTCCATTTAGGACAGTGGCCACAGAGAAGGACACAGCAGTCAGGCAGTATTGTATTTGCAAACAGACCTCAAAGATCACACATTCAAAGGTCTGTTCTCCCCAAGCATCCTAGAAGAAATACGCTGATGTTCCAGATACTATTTTGCTTTGCTTAAGAACAAACTTGTAGAAAAAAAAATCATCAAAGGTAAACAATCATCAGGTTCCCCCTTCTATTTCACTGGGAGTATCTGTGAGCAAAACTTATGATGCAATGTTCTTGCATCATGTGTGAATGTTTGACTGCATGCAGTTTTGCTTCTGAAACAGTGTGAACAAAGAATGTGAATAAAGAACACTAGAGGAGAACAGAGTATTCAGCAAACACCTAAGGAAACCATCATATCAAATTCTGATTCATCAGTAAGGGAACTATGCTACACTGAAAAGTATAATTATACATTTTGCCTTAATTAAAAATGCTCTTAATAGTATAACAGAAAGCGTCTGTGCTCTTCTGTTGACAGCATCTGTGCACATTATAAAGACACTAGAACTGATGTGCCCAACCTGCACAGTTCAGCACATTCTGGTCTTTTTGTTAACCTCTTATTCACAATTATGCGGGTTTTGAAGCACTATCATGTAATAAAACCAGCAACTGAACAGTATCCAGGATCAGTAGTCATTCATACATTCATTGAGCCAATAATTTGAGCATGTTCAGCAGAATACATGAAAGCACAGATGTATTTAACAAGAACATTCACAATTTTTGTATATAAAAAATGGTTAAGCAAAGGATTGAAATCTTTCTGAAACCCTTAGGGCTTTTTTTTTTGCCTCTGAGACTGCAATTTATTATACACATTTTGGTCAATATTTACATGAAAAATGGAAAAAATGCCATCTTGGTAGGACTCAAGAAATCATTTTGCTATTCCACCATCCTTACAAAACTGTCACACAGCATCAACACTGTCAATCAACGGTGTCAAATTTTGAAAGCATCTCTTTTTTTTTTCCTGATTGGTTAGTACTACCTCATTTTACAGAAAAAGGTTAGCCAGGTCAGATTTAAAAGATGACCAGCTCTTAAGATAATCTGAAACTTCAAGCATCAGAGAACAGAGACTGTTAAAGAGTGTAGCCTGCAAAATAAAATCCTTTGTTGAGAATAAAAAGCCTTTTTTTCAGCAGGAAAAAGTACAAAAGCATACATTCTTTAAATATACATTTTGCCTCTTAGCATTACTCCATAAAGCCGCTCTTCAGCACTGAGAGCACGGTCAATAATTTGTTACAACCTGACTTTCCTGATATGGTCTTGCTTTTCAACTTGAAAAGTGTTCTAAATTCCCAAATACTCTTGTCTCACTCCAAGCAGTCTGTTCCATTTTTGGAATATAATTACTAAAAATAGCCTTAATTAGCATTATATAACAGGAATGAAAAAAAATCAGAAATTCAAAAGAAACAGCTCTGTAAATTTTGGGCATTGACTGAGAAACAGTATAGCTGATCCATCAACAATCTCTGAACCAAACTGCCTAATGAGCAACATTAGTTTCAGAATCAATAAGAAACTGGTTTTTTTAATTAAGCATATGTAACTAACAACACTGAATACTAAGGTATGGCAAGCTATGAAATAGGAAGATAAGGGGAATAAAAGAATTAACCACCTAGCATCAATATATAACGTCTTTCTCTCTTTCCCACCAAACAGCCATACTGAGTTGCCTTCTCCAAGAGTAAAGAACAATGTATCTAAAGCACTTTCATGCTCTCTTAATTAACTTGCTTAAGTGCTGTATTTCTAATCCTGAGAAAGAGGTGTTTAAATTATTTACTGACTGGATGGAAATGATGAGACCAACCATTTGAAGGTCCAAATCTGCTTGCGCTCCCTCTGACAGCTACGTAATAGTCCTACAACAGGCTTGCCTAAGTATTCCTCAGTATATAATGAAAAAACATCTTCCTGATCCCAGGAACTATAATTTTGGAGCAAAAGAACTGCTAACCCTTAGAATTTATCCTATTTGTTGTAATTTATGACTATCATTTTTACTTATGTAGATTAGACTGTGCTGGAGTGATTGGTTACTTTGAACAACTATCCTTTATCCCTATTAAAATCTTAACCCTTAACAGTTGCTACAAATTAATTACCACAATGGGGCCATCCTTCCACTAAGGTCCTTCTTTCAAGGAATGGTAGTGAAGCAGGTGATCCTTCATTTTTCTCGGCCCTTCCCACCCCCCAACATTACCAATTTTCCTCCTGCTAGTATCACCCATCTTTATCTCTGGAAATACGTCTTACACAATTGAAGATGGTGGTCAAACATCTTCCAGTCAATCCATTTCCAAGCCTGAAACTAGGACTGAATGCACTCTGACTCAGAATGCAAAAAAGCCCTAAAGAGCACCTCCATGAGCAGACACATCATACATGGAGTACTTGTAGATAGATCCCTTCTTATTTCAGACATTCCTGTGTGAAAAGTATTAGGTATCCTCTATTAACCTGATACCACCTCCTTCACAGAATGGCTACAGTGGGAACAGACCTCTGGAGACTATCTGGTTAAACCCTTCGTGCTCAAACCATGGTCAGCTTAGAGCAGGTTACTCAGAACAATGTCATGCAGTTGAGCTTTTAGTATCTCCAAAGAGAAAGGTGGAGTTTTTTTCTCCGTAAATGCGGCATCATGTATTAACATCCTGAATTACCCCCAGCAGTGTGACCAAGCCCACCAAGTCATGAAATTACCACAACTTGAGCTGACCAAGGAAATGCCCCAAAAGCATGCTAGCTCACTCTGAAGAATAAGCTGCTTGGAACTGCTACTTCATCAACTCATGAAGTAATCAGGAGAGATAAAAATACAAGGATCAATAAAGAGAACAATTTATTCTTGTTAGGTAAACACAGAAACACTGGAATAGGAAGAAGCAGAACTGTAAGTAAGTGAAACAATAAAGCAAACTCAATTCTGGCTGACAACTCTACTTCATTTTTTGGTGTCAGAACAAGATTTCTCCCATAGACCTAAAGCTGATGGTTTGTTCTGGCAAGTGTTCTTACTGATGGAACACTGCTTCAAAAAACTACGCCTTGTTCTGGTTATAGTCAACAATTCATACCTTTACTGAAGGACCTAAGGAAAACATAGGTGATGAAAGGAAATCTTGGACATCTTTTATGATTGTCTTCAGAGTTTCAGATCATGGCTCTCTTAATTCCTTACTAACTTTGGAAACCTCTTAATGTAATGATTTTGCTGATGGCAGCATATGTGAAACTATACTAAGCTTGAAAATACATCTCTTTGATGAATGAAAGGAGACCCTGAAGTGCTAATTCCTCCAGCATTCTTTTCTGCTCATTTACCATTTGTCAAGAAACTGACTGAAGAGCAGCTAGGAAACACTGAGTTGTGATTCACATTCAGGAAGAGCTTCTGGGACAGTTTGCTTCACATCTTCTCATTATTTTATTAATGTAAACCTTTTAAAAATTAGGCATGGCCATTAGAATCCAGTTTCCCTTTTCATAACTTCCTGAATTTAGTTATGATTTATAAATAGTGTATGCGGGCTCTCTTCAGTAGGGGGGTTCCTTTGCAACTCCAGTTCTTTAGCAATACAAAGGTAACTTTTTTTGCCGGTGATAATGCTTTATAAAACACACCATCTGGAAAACTGAAACTTGCACCTACTACACTGTCTCATTTCTACACTCTGGAGTTTTGTACTGGGAGTGTAATCTCATTAATCACAAAAATGGGAGTGAAGCACAGGGTCAGTCCCAAACTCTATTTCACTCATCACCACCTTTGTCCCAGGAAGCTAAAAGAAGCCTGCTTGTTAAATCCTTCTAAACAACGTATTTGTTTCCCTTTTATTAATATAACCATAGCCCAGTATGACAATTTTGAATGCAGGACTCATGTGAAGCATGTACAGGCAGTTTCATGTATACACCTCTGGTTTTACCCCTTCACAGCTTTTGTTTTGGGGCTTGAGTTTTGCTTTTAGAAAGCAAAGGGTCTAGATGAATAGATCCCAGATCTAGAAACACTTCAGGGTAAGTATTAAGTTGTCTCAAATTTCTAAACCAGAGATAAGGAAAACATCTTTCCATGCTGCCAGCTCACTTAGTTTCACCAAGTCTTTCCATATTTAGCTGACTTGGTTTTTATCTTCCACATTCTGAAATGAGAATCTACAGCTTTCAGAGGTTTAAAAAGTGATGTTTAAATCTTGTCACAGTCTGAAGATATGGCTTAGAAGCAGAACCAAAGAAAACTAACCCACGACTAACATTTTAAAGCATGTTTTTAAATTGGCATCATCTATGATGATGTCTTTGACTACAACTTGCAATGCTTCTAGAGAGGCAAGTAGAGCTGGAAGCAGTTGTCTGACCCAGGCAGTAAGCTTGAATTGACTAGTTTCCTCCAAACACTAAAAATTCAAAACAAAAGTTTTTAGTACCAGGCTGCAGTAGTGAGCAAATTCTGGAAAACTGACACACATTAAAAATGAACCATGTGAAATCTATATGAAATGTAGTATTAAATACACACTCAGCTTTTTAGGTTTTGAAATAAGGAACCAGCAGTGCCACAGTTTTCTGCACTGAACTGAAAACAGATCTGGCTAAATTGAGAGGGGGTGCAAAGAGCAAAACACAGAAACACACGAGAGCTGTGAAGCTACTCCAGATCACATCACAGAGAGCATCTCAATGCAGTGGCTGAAAGAACAGCCTGCTCCCTCTTTCCAGAGGCCTGTCACTGGAATACTTTTCCAAGAAAAGGGACTTTAAGTACACATGTGGGACAGTGCAAGTTAGTTGCTTGAAGAAGCTTTTAAAAACATGTTAAATGGCTCTCAAGTGAGTCCAGACATTGCACTCTCTGCTGCTCCAACACTCAGACCATAAAAGCAAATATCATATATGCTTTGCTAAAAACTGTTCAAGAAAATCCAGATACTGCAGGCCGTTCTGATTGTCTTTATTACTGCCATGGCCTGGTGGAAAGGGACGTCTCATACGGGACTGCAGACCCATCTTCCCGAGTACTCCATAAACAAACTGTAAGCACTCCAATGAGGTTACAGCCTAAATAGATGAGAGGAAAGAAGCATTCTTAATCCCATTTTTCAGATGAAGAATTGATTAATGAAGTGATATAACATGTGTTCCATAAGGGTGGTGAGGCCCTTCTATGTGCTACTTGACAGTCCACCAAGGGCCATTTATCTCTTGGTGCTCTGTCATCCTTCACTTTTTAGAAGTGCCTAGGAAGCAAATTCCCCTCCCTCTCCAGGAGCAAAACAGCTCCTGCAGCACCAGGGAACCAACTCCCATTAGACACACAGCGTGACAACACTCAAATACCTCGGGACAACTAAATGACCTAAAATCATATTAAAAAGCCACAGACTTTCTGACTCTTCACTCACAACACTGCTACGGTTTTTGTGCTATTTCATGAATAACGATTTTCACTCTTGTGTAAGTTCACCTAACTCTTGTGTATAAGCTAAAAATTACTGAGTAAGTTGCAAGGGGACAAGAGGGTATGGAAGATGCCATCACTTAGGTGAGCTGCAAATCAAAGTACTGTTTGTGTCCTTTAAAGATCGTACATTTCAAAAAAGGTCAGTACAGTACAAAGAAAATGTCATTTCTGCAGCATTACGTTCTACTTTATTCTTCTGCCATTTTGCATTTGTCCCATGCCATTGACATATTCTGTTTAAAAGTTTCAACACTGCCAAAACACAGACATAATCAGCAATCCAAGACAAAAACAAACAGAACTTTTACTCAGAGAGAGTTAAAAGATCAGAAAGGATTATACAAACAACCTCCTTGCTTGTTTCTGTAGCTTTGATGATTTGTCTGCCTGGAAAGGTAGAAAAAAGTTCTAAAATAAATATTTCAAAAACAAGTCAAATTAAAAAGCTAAGCATTCAATGATTTACATTCAGCTTGTTGCTTTGGAACTGCTTCTGCTGAGGATTAAAATCCATAAATTTCAGGAGAACTACTCTTTATTTTCAAGCATGCAAATTAAATAGCTGCATCCAAGATCATCTTTGATCCCTCTGTTACTAAGTATGACTATCTTCTTCATCAAGAACACAACAATTTCTGGATCCTACTCTGACAGTAGTTTTAACTTCTTACAATCCCACTAAAAATATCAGAAAAATAGCAAATTTGCTTTTTGAAAACGAGGCTGCAGTAATTAGGCATATTATTTCTAAACAGGAGTCAAGTTCAGCAGGATATGGGGAAATAGAAGAAAAGCAATTTGATTCCAAATGAAGTAATGTCAAATTATTGAGTGGACAGATTTCTAAACACTCCATTCAAATATTCAAATTCTCTATTCTTGGGAAATGCAAAATGTAGTGACAAAAAAGAGTTTCCTGAATTTTTTTAAGGACATATAATTTCTCAGATCCCAAACTGAGACATATTGACACATTATACTGAGCATTTAAGAGATATTAGGAGAATTGAAAGAATTTTCAATGATGCTGGTGACATTCATTTTCAATGTTAATAACCTATTTACTATGATAGCAGCTTAATAAGCTTTTAACTGGCAGAAGTGGAATTACACTGCAATATGGCATATTAACATTATGAAGAAAAAAATCCCACAGTTCCTTGCCCGCATCATTCAAATACTTTTAATTCTTATTTTAGGGAGATAATTAGGAGATATCTTCTCTCCTCTTTCTACCTTCACAGGAAAATTCCAATCCCATTTGTTAGGATTCAAAATCTACTTGAGCACTGCAACAGGTGCAACCTGTTATCTTTGCAAATTTACAGTCCAGAGTACCCTTTTCTGCCTCGTTTTCCCTCTGCACAAACCCACAAATACTAAGTATCACTGTTAGGGGGCATACAGGAAGTTCAAGCTATACAAAATAGCAAGTCTATCCCTCTCCACTAGAATTTAAGTGTTCAATTCTTGCCAAGCAAGAAGTCCACCTATCTTTGAAACCATAACATAAGTAATACGGCTGGATTGAGTCTCCCACTTTTCTTATGTGACTTGCTCTTACTGTGTTACAAATCTCATTGCAAAAGTTGAAAGCACAAGTAGCATCTCTGTAAGACACTGTCACCCTTCACCCTCTACTTCACCAACACAGACTGATTGGTCCATTTTACTGTAGACAGCCTATCACCTCTGCCAACTGTCTAAAATATCTCTGCCACAAAGAGAAGCCACTGTACAAAAACCACAACATAAACTGCTTTATTTATGAGAAAGAATTGCTTTCTTGGAGTAATCAGAAATAGCATTTTCCCCTACTTTCTTCCTAGGTGCAACACAGCACACATACCAGTAGAGAATGCTGAGAAGAATGTATGCCAAACGCTTCCTCTTAAACTGAAAAGGAAAAATCCTTCTTTGTCCTGGAAATGCAATCACTTAATTTCACAAAGATTTTTGGAAAGTATTTCAAGAGAGAACTAACACGAGTTTGTTCAAACTGGCATTTCAGTAGCCGTATCTTAAAATGAAAAATACAAATCCAAGAAACTTTAAAATGTTTGAGCATTAGACATACGTATACCCTATCCACCTGTACATTATACTAATTTAATATTAGCTTAGAGTATTCCTAATTTTTTTACGTGAAATTTCAGAGCATATTACTAAAGTAAGTAAGGTAATGATGAAAGTTCTCTACCTGGTGAAGATTGACGTGGATTTTTTTCTAATTGTTCTGCATCAGAGATTGTTTCTGAACATATTTTATATGTACCAATATTATAAATAAAAAGTACTTGGCTGACAAACTCCCTTTACCAAGACCCCCTGCGTATCGCAGAGTCCATACATCCGAGATAGGCATGAGGACAGCTTCCAGCATCCCTCTGGTTTTGGGGCAAGAAAAAGCCTGATTTGCTTTTGGCCACCCTGAGGAAAACACAAAGGGTATCAATCACTGCCACTTGCTCCCAGGGGACTGGTGATATGCCCAGGCTGCAAATATAAATGCATTTCACATAGGCCACTAAACAGAGCCCATACAGTTATTTATGGTCACTACCTACCTGGGCCAGATGCAGACTGGCAACCTGAGGGTAAAAGGTGATGGACTGAATTATTAATCCCCTGAACCACTGACTCCCCTAGCTCCTTATTTGTCAAAACCCTGATATTTATCAGAAAATTGAGAGGAATCAGTACAACAAACAGGAAAGGTGTTGATATTACCAATTTCATTTTTAATTACAGAAAATCTCTGGCAGGGTTACAAGTCCTTTTTGCACCATAACAAACTCTTACTCCTCTAGTGCTTGAATTTGCACTGAGGAAAGAAAACAAACACCATCAAGTTTTGATTACACAGACAATGAAAAAGACAAATGCCACAGCACAGGTGACTGGACACTACAGCTTTGTGCCTTGCAGAGACACACTGCACTGGTTCCAAAGTAGTAATGGAAATTCTCCAGGGCATCAGAACATGCTTGACAGTCCTTCAAGCCCTTCACTCCTACTGCCTATCCTTGTCCAGTCAGAAGTCAGGTTTTCTCAGTTTCCCAGTGGAAGAAGGTCTACAGCATATTTTAGAGTAATCCACATTATTCCACCAAGTCACAGGTCTATAAAACTCTGAAAGCTACTATTGAAGATATCAAAATAGGCACTGAGTTGACCTGTGATTTAAATCCTTTCTAACTGCATTATAATTACTCCAAAGATTTATGAAGAAGTATATATCCCAAACAAGACAGTTAAACTACTGCAAAGCCATTATCAGAGATGCTGAAACAATGACAGACAGAAGAAAATGAACCATTACCTTTTTAGGACTAAATCTACAGCAAGAGTTTGCTCAAGGGTTGAAAGAACTTCTTCAGTTGCCTCATTGTAAGCCAGCATCAGTTTCAGGCTCTTTAACCCAAGAGGCATTGATCCCCTGTGGCTCCTGGGTGGTGGGAAGACTCTTGGACCTCCTTGGGAAGCACTCACCAATCTCCATTTCATTTCCCTTCCGCTTGGAAAAGGTAGATGCCAAAGCTATGTTTTTGAGAAGACACGGGCACTGCCTGCACACTGGCAGGCCCCCAAAGGAGGTGAGCCATGCATTAGTCCCCTTGCTTCTCCATCCACGCAGACAGCACGTGTGACTCACATCAGGCCAAAGAGAAAGACCTTGCTATGCTTCTCAGAGCAAGCAAGCTGAGCAAGGCATGAAGATGAGCCATACAGGAGGAGCATCAGGAGTTCCAATCATTTTTTTCTATGGAGAGGTGCATCTGAAGCTCTCCTTTCTGCCACTACAAATCTTCCCCCAGCACCATGAGAAAACAATTCTGTTTCACAGCAGCAATGAAAGAGGAGGAGAAAAAGAAATGCAGCAGAAAATGAAAAGCTGTGAAAGTTGTGGCACAGACAGGGAATGAGGAAATGATCACAGCACCTGAGACAAACTGGCTGTAATGGGAGGACAGAGAAACAAGATACTATATGAGAAGCTAGCATAGCAGGAGGTATTGATGCAAATGAATGGATGGGGTCAGTCCAATAAGATTGTTAACCTCCAGTGACAGAGATGGGATACACTACATAAGACCCTAAACATAAACTGTTAAAAACTTTCAGACAGAAAGAGACCTATTAGAGAGATACGCCACAGTTTCAGGCACTCTGGGTAAAAAAAAAAAGAAAAAAAATATTTCACCACTAAACAAATTACATAAGTGCAAGGTTGCAAAAATAAAAAAAGTATTAACACAAATTGGTTTAGCTGTACAAGATTTATCAAGTGAAAATAAAGTATATTTTCAGGCTACATTCATTCGAGCTTCAATTATATCAAGAAAGGCACTGAAATAATCAAATTATGGAGCCCCAAAAGCATTTAATAATCACAAAAATGAAGCAGATGCACTAATAAGATTAACATTAATAAACTAGGTCAACACTGAGAAAAGAAAAGAATGATGGAGGAGGAAGAGAGCTCCACCCAGAGCTGCTCCTCCAGGGCGCCAGCTCTGGCGCTGCACTCCCCACACAGCGCTGTGCAGTAATGACTACAGATGATGCAGCTCTTTGACCTCTTTAACACACACATTGCTCACACTGTCTCCATAGAATCTCTGCTTGCTGCAGCCAGCATCCAAATGGGTCCTTAATATAGAAACCTGTGAGGAAATGCTCCCTCTATCAGTAGTTTATCAACCCTCAGATTAGGAAAGAGGGCCTTTAAGCCTCACAGGCTTATCTGCAGTGCAGTAGGAGTCTGAAGAGGCGAGCAGAGGACAGTCAGGCTCTCGAGGCATCCCATGATCTGTGGCTCAGGAGGTAATTTCAGCTTTCCTCACCACAAATATAAATACCACCTGCTCACCTTGCCTAAAATGATTAGAGAGAACAAACCTGAATCCAGCTGTGTCACCCCTACTCTGTTGCCCCTTCCCAAAGCTGGGCAACCTTTTGTGTGAAAACAACTCCACAAAAACCAAAGGAATGAAAGGCAATCCTCAAGACTTTGGCTCCTGGTGTTTTAACACATAAAACACCACATTCAATAAACACTGCAGCGTGATGATGAGTGCTAGCTAAATCAGTAAATGCAGCGGAGAGACAGAACTGCTCTGTTTCATCTCAGAATCTGACCCACTCATGTTACAAAACAGATGCATAAATGATTACAGTGATTATGCAGAGGAGCAAGATTATGCAAGTGCTAAGCACTGGTGTTATAATACAGATACACAAACGAGTATAAAGGGGCCTAGGGATGTAACATTTCTCTTTAGCTTTCTTAGGAGGGTAAAGAAAGAATGAGAAAGAGGGAGCTGGATAAATGCAGTCAGAGGGAGTTATTTAGGCAGGTAAGACAGAACTCCTGTCTTTCTGCCAAGTACTCCCTTGCTCACCTAGGGAAAGATCCAGCACAGCAGCAAAACCGCAGAGGCAGAAGCACAAAGGCAAAGAACTAAACTGTTCATTAAAACTCAGGATTGGAAAGAGCAGACAAGCAGTATAGTGCCGCAGAAGATGATTCTTCTCAACTTTCTGGGACAGAAAAATCAGGAAGACTGCTATCAGGAAAAAAGGGGAGGAAAAAAACCCTCAAGGACAAAGAAACAAAGTCACAGGCCAGTTCTGAAGAGGAGGGCGTGGTGGTGATGGACAAAAGCTCTACATACAAGTGTGGAAGCTTTATTAAAGACAGTCTGTTATTACAAATACTGACATTACAACCGGTACTTTCAAATCCCTCTCCTCAAAATGAAAGTCAATCTTTGCAAGATTGCAAAGACTCCAAGACTCCGAAGACTTTGGATGCAAAAGCAGAACATTTACTGATGTACACAGAGGATAAACCACTGGCAGAAGCTCTAGCAAGTAATCCTAGAAACCAGGCTGGCTGCAGGCACTCTGTCACGTCATACTATTATGTGCCAGCATAGAGAGGAAAGGTCGGGACAAGCATACAATAATCTTAAAAAAACCCTGAGAACATTTAAGCCCACGAATACAAACCTTTAGCTTCCGAAGTGAGAGCAAGCTCCCCAGGGCTGCAGGGGCCATTCCCACCTCATGCACCCCAGCCTGGGCCCAGACCCTCCTCAGCTATCACCCTGGCCCTAGGAGGTGCCAAAGAAGCCCACACACATTCACTCACCAGCCTTCACTCCCTCACTGTGAGCTGCTGGGCAGGGACCCTCAGGCTCTGGGCCTGAGTGTCCCCTCTGCTTTGTGACTGGGGCAGGAGGTCACTGCTCCTCAGTCACTCATCCCTGCCTCTCCCCCACAGGTGCCTCAAGCACAGGGTGCCTCCTGCTTTTCCCCCTGGGACTGCCAGCACAGCCTTTGTGGGTGACTGGCCATTAACCCAGCTCCACCAGCCCCAGCCTGAAAGAAAGGAAAAACTTGTCATGGAAAGAAAACAAACAGTTGAGGTCAGACACATTTTCAACCAGCAGAACGTGGCTATGCCACTGGAGGCCCCAGCTGAAATGTGCCTGAAACCCTCACAGCAGGAATCACCTCGGTCCTATTCCAAGATGGCATGAGGGACCTTTTAGCAACAGAAGAAAATCTCTGATCCTTTTCTCTTTTCATTAAGAGTATCAACAGGTTTTAGGAGAAAGAAGTCACTAAAACATTACCCAAAGATTACACAGTATTTATGGGAATTACAGTATGTTGCCTCAAAGGGATATGAACTTACTCAGGCAACATAACAGAAGATCAGAAAGATGTGTTTTAATCCTCACCCAATATTTTCAGTGCTGCTGATCTTGAAAGCATACATTACTTACCTCTTACAGAATGCGTGGTCTGTATGCCGATATTATAAATCCACACTTTCAGCTCATTTTTACCCCACTTTGATGAATAGTTTTAAACCATGCTTAAAATAGCACATATTTCATATCATACTGTGTGAAAATTCCAATTAAGACACCTGAAGGTAACTTTGACAAATTAGAAAAAATTGTATCCCTATACTACAAAAATTACCAAAATCTCCCAGTACTTATTATCTTGAATTCCTCTTGTCCCCTGCAGCCTGAGCCTCAAGCCCAGCTAACTACTGCTGTCACAGAAAACCTCTGTAGAAATTTTCTCTATTAAAGGAAAAGCTCCTGGATAAATTAAGAATCAAAGGCAACAGATTTAACACAAACTCCTACAGTACTGCTTTTACCCAAGCTTTTGAAGATTTCTTTCCCATTCCTCAACTTGCCCAAACAAATAAAAGGTTTGAAAGATTAATGTGACCAAAGACTATTTCTCAGTGATGTTGAATGCCAGAAGCAAAGCCTAAGGTGAAATACAGAGATATGGAAAGCCTAGTTTGGACAGGCTTTATTATAGCCAGTTTGTTATATCTCAATCAAGGGCTCATGCCCTTATTGCTTGTTTCCTCATAATGATGGCTTAAATACCTTGTCTTCAAAAACTACCAAAGATGCACTGTCAACACACATAAATATGACTGTAAGCCATTAAGAGCCAGTTTCCTGGATTTTTTAGAGGACAGCATACTGTTAAGTAGGTGATTTATATATCTATTTTACTGCAAGGTCTTCTGAGAATCTGTCACTTGAGACTGTAGTGAGCACCTAGCAAAGAGTAGGTGCACCATAAATTTATTGATGTGGCATTGTTTATTGTCCTAGCTTCTAGAAATTCAAATAACATCTTGTGTGTAGGACAATGCATTCAGTTCAATTAAAAATCACTATATCCTTTTTTATTAAGTTTTCAGCTGCCAGAAGTATCAATGGATTTTAGAACATCCCCTCCTCTTAAAAGGACATCTCAAGGATGAACCTAGAAAGGCTATACCAATTTTCCTTTGTCTGAAACCTCTGGAGACAAACTTCACACATTTCTTTGTCAGGAGAAAAACAAACAAACAAACAAACAAACAACATTTTCCCCACCTTCCCCCCGTTAAATCCAGCTTCTACAAGTATTTTTCATCTACAGGAGCAGACAGATTGCCAATGCAATGTATCCTTGCAGATCACCTAAATGAATAGGTGATCAATAAAACCCCCCAAACCTAACAAAATATAAGAATCATTTAACCCAAAGGGAGGAAGTGTTACAAGTGGTTTACATGACCGTGTACATGCCAGGACTGATCTCTGGGTATTTTTCACGAATACTATCATATCAATACAAAAAGTGCAGGGTTTTGTGCTCCTTGAGAGCCCAACAGCCTCCAACTCCTATTAGTTTAGAACCTGAGGGATTTTATATTACATATGTCAATGAAGTAAAAGCCTCAAATGAACTTTTCAAAACTTAGGAAAGCAAAACTAAACATTATTTTCAGTGTGCTGGTGCAGCAAGCAGGGGAAGACCCTTGGGCAATTCCTGCATATATGATTCTATGATGTAGTCAGAATATGGGACAGCACTGCTGTATTTTATAAGCAAGGGCAATTCAGCCATATTAGAAAAGTATGTGATGGAGGCAAAACCTGAATGCTACTCATCTGTCAATTAGCTGATCTGAAAATTGCAAATTCAACCTTGTACTTCTTTTTTTTAAAGTTACTACTCTTTTCCATCTTTAAAGAGATTAAATGAAGCACTTTTGTTTCATTCATATCTTAACAAAAGACTCAGCTGTAGAGCTTCATCTTCTCCAACATCTGCACCTCACCTCTTCTGTCTAGCAACTTCAACCTCCAAGCAGATGGACGTGAATCTTCATGCATACGCAACATACCTGAAGTCGCAAAGCCTCCCTTTCTCATCCAAGTTTGACAGAACTCTCCTTTTTGCTACCCAGCTCTTTTCACTGCCTCTTTTTTACACTGAAGTATCCAATGCTTTGGTATGATGTTACAGTACTCTGGGTCAGATCATGGTATTTAGTAGCACCTCCTTGAGACTGTCCAAGCAAGAGCAAAGAGTGGAAAAGAAGTTCTGTCCTCATATACTGTCACACAGGATGATAAAATCATTCAGGATGGGTGGAACCTCAAGATGTCATCTAATACAACCATTTGAGTTTTTACATACTCCTGTTTCTCTTGGGCTGATCCACCAAACAGTGGAATAAAATCTGTCTTTAATAAAGTGAGTTTTTAAAAGCTTTCTTTTATTCAGGATGTTTTAGAAACAACCTTCAGGAAATGTGATCCTTCAACCTTCATTATGGTTTACAATGAAATAAAAAGTCAAAACATTTTGTAACAAGAAGTGATTCAATAATTCAGAAATATCTCTGTTATCACAAAAATTTCTCACAAATCAACCATACTCTTTTAGAAATTAAATTTTGAATAAAAATAACATTTACAGCTCAAAACAACATTTTAATGAGAAAATCTATTAGCAGTCCTAAACCTTGCCCTGACAACTAGTGTCTGCACCTAGTGGAAGCTGTGCATGTTTGGATGCATAGATGTTTCTGTTGATGTTTTGTAGCAGCAAGGCCCTTTGGGGGCCACTTATTCTCCTGTCCATGGGCCTTCCAGCATCATTACATCTGTCAATCCAAAAATCCAAGCCAAGCCTGGCTGCCAAGCAATCAAGAGCATGTGCACACAGACACAGACTAATCGATACAGTTTGGACTGTAACTCCTTTATCAACAAAAGTAAAATACTAGCTTACTCAAAAACTCAGGCTGCAGAATATCTTCACTCATAATCTGAACTTTTTGCTCTTATACCTGCCTGGTCTTCTTAGGATGAACAAATATTTGTAGCTGATAGCTCAATGAATTATCAGAGGGCAAGTAATGTTGTACAGCTACCAGAATATGATGTTAAAAAGGATGAGAGACATAACAGACAAACCTGTAATCTTCAAAGCAGTTTTACATGGAAACAAACGAAAGCATCCAGGCCACTCATGACTTGTCAGTTAATAATGCAATCACTTCTTGTTCTAATACTGCACTGTAGCACAAGCCAAACATTTATTCTGTGAGTCTTCTGGCAAAACTGTATAAACAACAATACCCCTCCTCCAAACATGACATTTTTATTTCATGCTGTACGTGAATAATTGAAATTCAAATTCAAATGCTTTCTGCATGCAGAGCTGGAAGCTTGTCCTGTCTCCTAGCAAAGTGTGAGCTCTAGCAACCAAACACTACCATACAAAGTTGTCAGATAAGCTAGGAAGGAAATTCCAAATAAATTATTTTCAAGGCACTGTCTTTATTTTAAGCCAGGAAGAAGTATTTATGCAGTGAGTCCTTAGCTACAGACAAGCCTTCTTATGAAAGAATAACTCATGCCAACATAAAGCTTCACTTATTTCTAGATATGAAAAAAAGAAAAAATGCATAATGGAAAGAATTTCCATTGTATCATATGGCCTAAGAGCTGCTTCCACCTGAAGCAGCTCTTAGGCCATACGATACAGGGGCTGTAGTGTGACATTACCACTAAACTGAGCCAAAAGTTTATTTCAGTATGTTCTACCTGTCTCTACCCTAAATGCAAACAAAGCTGGAGGGGAAGCCAAAGTTGCTGCTTGTGTGGAAGGTGAATCTGCTGCACCAGCAGGGGGAAAGCTAAGCTGGGACTGGTAGAGGAGGTCCTTGAGACTGCTGAGGAGAATGAAGAGATAGAGGAATGCTGAAATGTAGACTAGATTTCTCTTTTCTATGTTGCAAGCACAAATCAGGACTGGAGAAAACAATCATGATGAGGAGAGAGGGCTGCAAACCTACTCCCCCTGCATGAGATCAGAACACATACTGCACTTACTGGTAATAAAAAGGACTACATACTCGTCCCATTCTTACCTCCCCCTGCTTCCCAGAAATCCGTCCCTCAGCAACAAGGACTCTGGTTTCAGAGCAACTGTTTGCTAACCCAGCACAACCAACCTGCACAAGCAGACAGGCCTGAAAAGGAAATAAAGTACCTGCTCAGTTAGAGTGGAATCTTTATCTGGATAATACCTGGTAAAAAAACTGCATTGACTGTTAGAGAGAAGAAACACCACACACTGCCCTTACTATTTTGAACCAATTTATTTGAGAGGCCACATTCCAAGAACAAGTAGTCAAATAAAAGAGTTATCAATTTAATCTCCTGTTTAATGTTGCAGTTGTTTTCATCCTTAGCCTGCAAGGCATAGAGTAAATGGGAACACAACTGAGAAAGTGTGTCTGGACAAAGCATCCACAGTTTTAAAAAACTGTGTAACTGGAGAGGACCAAAATGCAAGATCATTATGCTAAAATGGAAGCTTTCAGAGAAAATAAAAGACTTTAATAAGATTAAGATTATAGAAGTCAATTACCAGTCAACTGAAAATTACCTATCCTCAATAAAAGTCACAAACACTAATTAGCTTGCATATTTCCAGCAAGTCGACTTTAAAGAATTTTGTTGTGGAATTATTTTTAAAACACTAACATATTACTCACACAGAACTTGTGTTTCCTAACAAACATTTGATCATTAAAGGTGTCAAAATCAGATAGGGGCCTTCTTACAGGTTATCAGTCTGGTATCAAAATTATTTTTCTCTCTCCTAAACAAAAAATAATAGAAATATTTAAAGCACAACATGTTTTTTTAGCAGATGAAAACAGTCTCAGCTTTGGTCCCTTCTGGGATATTTTTTTCCTTTGTCGAGAAGAAAGTAAGCTAGTAATTACAACCTGCAGCTCTAAGACCAATTAACAATCTGCAACATGCCCCACTTCTTTTATCCTCCACTGGTAACGCTACAGGCAGCATTAGCTGTCTAATAAATAGGTGAGCACTGCTTAACACTTCGCAAGGTTTCAGCATTTCTCTTCACCCCTGGCATCAATTCTCCCTCTCCCTTGGCTATTAGCAGATCAGTCTGGCAGTATGCAGATGCTGTTCTGTTGTGTGCTCCAAGACACACACTGCCTTTAGGCTCCCTTGGGCTATGAAAGGCAGGTGGCTTATTCATGTTCTGAAGAGAAAGCTTCACTAATGACCTCGCAAAGGTCTCCAAGAGATATTTTTTTCCTAGTTAATCAGCCAGACAAAGAATTTACTTCTGCTTAGGAAGGGTGGATATTTGTAAGGCAGCTATGAGTAGGAAAGGGCAAATGTTAAAAGTATTTTTAATATACTTGCATTTTCTGAGAGCTAAATAGTTTCATGCCCAGCACAACGCACTGTGAGGAAATACTAAAACTGAATGCACTCTGTGTATCAGGCTATACAGGGACCTAGTATATAAGCGTTGGTCTCTATAACCCCCTGAGCTGCATTAGCAACTGAAATTTTTTATGCTTCAAATATACATGCCAAGCATCTTTTTCAAGGCTGTAGTATTTGGGTTCTTTCTTCTTGGAGTAATTATGGAGGTGTACAGCCAGTACAAAAGCATGCAGGTCAATTGCCTAGTGCTCACTAGTACCACATGATACCGCTGCTACCAGGAAAATCTGTACAGGCAGATCTGTTTCTTCCAAGATTCCTGCTAGGCACTATATGAACGAGCACAAGATAAATGCTTTCTTTGCCTGTAATAACGAAATCATACCCACACAAAATTGACTAGCTTGTCATGCTGTGACAGAAGGCACAAAGAGGGTGTCTATCAAAGAGCGTATCACCTGAAAATCTGCATCCTACTTATCAGTGTCTTCAGATAGTTATAGCGTATACACCTTGAGGATCTAAAGCATATATTCACATTTATATTATATGCTCCTTGCAAGTTTAATAACAGCAGTTTTTCTGTAATAAAACCAGATATGAATAAGCCAGGCTTCTCAAATACATTAATTAGTTATGCCTATTAACATAAGTAA
This sequence comes from Irena cyanogastra, assembly GCA_013397155.1. Taxonomy (NCBI): domain Eukaryota; kingdom Metazoa; phylum Chordata; class Aves; order Passeriformes; family Irenidae; genus Irena; species Irena cyanogastra. The sequence goes on from VWZV01014850.1 coordinate 679,835, forward strand.
AAACAAATAGACAGCTTACAACCAATCATTCATCTTTCCTCTCCACTTCTTTAGCCATCCAATTCCACATACACATTTTAAGAAATAATACTAACACCCACAGTCTTTATTTGGATATTATGTGTAGAATACATTTTTGGCACTTCAAAAAAATAGGAAGAGTTTGTGTGTGCATGTCCTCAAATACATAAACATACATAGATACATAAATAAACATATATTTACATACTTTCTATATATTGTCTGCTCTTTTACAACTGCTTCAAATAACAAATAATAACTTTGCTTTCAATTTACCTTAACAGAAACATTATTGAAAAAAATCAGATTTTGGCTGTTTTGTCTATAATCTGCTCTCTCTATTGGCTAGAGAAAAAGAGAACTTTAGGAAAGCCAGCAGCTGAGAACCTGGTCCTTCACAATACCTGGTCCTTGCTAGGTATCCCAAAAGTATGTAAGTGCACCATGCAACCCTTGATTAAATATGATCTCTGCCTTTTCATTCACCCTATCTCCACTTTTGTATATCATACTCTACACTTGTAGATGCAACTGTGTCCACAGAGCATGAAATATCTCCAAGGGATGGTCTAAACTCTTACAAATAGAACTATTCAACAGACTATATGGAATTGTTCTGTACTACCACAAGGAATAGCAGTGTTGTCCTTTAGTGTTTGTTCCACATGGCAAAAAATTGCTTTAATTACCACCAACGTGATGCCCAAAAGAAGATTAGAAAACAATAGTCTCCAAATAGAGAAACCTCAAGGTGGCAGATTGAAAGAGGTGATCCTGCTCCTCTACTCCGCTCTAGTGAGATCCCACCTGGAGTGCTGCATCCAGCTCTGGGGTGCCCACCACAGGAAGGACATGGACCTGTTGGAGGGAGTCTAGAGGAGGCCACAAAGATGGTTAGAGGAAGGGAGTACCTCTCCTGTGAGGAAACGCTGAGAGAATTGGGATTGTTCCGGCTGGAAAGGAGAAGGCTTTGGAGTGACCTAATTGCATCCTTCCAGTCCATGAAGGGAGCCTACAGGAAAGATGGAGAGAGAGTTTTTACAAGGAGTTGTAGTGACAGAACAAGGGGGAATGGATTCAAACTAAAAGAGAGTAGGTTAAGATTACCTGTTAGGAAGAAATTCTTTACTGTGAGGATGGAGAGACACTGGAACAGGTTGTTGAGAGAAGCTGTGGAAACCTTGTCTCTGGAAGAGTTCAAGGCCAGGCTGGATAAGCCCTTGAGTAACCTGGTCTAGTGGAAGGTGGCCCATGGCAAGGGGGTTGGAACTAGATGATCTTTAAGGTCCCTTCCAACCCAAACCAATTTCTTATTCTGTGATTCTATGTTTCCTTACTTCCTACCCAGTTCAAATTATCCTTTAATTAATAGCAATAGTCCAGCAACCCAAAGTCCAGAAAGAGAACTTACTGGCAAAGGCACTGGCAAATGCTGTTATGTCTTTATTGGCTTCCAGACTGGAGTTGGCTTGCAACTGCCAGTGAGTGCACAGCTTAAAGTAACACACCACTGTTAAATACAGACACCCATATTTGAGTCAACAAATATACTTCTCTCCACTGCTCTTCATAAGATGGCCAAGCTACAGGTACATTAACAATGCCACAAACTTTTGGAATCCGCATCCATACGTTTTATAAAAGAATCATCAACACCGCACCCACAGAAGCACAATGTTTTCCCCACACACTCAATCTAGAACTTATTCTTGTCACTTGACTGTCACTTCTCCCTCTTGAGAAGAATGTGTAACATTCAGGTGGGGACCCAAATAGTGTTTTGCAGCCAAAACTCAAAGAGAAAAAAAATTAAAAAGTAATATTTAGGTTCAGTTAGGAGGAGAGAGGGCAAAGAAGAATGCGAACACTTTATCAACTGTTTTAATTCCAAAGTTTAGGGGCCTTTTCCGTGTGCACTGCTTCCCCTTATGCTGACTCAGAAGGATGCTTGGATTATTATATTCTTTTTGACACTGAATAACCTTAAGTAATTCTATTCTCACAACCACACTGAGATAATTTCCAGTACCTGGGGCATCGTACTGTTCCTATCCAGTTCCATGCATGAAAAGGAAAATGAAAAACACATATTGAGGCAGGAGGAGAAGATGATGAAAAAAAATTCCTCTTTGCAGATCATGACTTGAAAATCATCTAGGGAGGAAATACTCTCATTGAAAAGGTCAGAAAAAATCCCCTCAATGCTTCAGGTTTGGGTACCAGCCAGTTCACCATCTCACCCTCTAGTTCCGTGCATTCAGAACACTCCCTCTCCTGTTGGTAGGCCTCTTACCTCATTTCCATTCCAAACTCATCTCTTCTGCCAGTGAGCAAACATGGGTTTGATTTGTATATTGATCCAAGCAATCACCACGTGCACACACTCCACCACGCTCCTTGACCCCACACCCACATGCACAAAATGCTTAACAATGCTCTCTCCCAGGGCTCTGACACGGCTCACAAGCACTGCCACTTGCAGAGCGTTCACTCATGACTTCAAGTGTGCCAACAGCACTTACTGAAGCTGTAGCTGCACAAGGCAGCTCAATTCTTGTTAACCAAACTTAAGCCAGTCTCACTCTATTTATAAAGCAGGCACAGCAAATCAGTCTGATAAATCTTAATTAAATTTAAATAAACTTTGATTGGTGTAAAATATAATGTGCATTTGGCCAATGGACCACCTAGTGTAAGAAGCCTGAAACAGTAATATTTTAATGCATCATACCCCTGTGATTTGAAGTCTCAAAGTAAACAAAACAAAGTTTGCTTCCAAAGTGCACCTCAAATCACCTCATACTTTCCTCCTACCAATGTATTCAACTACTAGTGTTATGCTAATAGAGTCTACATAAATGGTCTCCTAATCACTCGATAAATTGCTTAATAAAGAAGTAACTTCCATACTTGTCAATTAGTTACATAATCAGCAAGTATTTGCTATCCATCAAACAGCAGCAGCAAATTCAAATGCAAAACACCAGACTGTATTAGGGGAATGGGGGAGCAGGGAAAAGACAAGAGAAGAAATTAAATTAATATTGTTAGCATTTCATGTCACCTGCACAGACAGTATTTTGATATTGATGGAAAGTCAGTTTTACTCCTGCTGTCCAAGAGAGCTACCAATCCCCTGCTACAAGTTTGTAATACACCCAGCTCTTCTTCTGAGCTGCCAGAAGATATGAGCACATCAGAACCTAAAACTGATCTTACCACATGAAAAAAGAAATTTAAAAAACCCAAATCACCATCATGATAAAAAACCCTGAAAGAAAACCTTCTCCTATTGTTTTGGACAATCAAACTATTTCCAGACCAGACCTAATGTCCACTACTTACTACATGTCTTCCCAGCATCAGCAATTGGTGATAAATTATTTCAAACCCTCTCCATTCAAATACTTTTGGTTGTTATTTTCCTGGAAATTTTAAACAGATGACAAAAAAACCTAACTGCAACCAAATCCAGACACAAGCCCCAGATGCAGAAGGATCTAAAGTGGAAGAAAGGACTGCAAGACTGAAAGACACAATGAAAGAAGCAGTTCTGACTGAAATCTCAAATTTGGCTTTTTTTCAGCTATGATGTCCAATACTACTACTGAGGGTAAGGCTGAGATTCTAACTAGAATGTGCTGCAAATCTTCTGGTGCGCCAGAGGTATGAGACCTAGTTTCCTCTGACCTTCACTTAGTATATTTCTACCAGTGAACAGGACATCTATTCTGTCCACATTGCAGTGTGCTACTTTTGCACAGAAACAGACGCAGGAAGCAAAGTTCGCATCCTCCAGTTTCATGCACCTAGCCCTGAACAATCTTTTGAAAGCTACATTGTCAGCAGAAAGACAAGGTTCCCTAGGGCACTGAATTACATATCAAGGCCACTGATATCTTTACTGCCCACTGACTTCACAGGACTTGCTTATTTCTTTGTGGTTAAGCCCACAGGTCAGAAAAGCAGTACAGGTTGTGTTCTGTGGCAACAAGAAGACAAGAACCATTACTCTAAAAGATGGTTCAGCTATACTTTATTTTGTGTTTTCCTGTTACTGATAATAGAGGAGTCTGGATAAAAAACATTGACAGTATAAACAAGCAGAGATTTTATTTATTTTCAATGGAAATACTTATGCCTTTATGCCACCTTGTTTAAGAACAAAGTTATGTATGCCACATGTTTTCACTAGGATTTCAGAAGTCAGGAGAAGTCCGACACTAAGAGTAGTAATCCGAACACTCAAAATAAGGTTAAGCATTACAGACCAAAGAATTCACATGTGGCAGTAAAACTGAATCTCCACAGCATGACTAGATACATCTCCAGTCAACATGAGTTCAAAGTTAGAATGGATTCTTTAGAGATTACAAAATAAAGACAAGAAATGGCTGGTGATGACAGAAGAGAGAAGCCTGCAACAGCTACAGGCAAAATTAAGGTGTGGCTAGGTCAATCCATTAAGTGGCATTTGCCGTTTTATTAATGAGAGCTTTGTAAGGGAGCAGGCACAGCAACAATGCAGTCAGGAAACTACCTCTCCTGTGATAGAAGGGGCACACAGCTGGCTAATCTCAACAGACTGTCTATTGATACACACTGTTTCTCCTTCAAGGCTTCAGCAGCGTATGGCAAACATTGGTCCTTCTTTTCCTTTAAAAGTCTAACTCTTTCAAAAATTCTATGCCAGATCTTCTATACCTGCCCACTCAGGCTTGTGTACCAGATCTTCTTCCATTTCCAGTCTGGAAAGTAACATAACATTGAAACTACAAAAGTTTTGCTTTTGTTCCCTCAAAATAAAATCATGCGCAAAAGAACCATCAACGAATGTGCACCAAACTTTACCCAATGGCAACATAAATGCACAAGAAAAGCATTACTTGTGTGTCTGTATGTCTGGCTGACTGGACAGACACGCAGGATGAGATCTACCCAGTGAGAATACTGGGTGAACAAATATTTATTGAGAATTACTCAGCTGTGATACAGAAGGGGATTCATGGCATGGTGCATCTGGACTCTGCTCATTTTTTATGAGATAATTGCGCCACGGACTACCTCAAACATGGCATGACTGAAGGATTTGCCTTTTAAATTTAAGAACATGGAACGGACAGGAATTAAATCCGTCATGCCTCTGTGTAGCACACAATGGAGGAAGAATATAAATAAACAGGCAACCAGAATGGTGCAATAAGAACAGGATTAATCCAAGTGTGATTAATTCAGTGTCAGATTAAAATTGATAGTGCCAGCTGTATCGGGTCCATTCTGCCACATTATTCTCGCCTGTCATTTTTTTTTATGTCCATCTTCTTCCCATTTCCTTGGTGGATAAACCTGCAGGAGAGTTAATTGTCACATACACGGATTTAATCACATTGTCCACACTGTTTGGGGGCCTTGCCTTCAGCGATCCATGACTAATTGTTGTGGTAATTTTTCAATCATTAACAGCACCGCATATGCTGCGGACAAATCCCATGGCACCCACTAAAGCCCCAGCGGCCGGCGGCGCACACGTCTCCATCAAAGCCCCGCGCCCCGGCCGCCGCCCCCCTCGCCCATTACCGGCTGCATCCCGCCCTGGGGGCGAGCTCGGCGCTGGTACTGCTGCCTTTAAGGAGGCAGCGCTGCCAAAGGGAGGGAGGGAGGGAGGGGAGGAGTAGGGGGCGAAGAAGGACATTAAAACTCCATCTGGGAGGGCTGGCGGGGCTGTCGCTGCCCGCCCGGCACCCGCAGCTGCCGCCCCGCTCCCCCCAGAGCCGCCGCGGGTGCGCCCGTGGGACGGGAGCGTCCCCGGGGGAGCCCTCGGGCGGATGGAGGCACGGCTAATCACCTCGTCAACCCGGCGAACTCACTCGCCTTTCCCCTCTCCGGTAAATACATGCGTTTCATAAGGCACAAAAAGGCGAGCCAAAAGCTCGCCTCCTGCTTCAAAGCCAAGTAACAACCAGAAGGTAACAAATCGCTGCACCAGCAGCCCTGCAGCAGCGGGAAGGATCAGCGCCACGGCGCTTCGGAGGGAGCCGCGAGGATTATATATTATATATTATATATTAGTGCCACTGCCTGTCCAAGCTACGTGAACCCAGTGACCCCAGCTCAGCTGGCAAAGAGCTCGTCTGGGGAATGAGGCGGCCGGCATTCCCAGTCACCTTCTGACTTCTTATTCCGGGAGCAATTTATTCACTGACGGAGGCGTACGGCACCCTCCAATGGTGTACGCCTGGGTCCCTGCAAAAACCAGTATTGGGTTTGCAGCTTGGAATGGACCGATTGGACAATGCCATGTTCTCTCGCTCACCAGCCCGTTTCCAAACACGTTAACATACTAAGCTGTTTTATGCGCCTGGGACGTCACACTTCTAGATGATGCATATCAGCATCCTAAAAGAAAGCTTGAATGGGGGAAGGAAAAAATCAGATGAGATTCTGCAGCACCTCTGCCTTGAAGAGACCACTTTAAAACAAGGTGGCATTTCAGCAATCACCCAGGTGGCTTTAGAAAACGCTGCTAGAACATTTAATTATTGAAAGCTACGGTAGCAGCAAAAGTGACTATTGAAATATAAATGCAGGCAAAGGAGATAAGATAAAAAAGAAAAAAAATAAGGAGAAAAATAAGAATTCAGTGCAAAACAGGGCAGGATTAAACAAAGGCAGGACCCTCCTTGCTCCCTCAGCGTGGGGGAGAGAATCCCCAGCTACAAAGGGGAGTAAACAAAACCATCCTAGACTTGGCTTCTGATTCAAGCCAGAAAGAAGAAAAGGGAGGGAAAAATCCCGTCCTTCTCACAAGTTTCTGACAGTCACAGCACCGGCACTCTTATGCAATCGTTACATAAGTTGTGACAGGACCGGCGCCTTCCCCACTCCGTGCCCAGGCGCAGGGCAGGCAGGGCACCCCCGCCTCCCCACCACTGCATCACGCCCTGCTCTGCTCGCCCCGGGGCCGCAGATGAGGGGTGATACACAAATACAGAATAATCTTCTGCACTTTTTACTCTTTTTGACATCTTTCTCCCAGCATCCATGAGTTGCTTTCTGTAAGGGTGGGGGAACACTTAGTGGCACACAACTGGAATAACCTCTCTGCTTTTTTTTCCCCTCTCGTTATCCCAAAGAATACTGCCCTCTCAAACCAAAGGAAAGGGTGACAACATGCAAACAGTTTCTTAATTAATTTCTGCATGTAGCAGTGTTGCTTGCTGCTATTGCCACACCGCATTGAGCCGGTGTCACTGACAGAAGAACCACATGAAGTTTATGGAACTGCCTATAGCCTACCAGAGATGACAAAAGAGCCCAGCAATGGCAGATGGCATGTGAATCACTGCACAGGCAATTAGCAGCTAGCTGACGGATTTTGACGTGCTGGGGAGGACAGAGGGGGTTTTCTCTGCTCCTAGCAGTTCTCACCAGTGGGGATGGAAATAGGCATTGGTCTCACTTTGCCCCCACAGAGTCTTTGCAACCATTCTTGCTGTGTTTGAGGCTGCTGTATTGCTAGGCACTTATAAGCACCTAGTGCAAAAAGATTTGCAGCAGCAATAAAAATGCTGTCTTCTTACCTTGATGAGATCAAGTCACAGCTGCTGCAAAGGAGAGTGGTTCAGGCAGAGTGAAAGAAAAAAAAAAAACAACCAAAACCACAAAATACCCACCTATGCAGCAAAGGACCACAGCCACCAAGCCAAGTGCTGTGAAAACATTACAGTGCTGTAAACGGTGATTGAAAATGCATCAAAAACATCGAATGCTGCTAAGCTACAATGACAAATGTATTCTGGAACTGTTCAAGTTGGATACCTCTCAAAATGAATTTTTATGGTAGACAATGGTACTAAATTTTGATCAGAGAGATAATGCAGAACCCTTCAGCATGAGCCTAGTCAGCATATATCTTTATCTTCAAGTCAGTAAAAAGAATAATATAAAAATGTTCTAGTAAAATAATGCCCAGCAAAGGTCTCCTCTGTGTGGCTGCAGTGCAGACCTTGGATAACACTGAAGCAGGGACATTATTCTGAGCAGTCTGACTGGCAGCATTGTGAGCAATAACACTCAGAAGGCTATGACCTTAAAAACCCAAGGTGACAACTTACATTAGTTTTCCTAACATTTTTTAGTTTGTTTGCTCATTATTTGCCAGGTCAGTGCTAGGTTTTGTGAGTTCTGCATGGGGATTCGTTCTGTACTTGTTATTTGCTCAGTGCAGGCTCAGGAACAGTAATCCCTTCTGGGGGGCTCCTTGCACTGATGCAATTAATAGCATTAAAAAACCCCTCCAGCTTCACACCATAGGTGTTCTCCTTCTGGAAGCACAACAACTAAGTAACCCTTTTTGCTGGAGGAAACATTCTACCAGCCATCATTGATACCTGGAGTAAGCAAGGTTACCCACATAAGAAGGGCAGCACACCAGCCTGTATTTTTCCATCCCAAACTGAGTGTGCTGGTAGGGATTAAGAAGAAGCCAGATGATGGTCTCTTGCAAAGAGACAAGATGCTGACAGCAAGACTTTCATCAACATGTTGCTTCCACATCAGACAGCTCTTCCTATGACCTGCTCAGTTTTTCATTTCCCAGGAGCTAGAGGCTGTGTCTATTTTCCAAAGCCTGTGCTTCCAACGTTGTGCCAGGCTTACAGCACACCATTCAGCACCTGCTTACAAGCTACACCATGCTATGGGTTGCCCACTCCTCACTAAAATTCAAGGCTGGGCCACTCTACTTCTACTAGCTAGAGATTTAGTGAATATACTTACTTACTTCCCAGGCTACTCTGTAACTGCTGACTGACTTCCATTGCTAGATATGACAGCATTTTGCAACTTCTGGGCAAGCCAGCAAGCAAGAGTGAACAGTCAATAGGTTATTATCTCCATTTCATACACAAGTAAATTGAAGAAGACCACGACTGCAACAGAGATGTTAAGTTCAAGCAAATGCTACTGAATAGTTTTAATACAGATATCATGCCTTCCATGCAGTTAACTGTGCAAATTTTGTAAAGAAAGTAAACACCAAATCAAATAAATCAATTTCCAGCTGTAAGCATGCCTGTGATCTAATCTTATTCAGTGCAGAAAAAGTGCTATATTCTTCATGTACTAATCACCAGGACAAAGAAAAATGGTATATCATTATATGAAATTGCATCGCATTCTGCAGAAGGAATCAAGACTACAAATATATTTAGAATGTTTGAGAATCGATTTGAAAACCTAGCAATTTTATCATATATCAGAACCTTCTACAACAGGAACAGACCTAAGGATCTGGTGGTTTAGGCATTGTGCCAGCCACCGAGACCAGAAGCTGTAATTATGCAATAGTATGGCTACAGGTGATGTTTCAGCAGCTGTAACTCAAGTAGTCCATGATCATCTTGACAAACAAGGAATCATACCCCACATCTTGCCTAGTTTAACAGCACTTAATCATATGAACTATAATGTAACACATGGAATTTGAGTGTCATTGAATTCCAGATAAATTGTTAACACACAGTTTCGGAGGATTTTCCCAAACCTTTTCTAATGCATCAGTCCAAGTGCACCAAGACAATCACATGTTACAGGAAAGGAAAACAAGCCCTATATGCTGTCATATTAAAAAAAGTCTTATGAATCTCAGGGAACTTTCACATTACACTGGGACATACTTTACTGAATATTTGTTTTGCTTCCCCCAGCTCAGAGCTTCTCAAGTAAAAAAAAAAAAAAAAAAAAAAAAAACCAAGCACTAGCAAGCCTTCTGAGCCAGAGATAAATGTTCAGAATTAACTGAAATGTTCAGAAAAGGGTGCTGTAATGAAAAAGCACCCAAAAAAAAAGAAACACAATGCAAAGAGTCATCTTCTAAGTGGAAGGTGACAAGGTAGCAGCAATGCTGCCCTTACTGAGGACAAACAACTGAGGAGGGCCAGCCTCTCTCTGAGTGGATTGTCAGGTGACCTGAGACAAGTCACTAAATTGAGTAGTGTCACACTTTCCCCTTCTGTAAACTGTGCCTGATAATACAGTTTTTATAAAAAGGCATGCTGCTGAGAATTGCTGCATAGGAGCACCATTTTTATTATTGTCCAACAGAGAGCATTTAAGTAGGACAACAAATATTGGCCACATTTCTGTCACTGAGAAGTCAGAAGTAGTGTTCCTCTCCATTATGTTTCCCCACATGCCTTAAAAAGCAAACAGAGCCCCAACAAAACAACCAACAACCAACCACCACCAAAAAAACCCCAATGAGTTCATCGAACACAGGCTTCAGATGGATGCACTTCAGCAGCTGAAGAAGACACACTGCTAGCAGATCTGTACATTACTGCTTTCTCAAACCTATGGCACCTACAGGCATTCCAAATCTGGCTTGGATCTGAAGGATCATGTTGCAAGGGTATTTGCATGATAACCAACAGTAAGGTTTGAGAAGTTTCAAATAAAGCAGGGCTCCACTGCAGGAAGATTGCAGACTAATAAGGTTAAGGGATTGTGGAAAAGGCATGCGAGGTCTTGGGAAAATATATCCCTTTTAAGCCATAAGACTTTACAGCTTTAGCTCCAGGTTTTTCTTATGACATGTCTGTATCAGAACAAAACCAAGACCCACTAAATTTCCTTTAGAAAAAAACCCAGGTTTCTCAAACATATTCTCAGTTCCAGCTCCTACTGTGTCTTAAACTTCAGCTGTCAAGAAACAGCTATTCCATCTTTCTTATTCCCCATTTTCACCAATGCTCAGTTTCTCATACTTATTCCTAACACAGCATTTTACTCCAATCCCACCCTTACCCTCAGAATGACTCCTCCTCATGCTTTTCACCTGTCCCAGAACAAGGCTTCAGCTTCCACTTCACACCTCTGCAGACATGGATAGCATGTCTGTACACTGGATTACCCAAACTAAAACTGTCATTCTACCAGATCAGTTGAGCAAGAAAACCGAAGTCAATGGACCAGGTCACAGACCACCAACAGAGGCCTTCCATCACCTGTCAAACACCTTTACTATTCAAGCTGTAAGTCCAGAACCAGGAGTAAAGCAATGCCTGAAATAAATCCTAGCCCTCAAAATTCAAGTTCTTGCACAAGAACTGGAGAACAGAGCTGATGAGCTCATGCAGGCACCTCCCCTGCTGTCAAACTTCCTTGACACGGTTTCCTCAGCTGTGGATTGAAAATCTTCTTGGGGCTGTCCTTCAGATGGCAGCATACTTGCTGCAATTACTCTCTTCTACTATGAAGCCTTTTGGGTGTCTCCAGGGAGCCTGGGAAGGCCTTTCCAGCTCTGTATTGCACAAATGTGTGGAACACATAAAAGAAATTACAGATTCAGTGTCCCTTAGTTCACCTTCCTTAAACTCCACCTGTGAATTGTACCGTCACAGAGCTGTTTCCCTAACTTAAGGTGTGTGCATTTTTCTTCAAGCCCCAGGAGAACAGAAATAATGAAAGGGAGATGGGAGTAAAGCAGCAAAAAGGTCACTGTAGGAGAACTCTAGCTTCTCAAATCTGAGCCTTTCAAGGAAAAAGTTGCTGATTTTCTCTTCCTGCAGAGTATCATAAGGCAGCAAGAAGGTCATTGTAGGGGAACACTAGCTTTTTCAAAATTGAGCCTTTCAAGGAAAGAATTAATGATCTTCTCTTACTGCTGAGTATCACACCTGCAGGTGTCATAGAAGACAGGAGGCTGTCTGTTGAAAATAAGTGAAGAATATGCTTTTTTATTGTGATTGCAACTGCGTTTCTACCTCTAAGAATTATCATATTAATTTAATCTACAAAAACAATGCCATCATGATCTCAAGCTCTGGGCATGCCTGCTGTAAGAGGCTGCTGTTTCTTCCCTTTCTCTGAAAAACCCAGTGGACGAGTTAATGAAGAACTCCAGAATGGGACAGGGCTCTGAGGGTTGTTAATTTATTTTTTTTTTATTTAATTATTGATCCATGAAGAAGAGGAAAGAATGAGAGAGTGTTTTCTGTTCAACATCAGAGCAGCCACAGAGGTCTATAGGAAATGACCGGTTGTACTACTGCAAGTGCTCCTATGCGTGGTGTAAGGCGGCCCAAATTTCCATCCATCTCATCTTCTAAGTGCGCACTTTTGTTTTTAAATATTTCCTTCAAAGTATCTGGTCAAAACTCCAGGGAGACACCAGTGTTTATGAAAGTTGTATAACATAACAATTATAAAAAAAAAAATCAGTCATCAGTCATGTGAATGCCCACTGATGATCCTGCACTCTTTCCTACTCTTCCCTCTCCTGTTTTTAAGACTTAGTGCTTCTGTGACAACCACAAAGATGACATACAGAACTACTGATGGGGCACCATGAAAATCACTCTATTTTCTATTCACTGAATTACAGTCATACACGTTGAGTGCTTCTTTCTCTCCACCCCAGGATATACAGGCTTGCTTCTACTAAGATAATTTTGTACTGACTAACTGCATAGAAACAGAAACAGCACAAATTATACTTTTTTTTTTGAGCTAGAAACCAGTCTGCTCAGCATCACATGTTGCCAAAACAAAAGAGCAGTTTTCTCTAGTCCCACTAGAACAGCAGCTCATAGGGTCACATTTAAAGCAATGCAGATAGTCACCAGGACATCAGTCATCACCTGGATACTATTATAAAACCACATATATGGCACAGAACAATCTTGGGTATCCACTTAGGATGCTACAACATTCTTCTAATGTTTGCTAACAGCTCCTCCAATCAGCCATATGCAGAATATAGCAAGTGCTTATGCACAGTCTGCTCCACTTCACTAGTGATGTGTGAAAGCTGAGAGCAATGTAGCCACAGTAACTTTTGTCTAAAACTAGTGCACAATTAAGTGCATCTTCATATGGCTTAAGTGAGCTCCGTCTTCCTGTTCTGGAGTGGCTGTAGTAAATTCTCATTTTCTTTGTTCCTATTGCTCACATGCCTATGAAGTGAAAAACCTGCAGTCCAGTTATTATATCTCCTCTGAACACGGCCAGAACTTCAGGCTGCGAGGAACCAGACAAACAAATAACTGTGAGAGGGGGCACAGAACAATCTTGCAAGCAGAGAACCCTAGAGAACCCTCCTGTATAACATGAACTGCCACCTCTTATGAAAATAAAAATAGCAGCAGCAAGTGGCAATACAGGTAATGTACAGTTTTTCTTTCTAAGATCACCAGCTCTTATTCAATAAGACTATAAAGCAATTTAGCATTTGAAAAAGTGAGTAATTCTGCTTCTGTCTTGGTTATGATATGATGAGTTCTAATATAGTAGCAGAGATATCCTAGCAATTATAGTTTTTGCTGTGCACAATGCAATAGTATTTTATTAAGACTATATTTCCCCTAGATGAAAAAAGGAGTCCCAGTCAGGAGTTTATCTTTGACTGTCACTTTTGAAACATGCTAAGTAACTCTGAACTAATATGAGAAAAGGATTCTCCTCATAGTACTTTTTGTTTTGGAATAATTCATTAGCTAAATACTTTTCAGCCAGTACAGTCAAAGCCCTAGCTGGAGTCTCTTGCCTTATTTAAATAGATCCTACTAACTTTTCTTCTGTTATAATCCCCACTGCTATTTCATGTCAATCATTGTTCTAAAAGAAACTCAGTAAATCCACTTTTTTTTTTTTTTTTTAAAACAGAAAAAGCTCTGAATTACCATGTCAGTGACAATCTCTGTCATTAGAATAAAGAAGACTGGTAGTTTTGAATGAGCAACTTCAGGGCTGTAAAATACATTCTTTTGTTACTTTTTCCTGTCTCCCTACAATTTTAAGATAAAGTAGAAATAAAAGTCATTGCAGGGTGAGGAGTTGAACTTCCCTAAAATTGCAGCCACCAGTTTATGGGCTTTTTATCAGATCTTTTTTTCACTTTTTTTTTCCTTGATAAAGCCAACATTTTCACCCACAGAATACAGAATTTGCCTAGAATTTCAAATATTCAGCTGAAGTTTTTAAATAATCCAAATGACCTCAAAAGCAAGGAAACAAACAAGCACTTTCCCCCCTCCACTCTCCATCTGGCCAAAAAAGAAAATAGGCACAAGATGACTTCCATTATTACCTATTAAATTCCATCTGTTGTCACATACAAAAGTTTCCTCAGACTCTGCCATGGTATTTAGGATCAAACTTACTACCAGTGCTCACTTCAGAGTCATCAGAATACGAAATTTATGACATCCATTCTGTTCAGGAAAAAAAGAGATACTGCTTTAATATCTATTAGTAATCTGTCAAGTTATTTACATAGGAGGAAAGTGTTAATAAAGGCTGAGATTTTTCCCTGATTCCTTTCAGGTACACCAGCAAATCCTGCCCCAAACTAGCTGGTACACTGCCTGGAATGGGCTGTCTCCCCTCCATAGCTGTGCTGCAGTCACCTTCCAGCAGCATGGAAGTGTCAAACTTGATCTAGATGCTTTCCTTCCTTCTGGAAAAATGTTTATCCATCACAGCATTATCACCTTCTGAACACCTTTTTATTCACGTGTTGTAGATTTTATCCGCTCTACTGCTGGTAGACACTTCCTGTTTATGAATGCTAAACAGGAAAGGAAATCTGGGTGTCTGAAGATAAAGCCCAAGCAAAAGTGAAGCTAAGGTAATCTTTGTAATACAAGCAGAAACAGCACCAGTGGGGCTGACATCTACTTCTACAAAGCTAGAGTTTATAACAACATGCAAGGTTCTCCTGTTAGCAGGCAGTAATGACAGAGAAGCAGTGGCTCAGCCCTAGCTCTTGAGCTGGTCTGTGTTTGCTCACACACGATTCAAACAGCAGTCCCCAGTCAAAGCTCACCTGCATGGTCAGCAGTGGACCAGTATGCACTGGCACATGGACAGCTGGGCAATCCAATCTTCTCAGACCCCAGCCACAATGAGCCATGAGAGCCTGGTGCCACTGGCTCAGCCTGGACTGCTGCCACAGCCAGGCTGCCAGCACCAGGAAGCTGCCACTCTCTCTCAACCATGCAACATGCTTGGGTTTTCCCTTCCCCATCCCCTGTCCTCTAAAGACATGAGCCTCACTCATCACTCTGATAAATGGCATGGAGTTCCAAAGGCTGAGCACACACACACACTGGCACTGGTTTGCTATTTTCTTAGTGCACCTGCAGAGGTGTGGTTGTTATAGTTAGAGAGTGAGAAAATTAGTTTTCCTAAGATCAGTTTGTGAGATCTTAAGCAGTTGAACATAAATAATGATAACTTGTTATTATAAACTTGCAGGTGTTGTTTTCCTACTTTCTGTTTCTCAAAGATTATTTATTAGAAGAGCATTGTGCTAGTTAGCCAACCAGGTGAAATGTATTAATTGACCAATCTGGTCCAACTAGATCAGAACAGTGTATAAAAAGAGAGAATTCGAAATAAGACGAAAGATTGTGCAAAACCAGCCTTCTAGAGTCTTGTGTCGCTTCTTACGATACTAGCAACAGAGAGGGGAAAGAGGTGCACGTTCAGCTCCAGCAGGACACCTGCATTCACTCATTCCTTTCACCAACTGCCAATCTCAAAGACAAGAAATGAGGCACAACAGAAGTATCCTATCCAAAGCCTCCCCCTCCAGAAATGAGAAATCAAGATTGCATTTGTGATCTCAAGAAGAAAAACACTTCTTAAAATGCTGGATCTAATCTCAGCTGAACTGAACCTGTCTCAACTGAGGTTCATGTATCAGAGTCAGAAACAGTTAGAAACATGCCTGTAAAATGTGTTCTCCAGCCTCAGCTGGGTAGTCCTGGTAAATGTCCTGGGAACAGCAAAAATGAATATTGCAACACAACAAAAACACCCAGAGGGTATCCTAGCCTAATGAGGAATTACGTTAGGCTCATTGAACCAACTCCTGGCTGATTAAAAACATTCAGCATTCACCATATAACAGTGTAGTAATCCAATAGTATTACTGAGATGTATTTTCATTTGCATAAATGAAGTCAAGAGAAGAACGATTTCTGTGCCATAAATTGTTGCTCTTCAATGTTTCTGAGAGTACCATTTTGTTTTATTTGGGAGTTGCTTAATAAACTATATTCATCATTATTTAGCCTTCTCTTGTGTGTGGTGCTCTAGTCTTCCTACAGGATCACAAGGAGAAAAATCATAGTGAATTACTAAACCTTTAATTTACTTTTGATTAAAAAACTTAAGGGAAGGAGATGCAATATATACATATGGGCAAAAACTGCTTCAAAGGCAACAGAAACTTGCAACTGCTGCAACTGCTTATCTCTTTTTTCCTTTCTATCTCTTAAGGTGCAACTGCTTACCTCTTTTATTCTTTTCCAGATGTCAAATGGACTAAAACAGGCCTCACATATGTTGAGGGGAGCTCTTATTCACTTAGTGGAAAGATGTGCTGGTCAGTCAAATAAACACTCCTGCTGATTTCAAAGTTTGTATTAGACTGAGTTAACCCTTTATCACATACATTTTTGTGCAGAAGAAAATGAAGCATGAAGACAACAGAGTTTCTTAAATTATGAAGATAAAGAACTTATATTCCAAATAAAAACACAATCTTGCAC
Organism: Irena cyanogastra; assembly: GCA_013397155.1. Classification (NCBI taxonomy): domain Eukaryota; kingdom Metazoa; phylum Chordata; class Aves; order Passeriformes; family Irenidae; genus Irena; species Irena cyanogastra. The sequence goes on from VWZV01014850.1 coordinate 696,415, forward strand.
CATGAAAGGGAAATTACCCTCTAAATCTACTAGCATTACTACTCTTAACACTAAGCTAGAAAAATCATACAAAACCACAAACTCAAATGGCCATCCAAGTTTTATAATAACTACTTACTTCCAAGAATCAATCCTATACTTTTTCTTCCACAAGATATCCCTGTAAACAAAAAACACATTTCCCAGGAATAGGTATAATAGAATTGTCATAAAATGGAATATTGTACTTGTTCAACATATACAAACACTACAGATTGGAAGCAAGCTTATATTAATTCTTTTGAAGAATCCCAGCTTTAACACAGATAATGAATCTGTCAAAGGTAATAAAATCAGAGAAAGCAACATTTCAAAAATTTTATGGGTTCCTTCTGTATTAAAAACTTGATGAAAAAACAGCTTTAAAAATAAAGTTGTAAATGAAGCAGAAGACAACAGGCAGATTATCTTGACAAGGAAAAGGGAAGGGCAGAGGCAAGATTTAACTTTATAACACAATACACACATCAGACCTGGTGGTGTAGCCGGAGATATCAGAACAAGACAAATAACAAAAACAATTTGATTGACATGAGCATCACCTCTGTATAACTCATTTCTGTGTTTTGGATTACTTATCAAGGCAAGACTTGGACTTCCTTCCAGTGAGTTCAAAAGTAACCAAAATAAAATCAACCCCAAAAAGCAATCTTCATACAAACACAAGAAATTAACTCCCTTCAATTTCTTCTTTGAGCAGAAAGGAGTTGGAAGAAATAACTTTTCTATATAAGAATCATCCCAATTTTAAAATATGTACTCCTTAGAAACTTAAACCTCTGAAGTCCCAAGAGACGAGATCTAATCCTGCCAAAATTTAAATCCCAAGCTACAGCTCAGCCCGTGTGTAAATATGTAGTAGTGCTGTATCTACTCCCTCTGCAGGACAGGGATGCTTGTGAACCACCAGTTACGTTTGCTGTCACAAAGGAGGGTGGCACTAATTTTTGTCTGAAGATGCTAAGAAAGTGGACAATATTTCTCCTGTCACTTGTTATAGATAATTCCTTTACAATCAAGAGATGTGGTAGTTAACTAAGAGCACCTAATTGCAACTCCACATTCTTCAACTTACATGACTGGGCCTTTATATAAACTATTTAAAAGTTGAGTACATGTTTTGCTGGTCGTCACCCAGGTGAATACAATCACAGCTCCTCTCCTCATACAGACAGCATAGAGCACCACAGATTTTCAGGGAAAATCAGTTCCTCTGCCCTATCACTTATTCCCTTATAAACTGATCAGCATTGCCTTAGGTACACACATCTCTGGATGTGCCACATCCATACATTTGTGGGTATCTGTATGACGTCTGAAGAACAGAGATAAAAATTCAATCACATCTTTGTCTAAAAGCCCAAAACCCCACACCAGATCCATGTTTGAGCAATGCAAAATTTCAGTGGCTGCTGGCTCAACAGGTCTCTCAACTCAGCCAGATGTGACAATCAGTTTTTCTGATTTACACTGGGTGGATGTGGGGGTGTGTGTGTAGAAAACCGGACACCAAAATTAAAACAGGCCAAATATGCCTCACTCTGTATTTAATTGGTCATCAATTTATTTTGTCTCATTCTGGATTTATTTTTATACATATACACACATATGTATGTATGTATGCATGTATGTGCAAATGTAAATCACTAGGATTGAGAGAGACTAAGGTGACCCAGGAGCTGAGATACAATATTGGATTCAACCTCAGTTTCTTCAGCAGGCAACCCTTGGGAAGTCAATAAAACTCAGATGCTTCCTAATTTCCCATTAACTTTATTTCATCTGAGACACTGTATCTTCATGAGATATTAACTTCACCTTCAGGTACCTGCCTAAATTTGGAAACTCTGCTCCCCAGGCAGTCAGACATAGAAAGAGACTGCCCAGCAGATTGATCCAAAAAGCTCCACACATTCTGAAGGAAGTTTCCATCTGACTGGAAGACTTTCATTCTCTATTGAGTTTAAAAGGACAGTAGGAAAGCTCACTTTAACTAAGGCAGCTGCACTCTTTTCCTGCAGTGTGCATGCCTGTCAGCCTCTGGTGCACTTCCGTTCCAGCCTACAAGCAAGGAATGATGACACCTCTATCTTAGAGTGGTCTCAGGGGAGTAAGCACAGCAAGGGCTGGAAGAGTCAAGATACTACAGTAGTGTGGTTGTACAGGAGACAGACAGTGACCTAAATTGACCCCTGAGAGATTTGGGATGCAATGCTGTGATGCTTATGCAGCAGATTTAAATCACTTTGGGTGCTCCTGTGGGAAGAACCAGTCCATCCAACAGTTTTACAGAGCATCCAACAGACGCTCGATACACCAATACCTCTGTAACTTTAATTTCACCTTGAAAGGTTTCAGGCATGTATTTTAAATTCATTATATTTACCCTTCTACACTACATCCATGCAAACACATACAGCATTAACTATTTCAAGGTCCCCACAGAGAGCTGTTAGCAGAGGCAGAACATGGGCCGGCACATGACTGAAGCCGCATGCACCATCTGCTCAAACATTTTAATGTAATTACCAGGCAAGAGCTGAGCAGGAAAAAAAAAGCCAAATAGATGAAAGAGATTAGATTTCCCCTTGTCCAAAATACCTCCTGCTGCTTGATATATGAATCTAACTCATCCACAACTAATATTTCATTTAAGAACATATTCAAAAATTTTTTCAAAGAAGTCCTGCAAGGTAACATTAACATAATTCTTCTGTTAAACTGCTGCCCATTGAGAACTGTCCAGACTGACAATTCTATTGACAAAACCAAAAAGGAGTGGACTAGTTAAGAACTTTAAAGTTGTTACTTCCACTCAAATTGCAATTTCGATGAACTTCAATAAATGAGTAAAGAAAGAGAAAGATATTTTTTACTGCAGCATTGAAGCCAAACAAGTTCTACATGCTAAGACTTGTATCTAGCTGAAGGTGGCAGCCCTGGGCCTAGTACTATTTTAATTTTGGGAATAAGTCCTGCAACTGATCTGTAAAAGGGATTCCAAATGGCAAAGACACTTCAAGAACTAGGTTTCGTGGAGAACAACCTGTCACCTTTTAAAACAAAAGCAATGATTTGAAGAACTTATGATACACTCCTTTTGTCATGTTCAACAGTATTAATGAAGATGTTTAGACAGGGTTAGCAATTTTTCCTCTATTAGAGATACTCACAAAATTAGCAACTACCTTTGCTATAAATTCAGCTGACGTTTCCTCTTCCAAACCTCTACACCACTCCCTACTCCTTTTAAGCTGACCACAAAAAATAAAATTTAAAAAACCCATAAATTAATAAAATCAGTTTCATAAGACTGTAAATATCACTATTAATTTCTGATGTGAAAGGTAGAAAAATCTGCATACAGCAGCAAAGTTCTACCAATTCCTCTTACTGGTACCCTAAATACAGAGGCCTTCATGATTCACAGTTCTAGGAAATGAGACCTCAACCTGAGCTGCCCCCCAGAGCTGAGTGTCTGGCTGTGTGCCAGGATGCTTCAACCATCTGCTAGCAATCAAACGCCATCCCAAAACCTCCTCTTTTTTTTCAGCTCAAGGTTCATTAAAGGTCAACGCAGCAAAATGAATAGTAAGAATTATAAGAAAAGGAAAAAAAGAAACCTGGAGAAGATACAGGCAGGAGTGATCACGACTCAACATATGGATAGGCTCCCCTGTAGGGAGGGACTGTCTGAACAGCACTCTTTGGCTTGGAAAGAAGTCAGCGACAAGACCTACAACTGAAATCTAAATGAATATCCAGTGGCTTAAACAAGGAAAAAGAAAGAGAGACTCACTAACTCTTCTCACATGACAGAAAAGCTCTAACTCGATCTCTAAGTTGTTGGTCAGAACAAGAAAGAAGTGATTCCTCATGCAAGTTAGGGAATTTAGGACATTGCAGAGAGTAAAGGTTTACTGGGACTCAAACATTTCAACAAATGAATGGAAGAAAATTCCACAATCACTACTGAAAGCAAACGTACCATTTTCAGCTCAGGGCACAGGCAGCTGCACGAGGGTATCAGGGAAGGACCAGTATAACCATGCCTGTTCTACTCACCTGTAGGCACTGGCTTGGAAAGTCATCATGATACAGCAATGCCTTGGACTTGAGGTTGGATCTAGTGTGCCATCCTTACGTTATTTTATTGTATACCTCAGAAGTCAAAAACATCATGAGAAGTCTTACCAAAAAACTATGGAATTCTCTTATTTTTCTTGTTTGTTTGTGGGTTTGGGTTTGTTTCGGGGTGTGTGTGGGGGAGAGTGTTCAGGTTTGGTTTTATTTTTAAATTATTTGGCTTATAGTCTCATGGTTTTGATGTAAACTTCAGTTCAATTTACTTGCTTCCATCCTCAGCTAACATATTCTGCAACACTGAGCACTGAGAACATTGCCATTGATTTCCATCAGCAAAGGATCACACCCTAACTGCTTCCAATTTCACAGTTACTAAGCAACACTAAGTGATCACAGCCTCTGAGCAAGCAATGTCCTGTATTCAAAGGTTTGAATTGTAGAACTCCATAAAGACTTGGAACTTGGGCATCTACCAATGAACACCAGCTCCACAAATCTTAGATAAAAAACTCTTGAAGTACAGAAATACATACCTTATGTGCTGTTAATTGAAATTAGCTCTACTGAACCACAAAATTTCCTTGTATACTCATAATGGACCTAAAATTGGGAGTACTTTCTAATACACTGCAAAGTTTCTGTATTTTTCCCAGGATTAATCAGAACAAAACCCCTTTTCTTTATATTGAAATTCATACACAGCACTCTTATTAAAGTTACATATTCAGGGATAAAGATGAAAAGAAAGCACACAAAACCAGGAAGTTAAGCACTGTCAGCCTTAGCGGAACATGTAACATCATCCCTCACAATTCAGCGCATCTTTGGAGTACTGCAGATTTTTTTAATGATTACGTAAAAACACTGTGACAGGATTTCTGTTTTTCTTTTAAAATAGTATCACTGTTAGAAATACTATCATTGTTAGAAAATGATAAATAACACCATACTCTTCTTTTTTTTGTTGTTGTAGGAGACTTTCCTGAATGCAAACTACTCTTAAAAAATAAACAATAGCTAAATTTACTTTAATGAAGATGGTTCTTGTAGCCTTTCCTAAATTACTTACTCATCTACACACCAAGACAACAGAAACCTTGCTTGCTGCTAACATGGAAAATCTGAATGGTCCAGAACACTGGATCCATTACCCAGTGAATGACTAAGAATAAGGCTACCTGCTCTCCCTTGGAAAATCCTGATCTGGTCTAACATTTTAAAAATGTGAAATTTCAAGGGTGAGAAAGTGCTATGGAAGCCCACGCATGAGAGCGCTGCAAAAAAAACAAGTGCTACAGAAACCTTTGGTGTTTCATGTACATCCATTCACACACACACACACACAAATGTATACAGTAATTGTTTTGAGACACAGTTTAGCTCTTTTCGCACTCATTAGAGGATCCTAATCATAAGAGTTGAACAACATAAAAGCTTTTGAAGCAGAAAGCCTGGACATTGGTGTGTTACATCTAATGGAAACAGTATTACACAGCAGTCTTTCACTTCCGAGACTGATTAGAAGCTGTATTGTATTTACCACACTATGAAGATAATAACCTGAGAGAACATTAGCATAAATCATTAATTCATTGTGGGGAAACTCTGGAAGAGGATATCTTTCTAAAAGGAAAATGATCACATTAAAATGCAAGCAAACTTTGAGGAAAACAAGCTGTGCCAAGTAAATGGTGCCAAAATTAAGTAATTCATAGTTACCATACTCGGTCTTCAAGAGGAAGAATTTACAGCACATGAAAATACAACAGTTTAGCAAACCAATGGGAAAAAAATCAACTGAGTGTTACGTTGGCTATCTGAAAGCCTGCTTGCTGGAATTACACAGATCATATTCCAAAAGGCTCATGTACCTAATAAATAGTACTAGAAGACACTGAACAACACTGAGCATGTGTAGACTGTCTTGTGCTTCCTAAGAATTGCCTATCTGCAGTAAACAAAAGAGCAAGCATGCAAAATTCTCCATATAAAAAACAATTAGAAAAAATCCACCAATTTCTCCTCTCCTGCTTTAATACTTACATGTCAGTTTTAGAAAGCAAAATGGTCAGGTGACATTACTCTGCAATAATTTCAATTAAAAGAAATGATTTTGCCTTTAATGCAATTTACAACCTCATAAATAACCAACCTGAGGAGAAAAGCAATAAAACAAAAGAAAAAAGCTACCCACCATTTACCCAGTGACCAAATAGCAATATGAAAGCTATCACATGCCTCTTTCTATGCTTTATATACAGAGGAGCATTTTGATATTCCTAATATTAAGGGATATTATTTGCTATTAACACTTCAAAATCATTACTAAGAATGCACTTGATATTTCTTGGGAAAGAAAAAAATGCTGCACAACCTAACTTCTCTTTTAAAGCTGACATCCGTCTGCCTCCTTACTGCAGAAAATAAAAGGCAAGCCTTCTGTTTGCAGGCTTCAGATCACTTGCTCAGTTGCTACCCTCAAATCACAGCATGCAAGGGCTGCGTTCCACCTGAGGAGTACTTGTGGTGCTGCCACAAATGCAGAGATGCCTGTGCTCACCAGGGTAGAAGGGGCATTCCAAGCTGTGAAGCTGATTGCGCTGGAAGTGCTTGCTAACAGAGATGTCAATGAAGTAAAGGAGTTTCGGTACCTGAGTTAACAAGCTGCTGCTCCATGACCCCACAGCCCAGGACCTCCATCCATTCTCCTTGGAAGTTGATCTCCATCTCAAAGGAAGGGTGAGTAAATGGGAAGTAGCAATCTACCCATCTGACTTGCAGTCCTGTAGCAGTGTTTAAAAAATAAATAAATATGAAAGGGTGTATGCTTAAAAGGCCATCCCTCCAACCATCTGCAAAACTCACCCTTCAACTAATGACATGAATTACAGCAATCCAGAGAAAATAAACAGCAAAAAAACTAATTTGCAACACTTGCGTGAGGCGATAAATCTTAAAACCTATGGAAAAAAATGACCATGTCTTTTCTAATATGAAAAATGCTTTGTGCAATTCAAGCACCCTTTGAAACCAAATCAATCATTTGTCAAAGTCTAGGAACCACCTGGCATCAAACAAAAATGAGCCAAAAAAATGGGAAAGTCAGTAATTTTGTTATTCTTTGCACCAGGAAATGACTAACTGCTTCTCACAGGAAAAGCTAGCTAAGTCTTTAATTTTTACTTAGTATTTTATGGATCATCTAGACAAGTAATTTTTTTCATCAGAATTTAATTAAAGTACAGAGCTGTTCTTTCTGTATATGTTTAAAAAATGAAAGATAAAAATAGATATTAATATACGCAAATACAAATATATTTTCACAGAGTTGTACATTATTAAAGTATGCAACACACACACACACAGAGCATTCTGGACCCCATAGATAAGTGTAAGGGAAAAGCCCCACTTGGTAATTCCCCACCATCCTCCCCAGCTCAGCACTTCTGCAGATACCACTGTGCAGAGCAAGGAAAGTCCTGGCATATCAGAGCAGTGCAGCCAGAAGAGGGCAAGGTCTTCAGTCCTGCCAAAACCAGAGTTGTTGTCAAAGGTCTCATAATATTTGATGAGTTTTAGTTCTTCTAATGATTTACAGACGCTTAGTTTAACTGAAAATTTTTTTCTAACTGTTAGGTGTCAGGAAAGAAGCCTCAGAAACATGAACCATAAAACTTGATAGAGAACTAAAATGCAAATTCTTTAAGCTAAGCTAATGCCTTAACCCCAAATACATCCTCTCTTCAGTTAAGCCAAATGCTAATCAGAGTTAGGATCATTAAGAACCAGGCAAGTCCAACTTCAAAAGTAAGGAGCTGAACTTTATTTTTGAAAGGCAAAGGTAGTGTGGGTGACAGCAACCGTTAACATTCCTGGTTTGATCTTCAGGGCTTTTTGGGGTTTTTTCATAAAAGGAATGTAAAACATGAAATTGCATTATTCATACTAAATGTTTTTCAAATGAAAATATTTTATGTAGTCTCAAGAATTAGATCTTTATTGATTGCTTCTGAAACATGAAATGTGGCTACAGAAGCTGAAACAGTAAATTACGACAAAGGTGTACATGCATGGCCAAAACATGAAATACCTCCTAATAGTCACAGGGGACTTTTCTAAATGCTATGAAATTTCAAATGGCATGGCAGGTTTCAAACAAACAGACTGGTACTTCTAGATTTTCTCTCATTTCTTAAAAACCAGCCTTAGGAAAGTATATGAGTGATGGAAAAGCTTTTTTATAACCTCCAGTATTTACAGAACTCAGAAAACTGGAAGTATTTGCAATAGTTTCATTCACAATTGTATTGCGACTTACAGCAACCATTTTATTGCTCCTTTTTGACAAGAAAAAAATACATAGGCGAAAAGAGTAATGCGTATACAATAGTAAGGTTGTGCAGAAAACATATTTTTTTAATTTCCTGATCTTGGCATTTTTAATCCTTGGGCTGTGCACATACAAAATATTCTCATTTAGTTTGCAAAATCTGCAAGTGTAGCCAACTACACTGAACATTCAACTAGTTTGTGTTCAGTAACAACAATCAGATAATGGTTTCTTATTAATCCTCTGATTACTTAAAAAAATAAGCTCTGTGAAAAAAAGGATTTCTCAGCTGTTTGTTCTTAATTGAAATAAATTTTAAAACGTAAAAAAATAATTTAAAGCTCTTTTTATTTTTGAATTTTAATGCACGTTAGTACTTAAGAGGCTTCTGTTTTAAATGCAAACAAGCAAACAAACAACATTCTGAATAAACCAAGACAAATTCACAATGAAGAAACAACTCTCACCCTCATTCTGTTCTCTAAATTAATAGTTAATCCTACATAACACAATAATTTTATTCATACAGTATCTAGGCCATTTGGGAATACCTCTGTAGTTTATATTCAAGTGTTCTTTCAGACTTTTGGCTCTAGAAGACTTTACTGAAAAGCAGAGGGTGCTCAGCCTTTGGCAACATTAACTGCATTTCTATAGAGTGTCACAGAACAAATGGGTACATTTATTATTTAGATACAAAATATTGTCTTGGTGATCAATATATTCCCAAGGAGTAAAGGGCATTGCTTACACTCAGCAAATTAAACCACTAAGGACTTAAAAGGATTATGATGATTAGGTTTCCTATAGTGCTAAATAATTTTCCTGATTCGGCCTGGTTTATTTCTTCACATACAGCCTATGAAATAGGCTGGCAAAATCAATCTTTTCTAGAAATTTTGGGAGGCCAAGAGACACACATCTGTCTTAAAACAGGCACTTACAAGAGCACACCGCTGAATCTAATCAAGGCCTGACCACTAGACACAAACTCCGTAACTTTTCCAGTTCAAAGAAATTATTTGTGTTATCAGACACAAACACATCTGCTTGTTTCAGAGCCTCACAGTGTTCACAGAAGTCCTTCCAGTGGGTCGAGGTCCATTCATAATTGTGCTGGGCTGATGCTGGCTGAACACCACGTTCCCAACAAAGCTGTTCTACCTCTCCCCTCCTCAACTGGACCGAGGATAGAAAATATAATGAAAGGCTCATGGCTCGAGACAAGGGCAGGTAGAGAGCACTCACCAAAGACAGTCATGGGCAAAACAGACTTGACTTGGGGAAAGTTTTTTAATTTATTACCAATCAAATCGGAGCAGGACAATGGGAAATAGAGACTAAATCTTGAAAACACCTTCCCCCATCCCTCCCTTCTTCCAGGCTCAACTCCACTCCCAAAATCTCTACCTCCTCCTCACCAGCAGTGGGGATGGGGAATGGGGGCTGTGGTCAGCTCATCCCTCATTTTCTCGGCCACTCTTCCCCTGCTCCAGGGTGGAGTCATGCCCTCCCTTCATTAACTGCACCAGCATGAGTCCCTCTCACAGCACGCAGTCCTTCAGGAACCTCCTGTTCCAGCATGGGTCTCTCCATAGGGCCACAGGTCCTGCCAGAAGCCTGCTCCAGTGCAGGCTCCCAACAGGGTCCCAGCCTTCTTTGAGAATCCATCTGTTCCAGCATGGGGTCCTTCCATGGGCTGCAGGTGGACCTCTTTATGTCCATGGACCTCCACAGCTGTTTCACCATGGTCTGCACCACAGGCTGCAGGGGAATCTCAGCTCAGGCACCTGGAGTACCTCCTCTCCCTCCTTCTCCACTGACCTTGTGTCTCAACAAAGGTATCTGAAGTGCTGTTTCTCACTCCTCTCCCTGGCTGCAAATTGTGCATGATTTTTTCTTCTCCCTTTTAAAGTGTGTTATACCAGAGGGGCTACTACCATCACTGATGGGCTCAGCTTTGGCCAGCAGTGGGTCCATCTTTGAGCTGGCTGGCACTGGCTCTGTCAGACATGGAGCAAACGTCTGGCAGCTCCTCACAGAAGCCACCCCTGCAGTCTCCCTGCTACCAAAACCTTGCCATGCAAACCCAATATAATAACTTATATGTCAGATCAGTATGGAAATAGTGAATAATTACTGTTATTTCTGAACACTGAATCCAGGTAAGGAATTGGTTGTAGCCTGCACTCAAAAGTAATGGTGTTATTAGATATTAAGCTAAACAAGTGCTAGCCTAATTGAGTCTCATAATGAAAAAGGCTTGACCAAAGGCACTGAAAAAGAAAGAAAAGAAAAAAAGAACAAACCAAACACATTAAAGCAGCCTATTACTACACTACAGCACAGAAGCAACAAAGCCTGAGACCCAGATGGTCTTCACTGACCAGAAATTCTCTTTGTTACTGTGAGGATTATTTTTAGAGACAAGGTTATGGAATAAAAAGGACAGGGGTGCAGGGAGGGTGCTGGGAAGCACAGAATGTATTGAACTGTGGCCTCTTGAGGTGTGTGTCGATTTTTAAGTACTCTGCACCTCGTTGTTTCAGATAATTCATCATACTCGCAGCAGTCAGGAGCTAGCTGCCCTGCATTAGCTCACATTTTTCACAAGTTATTAGCCAGACCATTATGTCCTTGATAATTTTTTTAACTCATTACACTCATAGATCGCCATGCACTCAAAGGAGGTATCAGTACAACAGAATTAAGGAGGAGAATGAGCAGAACATGTTTGATTTAAAAGACATCCAGTGGCAGTTCAGTGAGAACCAGCAGTGGCAAAGCCATCAGTCAAAGCACACAGTCATTATTTTCTATTTGCTATAGTAAGATTACTTCTGAATCTCTCAGGGTGCAGAAAGCTTTTGGCAAACTACAGAGGGGTTAGAGGAAGAACCACAGTAGAGAAAGACTGGCTAACTTTATGAGGAAATCTTGGACAGCCTTGTTACTAGGTAACTAAAATGAGAACTAACAGACTACCTACACTGGCAGAACTGTACGGTGAGATGGATGTGTAACTGAAATGAGTGGATTTTAAGCGTGCACCTTGTAGAAGTAACAGAGGAAAACTATGAAAGGTAATGTCTAGGTGTAGTATTTGAAATAGCTTCCTGACAGAAAAACAGAAGAAACTGAAAGACAGTTACTTGTAGAATGCAAAATCAGGCATGTCATACCATCAGAAAATGCCATAAAAATAACTACTTTACATTGCTAAGTTTTTAAGAGAACTGATTGCATGCTCCAGAACCTTCTCCTTCCTCTAATATCTGTCATTCCTTTGCCTGTTGACAAAGCTAGAAAGACATAAAAAGACAAACTTTTGTAATAAGGGTACGTGCAGAGTCTATGAAGTCTTTGACTTTTCTTAGGACAACACAGTGATTTTTAAACAACTTTGTTTTGTAACACTGAATTGTTCAAATAATTAAATATTATGAAAACTAGCCTAAAACAATGCAAAAAAAAGCAAAACAAAACAAAAAAAAACACCCCAGAAGTCAGTGATATGACCTTCTGCAGAGATCCTCAATCTCTCATCAACCTGAGCTAGTAAATTCCCAGAGAAGCACTGCAGAAGCACAGCTTCGAAGTCCAGGACTTCAGGTACAAGCTAGTTTATACAAATCTAACATGTACAGCAGACTTAACCTACAATCCAAACAATCCGCCTATAAAAAACAGTTGACTGTATGACAATGCAACACTGCAGTCACTTACTGCAGCTGTGGTGATGCTATCCTGCTGGAAAATATATGCAACTTCACTACAATATTCTGCTGACAGTACAGGTTGTAAAGAATACAACTGATGTCAAGTATAAAGGAATGAAATTTTTGCTTTTAACAGAACATGGGGCCTTATGAAATATCCACATTTAAGAAAAACACAGAAATTTTCCAAGAGCAACACATTTAAACACATTGTAAATTTTAAGTTAAAATTTATAGGAGTCGAGATACAAAAAGTAATCAAGAGTATTGTGTAAAGTAAAGAGTAAAATGCTAGTTAAAAGATGACAGCTATCAAAAGGCAAATTTATTTATGTGTGCCCCTAGACAGTTACAGTGCACCAATCTCATATACCTTGTGCCTAACATGAACTTTGAACTGTATTTCCATGAATGGGGCAGGGGGGGAAATACACATATATACATACATATCTATAATTAAATTTAATTCAATAACTATATATTGTGTTTGTATTCCAGGAAAAATATTGGGGGTACAGAAATAGAAAATTCCAACAGTATGAAGGTGGCATCTACTTTTAGTGCATACATTTAAAATAATTTATGAATAGATTTTAATGTCTTTTTAGCTACTGGGTGGATTGCATAAGAACTAGTAATGGCCAACATGCTGAGGCTTAAAGTGCAGTATCTGCCAACAGTTAGAGAAGGATGTCACCGCAGTCTGAGATACCACTAATAACTCCAAGAAACTGCTTTAAACATTCTCAGCATCTGAGGTTGAGCTAAACATATCATTCTTACTGTTACTCACTTTCATCCCAATTTTGTATGTTTCAAAAGGTCACTGTTAATAAAATACACCTAACAAGAACCTCTTGGCTGAGGAACTTAAAATTTTTGTTCAAGTGGAATATAACAATAACTGGTAAAAGTTTTGCATGCTGTAAGTCAACTTGAGAAATTCAGAAAAATATTCAAGCAGTCATATATAGAACTTGGCATTATTATCAATCCACTCTCCACTCTCTCTCCACTTTTAGAACTAGTACTCTCAGTGCAATAAACATCTTAAAAGACCTTAGAAAGTAGGCAAGATACCTCCTGCATTCTAATACCATCCAGTATTTCCTCAACAGAAAAACGAGTCAGCTCAGAAGAGCAGCCTCCTTGCCAGGAAGTAGCATTAATGTAGCAATTTTGACTCAGGCCATTTGTAAATTCAGTTCCTGAAACTGAAAGCAGTTATTTCTGAGGAGAGAATACTTCATTCCTACACACATCCATTACCCTTCCTCATTCCACTGTAAGTACCAAAAAACAATTACTGTTCAGCTTGATGTGAACTTAGCACACATGGTCTGCCCTCAGCTGGAAGGTTTAATTTATCTGCACAAGGGAACTGCTCACAGCGCTTTTTGCACGCACACAGCAGAGCAGCACATGGACACACACACCCCCTTCCCTGCTCCTGCCCATCCCCATGCTGCTGGTGCAGGATCTGAATGCTGCCCAGCTGCACCCAAGCTCTCATGCACCCATGCTCCATTCCTCCAGGGACACGGGAGGCCCACGAGGATGAAGCAGAGGGGGTCCTGCACAGCTTTGTGCTGAAGCAGGAGTTGCCTCTGCTCGCAGGACCCATACTGACAGGTCTTTAGAACACAGCTTCTACCAGACTACTGCTTGCAGTTGGGTCTCCACAAGTCCCCAGCTGCAGTTGTGTCCACTACATTACTCTGACATGCTGCACACCAAAACATTTTCACAAAAACCTGCTGAGTCAACACAGTGTTGTGGGCACCAGTATCTAGGAAAACCCAGAGAAGGATGTGTGGCCTCTTGGAAAAACCCATCTGGCTGTTTCTGTTTTACCAGCTGTCTGTGTTATGCACCAAATGTTTCTCAAAAGCCCAAATGACTATAGCCATGAGCAAGTTGGGGGAAAAGGTGCAGGAACCTACCGTCACCAAAGATGTGAGTCATGAGCTTTGTGAGCACTTGCTTCAGGTTGAACTCCACCAGCCTCACTGCCTCCATGGTGTGACACTCCTGCTTGTGTGCAGTGCGATGGCCTTTCTCAAACAGCTGTAAACCTTCACCATCTTTAATGCTGGAGAACAACTAGAACAAAACCACAAAAACACTGTGTTTTGCATGAGTGACCTCCTGAACGAAAACAGAGAATGAAGTTGCATAGATTTAAGTGGCAATCTTACCTGCTAAGTCTGCACTGTGAAAAACAAACATAAAGACTGTGACTTTATACAAATTCTGTTCACTAAATGCAGAGATGAATAATTGTAAGAACAAAAATGCTCAAATAATTAAATCTGGTTTATTTCTGTACAGTATAATCAAATAATATGATCAGCTATAGGAAAACAATAATTTACAAAATAAGCATCTCTCCTTTTCTGATTCAGTTACTTTGAAAGTTATTGTGCAGAACAAAGTACTCTGTACAATGTATGTAAATTAAACCCCAAAAACTACAAAACACAATGAACACAGTGACATTTATCAGAACTTCAACTCTTTTAGTACTTGAATGATGTAAAAGAAATAGCAAAACAACAAAAAAGAAACAAAAACAAAACCACAAAAGCCAAAAACAAAAAAAAAAACCCAAACCAACCAACCAACCCAACCCCCAAAAAAACCAAAAAAAAACCCCCAAAAAAACCCCCCCCAAAAAAGCCAAAACAAACTCTGGCAGTTTAATGAGACTTAAGCTGCTTACAGTTGATTCATCCCGGGTACAGTTTGTATTCATTTAAGGACTACCATTTTCCTGTACATTCCCACATACAGCATTCTTTTTGTGAACAAGAGTTCTGCCTATGGGGCATTTAAGGATTCATGATCTCAGGTGGAGGTTTCCAGATAAGTTATGAAGCACAGGGACAACTTGCTCTTCATTCAGACACTGCTCCCTACCACATCTGCTGCAAGTTGAAGATTTCTGTTTTCTGCACATCCCCATACGTTTCTGGCCAGGTGATCCTGGCCAGATACATATCAGCAAATCTATATCCTTTCAGAGAGACCAATAAAACACATTCATTAAACACCACTGTTGGAGGCTCTGTGTCTTGGAGAGAGAGGCAGGTGGTTTTACAAGCTAAAGAGTGTTTTTGTTGGAAGTCCTTACAGTTGTACAAAACTCCCATATCTGGGGTGAAGTCTGGAGGGTAGGGAGAGCTAGTTGTGAAAGTGTTTCTAGTGTTCTTTCACTTCTCCTCCTCTACCTTCCCCTAGTCAATTAAGCACACACAGAGGAAAAAGACACGCACTGAGAGTTTCTTTCTATTAAACCTCCTAACATAAATAGCTCTTACTCAGGAGATGCCACAAACAGTTTGTAACCTTAACAACTCATGGATGCCCACAGAAGTTGTTTTAATTGCAGTTTGATGCCTTCAGAGCACTAAATGCTCTAAACAAAAAGTTCAAGTGAATATCTGGTAGTCCACAAATGGTAGATTCAATTAATTAGGACTAGTTCCTAGCACATTTCCTACAGACACCATGAATGAAGAGTCTGAGTTTAGACAGCAGGCAAACTAGCACCACAGTGGATTGAAGAAATATAAAAAAAAATCCAGTAGCATTTAACTTTTTATTGCTAGCCACAAGGAGATTGTTGGCAGATAGAGAAAACACTTCTTTGGTTAATCTCCTTAGTGTGCTGCAGAAAATACTAAACTAAAAAGGGAAAGTAAAAATACCAAATAAAATTATTCTCTGCCAGTCTAACAAAAATGCCTTTACTAACCAAAAGGCAGCAACTTGACAAATGAAGTATCACATTTTTAAATAACAGATTCTTTATTCAAGTGTTCATCTGAAAGACTAAATATCCTTCTTCTTGCTGACATTAATCCTACCTTTACTGGAACAAGCAGATAATACCCACCCTGCAACTAATTTGCTGTCAGCAAGGCAGATCGGTCACTCAGCATGTGGTTTTGAAAGCCGGGGGAATTCAGAGAGGCCAGCATTAGCCTAGGGAGCATAATTGTCTTAGGCTCACTGGGTGGCCAGTGGAGAGACATAGGCTCCTTCACAGAGGAACACAGAGTGCCTAAAATAGGTTCCTGCCCTGAACAACTCTACACAGGTAGCTATTTTTTCTATTGACTGACTGACTCATTAAGCCAGAAACACCCTTCAGGCACAGAGATGTTCCCTCTTTGGATCACAATACAATGTATTTACACATTAGAAGGTACATTTGTTATTTTACCTATCAGCAGTATTTTAGGACATGAAACTCTCCTCCTCCTTTTCCCCTCCACTCCTCCCTTCAGCTTAAGACTGGCTCCTCAGATCACTGCAAAGAACAGACAGTCTGAACACTAGTCTTCAAAACAGAGCATGCATATCAACAAGTACACAGAAATACTTCTCCTTACTGTTGTATTATTTCTGAAATGTTGACATCACAATTACAGTCTAAAGCAAAATTCTGTTTCATTGTTTTGTATCAGATGTGGAAACAAAATACATGCAAGAACCATTAAATACATTGAATCATAATGCAGCCCTGTCACCTGCCTGAGCCCTAATCCTGCCAAACCAGTCTCCTTCTTCAAACCAGGACAAGGGTCCATTGTACTGAGCCAGGCTGGGAGGTGGGTCCAGATGGGTGGTAACTCAGAAGAAGGAAAGAAACTGAGGGATGCGAAAATGGTGAAGTTCAGCTTAGTAATCAAATGTCAGCATACTAGCAGCACCAAGAGATGAGCTGGTACATGGAACAGGCATGACTCTAGTCCAGCTCAGAGGGGCTCTGGAAACACAGCCATAGGGAAGTCCCTGAAGCAGGCAATTCAACAGCCCCCCCTTACAGGCACCAAGAGGCAATTCGGTATTCTCCATAGAGGCTCCATCAACTGCAGATGGGATTATACCAAGAAAAAAAGAGATATGTTACAGTTGTATTAATATTTATTCCTGACTTTCCATTCACTGACATTGCTATGTCAATAGGAGTAGCTTTAAACCGATACACCAATTTCACTGTTACAACGATTGAACTGCGCTAAGTACATGTCTTGGATTAGAAACACTTCAACATTTCTGTATACATAAAGCCAGAAAAGTCAAAGCTTGAATAAAATGAAGAATCACCTACAGTCGCTCCTTTTTGATGTCAATTTTTCTCAAGCACATATCTGAGCAAATGGAGAAAAAAAATACCTAACATCTTGCATAAAACACTGACATATCCAAGACAACATTTTCACGTACATTCATTCCCTTCAGTGCGTGCTGTTTTAGTCTGCACTATCTTATTGTATTGAATACAATCAGTCACTACTACGAGCAGGAAAGAAATTTCCTGTAGCCATAAATCAAGTACCTACATGTCTGTCAGTGTAAAGACAAGAAGATTTTTCTTTGAGTGAAGGTATGCAAAACATTGAATATTGGATCACCATGAAAAAGTCAAAAAAATTAACAATTACCAGGATGTACCAGCATATCTGACTGATGCTGCATTACAAAGGAGAAGGCAGAAAGGAATTGAAGTGACCTAACCATGTGGCATGAAGTTTACTCACAGTTTAGTTCATAATAAAAATAAATTAAAATTTGATAACATGTAATGGCAAGAAGACAAGAGTTTTAACTGGACAAGTACAAACAGAGCTATGATCCTTCAAAAGCACATACCAGCATTTCTCAGCCTGGCATGAAGGACAGAAGTCACATTTGTGATTTAAACGACCCCAACGTTTCCTCAGTCACTTGATAGACTTTTCAGTCTCACATCCCTTCATTATCCACATGTTTAGTATTCAAAATTAAGTGTCTCTTTGCAGGATGACATTCATAGTGGTTTCAGATCAGAGAGATCTGTAACTATATGCTGTCTTTCCACAATGCAGTTGTGTATTCCTCCTGCCACTCATGCATACACCAGTGATTAAGATAATGAATAAATCATGCTCATGTACTTATACTCTCAGGCAAACCAGCATTCAAAATTATCTCTATATGAGGATCTGCACATGACTACACCCAACCTTGCCACACCAAATACATTTTGTCTCACTGGCCCTAATAAATATATCTAAAAATGAACCAACAGCTGCACTCCGAATCCACCTACAAATAGCAAATCCCTTCCACAACATTTTAATTGTGCTGTGGAACTCAAGACTCAGCCAATGGACCAGGAATGATGAAGATGATGCCAACAAAAGATGGCTCAAAGAAAAAACCTAATTTGTCTCAGTCAGGCTCCAAGGTGTAACTATACACCCTGATGCAGCCAGCTTCAGGTACCAAAGAGATACACAGCGCACGATCCACATGACAAAAGGCTCTTCATCGCATATCAATAAGGATTTTTGGGGGCAGAAAATGGCAAAAATTACTTCAGCCCACAAGCTTGAAGGCAGTCACCCTAATTTCTACATCCTTCCATTCCAGTTCTCCAATTACAGCAAAGAAAGGTAATATCTGTTGTTTTTTGGGGATGGAGGGTTGTTTTTTTTGGTTTTTTAAACCTAATTTAAATGTTCCCGTAAGAAAAGGGAAAACTATAAAGATGTTTTCAAACCAGAAAGAAAAAATAACACTGCTACACAGATACCTGATATAATGAGACATCTATAATAGACTTCTGTTTCTGTAGGAGTAAAAATTCCTTTACTTTTAAGTACCTTAGACTTCCCAAACACACTTGTGGACATGTTGCTATTTTTTTTCCTGCACAATTTAAATATTGCATTGAATAGATTTAATGGCTTTATTCTGAAAAGCTTTTTTGGTTTGTTTGGGTTTTTTTAGCTGGACAATGAAAAGTATTACAAAGTCTGAAAAATGTATGAACTCTTTGCAGTAAAAGATGGACCATCAGTTTTCAAACTTTCTAGACCACGGATCACTACGAGAATCTAACAGACCTTCTGATGCCCTTCACTGTCAAATTTTTGACTAAAAATAACAAAGAATACAATTTAGATCCTTGGATCAGTGAATACCTATTTATTATGGCATGATTTATACACCACGACTTGGAAAATACTGAATAATACAATATTCATGACTTGGATTAATACTGGACAAAGTGAAATCAGTTCCACCTAAACTAGCCAAGCTCTTCACTGTGACCACTCAGTTCTACTGCATCTTCAGGAATAAATTAACCTCAGAATAGTCTAGCAAAGTAATGCTGCTGCTCCTTTTTTTTACCAAGCTCGATGTAGTTCAAGTGCCTCTGCTCCTGTACCAGCCTCACTGCTCCCTGTGAGAAGGAGGGACAGCTCTCAGGCTCCTTGGGACAAATGCTTTGCTCACAACCCTATCCATAAGTTGTAGCAGGCTAAGAAGGGTACCTTTCCTTGGTCATTTAAGCCTTTTAAAATATTTGTTCCTTGGTGCCCAGCTAAACACTGCTATTATGATTCCGACTCACAAGCACTCTCAAACTGCAAAAGCTCCAAATTACTCCAGGAAATAGGTTGATCCCTGGAACACTATAAACTGATTTAAATTCCTTTACATATGAGGATTAAAAAAAAAGGGACTGAAGAAAGGAAGGAGCTTTTCTTTGATACAATGTCAGAACAAAAGTAGAGTGTCCAAAGATGCAGTTACATATAGGATTTTGGAGAAGTCAAACCTAAAGACACAAGTTTTCCAAGGGGAAACCCAGCATGGCACTTGATTCAAAAAAACCCCAAAACTGCAGATGAGTGATCAGTCAGGAGTTCATATCATCCCAAACCACAAGGAAAAGGATAAGAGCAACATCTTTATTTTTAACAATATTATATTTAACAATTGTATTTTTAACAATATACCAGGAATATTGCCAAGGTACTGAAGTATGGGAAGATGAGGAAAGGAGTATGTATTTAGATGAAAAAGAGAAAAATCTACTAATCTTCTATTACCTAGAACAAGAGTCTTTACATTTCAGGATAAAAACACTAGAAGACTAGTGTCTAGACACAAACTAGACACTATTGACTTTTTAAAAAATTATATATAGTGCTTTGGAGGAGCAATCCTTTATTTGTAACTAGAATATTTGCCCTCTTTCCATTGCATCCTAACAAAAAAGTTTCCATTTCCACCATAAGCATTTTAATGGGGAATAAAGATGTATCCCTACCACTTCTAGCACAAACAAGCCTGATGAGAGCATCATTTTCTCATCTAAACAACCTTGTATTGGCCTCCACTGGAACAAAGTTACTAAATTAGAGGAGAAATTCCTAATGGTTTAGCATCTGTTCCCCTTAAAACTTATGTATACTTCAGTACAGACTATAAAACACCGTATGAAGTCTCCCTCAAATGTGTAAATGTTTTTTGTTATCAAATGAAAGCTGTTCATTGACTGCCATTGGGTTTATATTGGCTCCCTCTTCTGGCTGACATGCACAAAGTGCAATGTAGTTGAGATTTTTTTTCTCTTTTCCATAAATTATGGAAGTGCACCAAAGGCAACAGCATAGCACAGAAATAATTTCTCTTATAATACACCCAGGAAAACTGGCCAGTTCAAATCTGACCACAGCAGTATCAAAATTGCCATCCCAAAGTACTAAACAAAAGAAAAAAAGCCATACGCCATAGTAGAACAAAAAATTCAAACATCAATTAGAAGAAAAACAGGAATGTTGAAGAAAATTAATACAAAGGAATATCATTTGGGGGTACTGTTTAAAAAAAAAGGCTCATTTTATGTTCAGAATTCTGAAGTAGGTTTGGGAAGCTATTTTTCGTTTTAACTATTTATATTAGTCAGTTTCTAACTGTTCTTCTATCACATTCAGATAATAACTACCTAAAATACTTTTAAATATATTGAAAACATGTCTAAATGTATTTTCAAATGTTCTCTGATAGCAGCCCAATGACATTTTTTAAAAGTTTATGAGAAATTTAAGCATTAATTATTCTAACTTTCAGCAATGAGCTAGTTTGGGAGATGGGAATTTCTTTAGTACTTTAATATTTACACTCATACTAAGCTGCAGAAATGCATCAGTTACCTGCCCATCTTTGAATTATAGATTACTTCTCTCTTTAAAAAGTAATCAACCAATCATCGTGAAAAAACATATAGCCAAAAAAGCAATGAGCTCACAAATGTCTTAGAAAAAATACTATAAAATTGCCAAGCTTAGATTGTTTTTCCAGATCTTACTTCAATGTACTGATTTTAACTTTGATATAAAGAATGATGCTGAAGGCTTCCATCACAGGACAGGAGTTTTAACCTAGTCATGACTGCTGAATTTGGTATTTGGAAAGGAGATTCACCTTTGTACATCTACATCTCTTGTATCCTGCCTAAAACTTCAGCTGAAGACAAACTGACTTTTTCCCCACACTTCCTAAACTGAGATCAAACATCGAATTCCTCTAAATTCAAGTTCTTATAAAATCACTCTAGACTTTTGTTTTTTTTTTCTCACATCTTCTTAGGTCTTTGGTCACTTACACTGAGAAGACAGTGAATGATAAATGTAAAAATCAAAACAATAAATTAGAGCAGCAAACTGACAACAGCATGTCAAATTACTATATTGGCCATAAGATGAAATGTACCCAGGGCTTGTAGCTAAGAGCTAATAGTTTTTCCCTTGGTTCCAAAGATTCTGATCCTTGGTATTTGTGCCAATTTCTTCTCTCCAGAGACTGTAGCCTGGTTAGGAATGAAAAGTCTGAGACAAGGGTAACAGGCCCTGACAGTCACACGTTTCTGCTCAGTGGGTTACAGCTTAAACTTGAGTATAAATAAATGAATATCAAAGTATTTCTCTCATGTAGTATTACCTCTATTTAGTCTTTGTTCCGCTCAGACAGTTCCTTCTGGAATTATTTAAATGTGGATTATTCTGAACAGGCAACCAGAATACAAAACACAGAAACAGTCCCCAGTGAAATTTCAGAAATACACATTCATTTTTTTCCATAAGGCTCTTGTGATTATGACTGCAAAAAGGGTATATATTGAAATACAAACTGAAGCAAAAAAGGATGCATCAGATCATGCTCAGGTTTATAATTTTTGTATGTTGCCCAATAAACAACACTTTACACATCATACACCACACCACTATTCTTTTTTTAATCAGTATAGAAAGCTCTCCAATAATATCTCAATAATTTTCTTGAGGAAAAAAAAAAAGATGAAAAAACAAGCAATCTCCAGTGCAATGAATTCGATTGTTAAACATTGTATATTTCTAGACAGAACATGTCAGTGAAAACATTTCTGTAACTCTGTCCCCAGTTATTCAAATCCTATTATTCCTATTATTAAATTTGTAGAGTAGAAAGAAATAGTCTATCATCAGGACCAAAATTTCATAAGGGTCATATTCATAAACAAGTAGTTCAATTATTAGACCAATCACACCCAAGGTTGCAGAAATTTCATCCTGCAATAATTTCAATGTTATAATTTTGTGGCAAGTAAAATATTTGCATCTGAATGACTGAACTTCTGCTAAAGCAAAAAAAGTTGTGATGAACAAAAACGGTTAAGAAATGGTATTTTCTTAATATAGTATTGTATACCATATACCCTGATTATATTCATAAATAGGCGTATGGGAGAGGAACAGCAAATAAAGGACGTTGGGTAAGTCTGCAATATTTCCATTTTGTGGTTACCAAAGCAGCAGCTGCAGGCTGGGTTCAGCATCACACAGCTCTCAGGACACCTGCAGAGGCAGGTATGAGTTTGCACTGGAACAAGCAGCAGCCCCACGGGGTGGGAAAGTGCAGTGCAGGCAGCACAAGCCCCTTCCATCACGGAGAAAAGCAGTGCTCTATGATTACCTTAGTTTTCCCTCAGGCATCCAAAGTCATCAGGCTTCTCTGCCAAGCTCCTGTCACCCGCTGGCAAGCAAACATTAAGAACGGTCTACATCTCAGTATTATTAGAATAAGCTAGTTTTAGTTATAGAACTGTGAATTTGGCAGTATTGCTACAAGCATACACAAATTATACAAATCAATTACTATTTGGAAAACAAACTGGCTTACATTTACCACTGATCAATGATGCAGCAGAGTATTTAATGACACCCAAGCATTTGCAGAACATGCAAGCTTTGCCAACAAAACATATAAACTTAAGAGTCTTGGACATCAACCTAGAGCTCTTCAGCTGATGCCTATGGACTCTGATGGGTTTGCTGTGTATGCACCACACTCTCATAACTATTGGCTGTAACAGATCAATCCTTCAGTGCAGCTTTAGGATGAGATGAAGAATGGAACAATTCCCTAGAAAATGACATTCATTTACAGCAGGTTGGCACTATTAAAAGAAAAAGACAACAGTGAAAATCGTACTTTGGAAGTAGCTGTAACAACTCGCATCCAAGGAGTCCTTCAAGAATTAATTTGATAGAGTTTTTGGTAAAGTGGTCTCACCAGAAGAGAGTTGTGACAGAAATAGAATTGAGTTGTGCAGATCATTAACTGAACAAGTTGTTTCATTTCAGATTATGTTTCAATTTGCTAGCTTTCAATAATATTGTCTTTTCATTTTTTTCACATTTTCCTAGGGAATTTTATAGTTGTTTTCAAATTCAACACTTTCTATCTACATTTTTCGCAAATTAAATACTGCTATATGATAAATCACTTGATCTTTATCCATGTGCAGCATAACATTGTTGCTGTAACACGCTTACGTGACCAAACCTTGTTTATGTGGATGAAGTTTGCTTGCAGCAAACACAAGACCAAGCAACTTACCCAAAATGTCTTTCACCCCACCTAGAGAACTCATACCTCGTGGCAGGAGAAGAGGCGCACTCCCTCCATCTGATGGAAGACTGGGTAGTGGGTGTTATCAATCGTGTCTCGGCGGTAGACATCTCCCACTGCCAGAAAGGCGTCCAGGCCAGAGTGTATCAAGTCCCACTGATGAGCTGATGTATGCGCTCTTAGCATGTGCTCACGATTCAGGTAATAGTTATCCTCTTTCCTTCTGCTGGCGTGGTTTTGTGGAATAAGTAAACTATCAAAATTCTGCTGGACTGTAACCACTGGAGAAAGATCGTCATACACAGAAAAGAGCGGAGTCCCACGGCGCCCTAGGTAATGTTTGTAGAAGTGCTCTTTCACCTGCTCCTTGATAAGCCACAAAGGGTGATGTTTCCTGTTGTGCAAGTTCTTCCCCACCTTGGAAAGAATCTTCTCTGTGACATTGCTGTAGTCATCTTGAGGGTAAGATTTACCAAGCAGTTCCACAGTATTTGAGCAGGGCGGACTGGCAGCAAAATCTGAAGGTACAGACTTGGATGAAGAATGCCTTGAATGGGTGGGAATTCCTCTTACCTTTACTTTTGATGATAAAGCTGTCTTAGAATACTTAGCTATTCTCATGAATTTCCAGAGCATTGCCATTGTAAACTTTTATAATCTAGAGAAAGAAAAGGAATTAAAAATATTTGAGTTAGGAACTGCAGGAATTGCTATTATCTTAGGGATAGATAAATCCAAATGTCTGCTTGATTAGTATGACAAAGTTCCCATTACAAATCACTCTTTTGACTTCAGAGGACAGCAAATACCCTTGTGGTCAAATTTCAGCTAGGATATTTTATTCAGTTATCAGGCTTCTGCATGACTGCACCAGTATTCATGACTCTAGACCTAGCCTGAACCCCATTCCAGATGATGCTCTTTAAAGATGAATAAACATCAGGCCTTCTCTGAAACAATATTTTTCATCTACTTAAAACACGTGGCAACAACTTAATATTACTTAAGAGAAACTCGGAAACTTAACAGCGCCCTTCAGCAGTCAGAACTTGCTTATAACAAGCAATTAACTTATTGCTGTATCATCTCCTCCATTAGCAGAAGCTGCAGAACGTGTTCCACATCCACCTGATGCATGTGGCACGCACTATGCAATCATCACTAATTTTTATTTAATGCCAGACAAAACCAGTTTAACCTTTCAAACTACTGAACCACTGTGAAAAAACAGATGGCCAGACAAGTCATATATTTATATATAAACAGCTTATTAAATTCACATATGAGTATTGCACAAGATTCACCATAATGACTCCATAAAGTCAGAGCCAATGTTAGGATTTTGCAGTGATCACGAAACCCCTCTTTCCATATGCTCCACAGAATAGCTATTTTCACAGCTTCCACAGCTGTACAGGGGAGGCAGGCATATCAGATACCACGAAAGCAAAGTGATGAGATTCTTCAAGTTGTCTGAACTGAAGAATTTAATTTCCCTTCAAAGGGTCTCCTTACACATCCTTCCTGTTCAGACAGGCTTTGTGCTTCATGTGCACACAGCTGCATTCTCTGTAGAGTTCAAAGATAATTCCAAAACAAAAGCATTTTGATAGTGATGAACCTTTCAGTCACTCTATATGTATAAGCCCATTCTGAGATGAAAAATTATTTGAAAATCTGTAGTTGGGCTTCAGAAATATTAGCAAAGGTTCCAGTAAAACAATTAAGCATTAAAATTTGCTTATTACGTAATGGGAAAACAGAGGCATTAGAAGGTAAGTGACCAGGGAAAGGCATCTGCTACAAACAAACTGACTTGTATTTCTCTATGAACCAGGAATTACAGGGCCACAGGTTTTCTGAGTGAAAGAATTTTCTGTGAAAGTCATCTTTAAGAACTGGGGGAAGAAAGGACATAAGCAATAATAAATGCACCACAGTCTTCAAGAGATACAGTCTTTAGGATTACAGTATCTGGCTAGCTTTCCACAGTAACATAAGGAAAACAAGTGTAAGTAACAAAATAAACAAGGTGAGACTATTTTTCATACTCTTACACTTTGAAATATGTATGCAAATAGAACAGACACAGTAGAATAGGGAGTCCCAGAAAAAACAAGTCCGTAAAAGGTAATGAGTATGGTCACATTTAGCTTTCTTTCTTCTGGCTTACATCTAGAAGTTTTCCATAGGTATATTTCCTCAAGTAATTGTATCTCAATCAATCAAAATAAAGGGAAGTTGGGTAGACAGAAATTAAACCTGGTGGGGAAGTGTAAGATTACTGAATATTTGGTTTAATCCTTTTTCTGGTAGAATATCTTTAAAAATAAATAATAGCTATAAATTTTACCTAGTTTTGAAACTTTTAAGAATGACTGCCTTTGGCAGGGGGGTGCTTAAGAGTTTACAAAGCTATTTCACCAAATTAGCTCTTGATCATTACTGAGAATGTTCTTCAATAAATGAATTCACACACACATACCAGAAACCACTCTGATAGAGGCTAAGCAAGGGATAGTCTTACATTTTGAAAAGAGACCCCATTTTCCTGAAACATACATTCTGCTTCATGAAAAGTGAGTTCTCATTTTCAAACAGCTGCTTGAAATACCCAATCCTAGTCAGATAATGAATTCAGCTTCCCTTAAGGAAATATCACCATCTGCCCATACATTTATTTTTCTAAAAACTTCAATTCAAAACTTACACATAACCGTAATGTACAAAAAAACTCCCATAACTTTATCATGATTCTTGTGATGTTTGCTGCTTTCTTAAATATCATTCCTCTGAGAATCAGACAACCATATGAGAAGCTTAACTTTCACATAAACAGTTTTGATGATTATGAATTTATGGAAAAAGAAATAAGAACATGCACCACAATTATTGGGGGGGCACTCTTGTTTGTTTAAGACTCATTATTTTTAAGGGAGACTCTAGCATATACATCCTCAAGGGCTTACCCGATTTTATTTCAGTATTTGTAATGAGTAAGCCTGCTATCAGTTTCTGATAGTTCAGAAACACTCTTTTTTTTCTAAGCAAATGATACATACTCCTCACAAACTTCTACAGGAGAAAAAGGAGAAAAATCTACAGATGAACTTGTATCAGAGTTTTCATCCTAATATTATGCCTGTGCCTTAAATAGTTGAACAGCATTATTACCTGCATTATTATTCTAATCCAAAGCAAAATCTGAGCAGTAAGTAATGTGAGCAGTAAGAAAAGTTACCGTTTTTTGATGAATTATCCAATGTCCAAGTACTGCAAACAACAGCAAGCAAGCACTAAATGTGCCCCTAACATGGTATCACACAGAGTTCCAGAAACACTGAAGTCCTACTCCAACACTCTGCTGCCTCCCTCTCTCACCACAGAGTCACGTATTCCTCTTTCAGAATCATTACAGAAAATGGTATTGGCCTTAGTTCAACTCAAGTTGAACTTGATAAGTCACATTTGGGCAGAGTGATAAGTGATAAGTTACATTTGGGCAGAGAAACCACAGAGAAGAAAGAAAATAAAATATGTTTACACTCTGCAGACTGTACACGAAATCTTCAAATCAAAGTAATGTTTACCAAGGCAGAGAGCAACACTGGAAAACTAAGACATCTCTTTACCTTTCCTCTAGCAATAAATACCTGGTGTTAAGAATACACTAATTACTTACGTTCACTTACAACAAACAGACATTTATGCATTTATGTCTATTTATTTCTGTCTACATATATCTAAATGTCTGGAAATCAGTTCAAATGTATCATTTTCTTCCTTTATTTCCACCATGCTTTTCATTTGGCGAGGAAACAAAACTGTTCTCTGTGCACACTGACAAAACCTGAATCCCACAGCAAGGCCTGCCAGTCAGCTAACAAGAACAGCGAGCCAAACAGCAGCTGAAGGTCCTGTAGCTGAAAACAAATACTTGAACAGGAAATAAACACTGAACAACCACCACTGGCATCTACGATCCAAAGATGGCAATGGCAAAGCCCTCCACCCTGGGTTTGACAGTGGCTCCGGCTCGCAGCTGGGGGCCAACACGGGGCTTTGGATGAAGACGCAGGGCTTTGGAAGCAGGCTGTTCTGCTGGCAGCTCTCCATGGGGCTTCTCAAAGCTCTGCAGGTGGACATGCAAGCACCAGGCCCAACACCTCCTATTACGTGTCCTCAGCCAGACACCACCACTGACACATTCCAGGGTACCTCAGCAGCTCCCCTGAAGCTCCATGGGCTCAGGTTGCTGTACCTCAATCTCCATACTGAGATGTCTACGACAACTCTAGTCTTGGACAGGAATGACATCATACATTATGTTGTGCCAATACACTTGGAACCATGCTTGCACCTAGGTATGAGCTCTTGAGCAGCTCCAAAGCAGACCAGAGGACAGGAGGTGGCATCCACACCACCCAGGGGTAAAGGCATAAGAACAACCCTGTCCAGGCTGTGCACAGACCAGGCACTGAAACGACCACATTTGCCGACATCAGTCTTGCACCACAGACCCTGTGACATTTCTACAGCGGTTTCAGTTGATGGGCAAGGCTCCTTCCTCCTCCACAGAAAACCAACCATTCCCCATGCAGCAGCCATTACACATGCTGAAGTACACCACAGCCAGGAGCTGGACAACAGCGAAATAGCAGGCAGAATACATCGGAAAAAAAATACCATGGTTTTGGAGCGCATGCAAAAGGCAGTTTGATTTGATAAGGGATCATACTACTGTACTGTTAAGGAATGTCCTTTCATGTCTAAATCCAGGTTTCCATGTCATAGTGCAGCAAGGATTAAGACAGCATTATCACAGCTGCAGTGGTATTTGTCACAATTCTCCACTATCCAGCTGAGGTTTAGGAAAGAATTGTAGACTCAGTGAAATTCCTCCTTATACCTGCTTTGAAAAAAGAGAAGAGAGGGGTAGTTTAGCAGCTCACAATGAAAGGAGACAGTGCTGTGCACCAACATTGTTTTATTCACTCACCTCTCCTGTAAAAGTGGAAGAGGGAGAAAGCTCATGTTTGAGCAAACTAGAGCCCAAATAGGCCATTTGCTCGGCATTTGCATCTGTGAGCCAAGGGCACCCTCGCTTCTGCTGACCACTTTTCTCTCTGCCCTGTGCTTTTTACAGCTTATGGCTGCAGAAACACAGATGGGCTACTGCATACATAAACCCAAGAACACGATGGGTTTGAAACCAAAATCCTACAAAGATGAGAGTCTGTCTCCTATCCAAGAATAGCTAATTAATGCAAGACTCTGAAGTGCTATGGAAAATGTTAGAAAAGTTGGGCTGCCACCATTTTGTGATGTGACAGCTTTTATCTACCGTATGTGTGGGGAGGGGAGTTCAACCAACATAACATATGTTAAAACAAAAATTATAAACATATGTTAGGCTGCTAAAATTCGACATTTACCAGTCTGCTTAGCAATTTAGCTAAGCATTGAATTTTAGTTTTGAAAACTATGTAGGCATACAGCAGCAAATATCATTGTATTGCCATGACCATATCTGCATTGCATATAAAAACATACATTATTTTGCATGCAAAACTAATAACAAGCTCAGATTTTTTAATGCTCACTTTAAAATGATGATACATTGTTGCACACCAGAACAGACTTCTACCCAGCATGCTGAATTTACATAATACACACACACTTCTGAAATAGCCTTACAAAATGGATCCATTTTAGAACCTGACCTTCCAAGGGCAGAACATTATCAGATATCCCTGATGATGGCTAAACACCATTAAAGTACTTCATGAACTACAAAGCATTGGCAAGATAATACAGCTTTCAAGTATTTGGCTCTTAATTTTTTCATGTACTTGGAGTTCATCTAGTTAATAATCTGTCAGTAAGTTCCAGAAACACACAGAATAACTTTTTCTTATTATTTTGTTATTTTTCTTGACTGAAGCAAAAATATGTCATAAGCTGGCTGGCTGGCTGCTCTGTAATGGTGATAGATTAATCATGATGCCACCTTCAGCAACATTCTGAGGTTAGCAAGATTGAGAGAGAAAATTAAAAAACCTTTTCTGGGATAAGGCATGATCCTGCTTTCTCTCAGTGCTACATATAAGACCTTCTTAAACATGAAAGGTATTAACAACTATGCTCCTTTTCCACTAATGCAGAAGATGCTCATTGTCTGGACAAAGGCCAGCATATCATAACCTGTCCTACACACATGAAAATATGGTCCACACTGCTGAAGCACTCCTTCAACCACCTGCACCACTCCTTCAGGACTGCAAGATGGGCCGAGATAACCACAGTGAGCAGCAAGTCTTTGGAGAAGGGAACATATCTCTGGGCAAGCACCCATTTCAAAATGTCGTGCATCATCCCTTGAGTCCCCTCACCATTCAGCCACAGGCTGAATTTTGTCACCATTGCAAATGGTGACAAAATGCTGTCCCACCGCAACAAGTTTTCAGTGCCCCATGTGGGCATCCAAAGGCTGCTGCGGGCTCTGGTTTCCCTGCCAAACAGTGTCACTACAGGATTGTTCAGGTTTATCTGTAAGTTTCCCACTTACTAAAAAAATAATGCTTCCAGACATATGATTCAAGACAAGTAAAATGCATTTCAGTAGCCAAAATACTTGCAAGCTCTGTAGCTGTGCTGCCAACTGGTATGAAACCATTTCAAAGACTCATATAATCAGCTTTCAAGACAAGTTACAGTGAATTTGTTTTAAGCAATTCAGTAGAGTATTCACGCACTGGAATTTGTGATCAGCAAGCTAATCAGGTACATCAAATTGCTGAATTATTGAGACAGTATATAATTTTTCAAAAGATAAATGTATACAGCATAAATGACATTAGGAGTTAAAGACCAAAAAGAAACAAATTCAGACTTCTGGATGGGTAGAAAGGCATCAAACCCACTAACATGCAAAATTCAGAAGTATAAGGCGAAAAGCCTGACTACACTATTTTCATTTGGACTAAAAAAACCAGACGAACAAAATAAGCAAATTCTGAGGAAAGAAACTATGTTTGGAAAAAGAAATTACATATATGCATGACAGATGATGAAACTAAGCAACATAATCAGAAACAATATCTCGGGTTTTTTTTCCATTTATACTTTGTTTTTTCCCACAAACTAAAGCAGAGTTTGTTATTTACTGAATAAATATCAATAAGGGCCTTTAGTGGTAACTTGCAATAGTGCATAATGACTAAGGCACACAGAACTACTAAAAATTAAACAGCTGAGACCTGATCTCCTGGCAACGTTCCTGTGATCTTCCTTACCTCCACAATGAGACAAAACAGCTAATAGTCAATTTCATATTTTAAGGGAAAATCCTCATTACATAAACATATTTTGAATACATTACATTACAAATGATAGACTGTGAAAAAGCAATGCAGAAATTATTCTTAAATATTCTCAAATGTGTCTACTGCCTTTAAATATATTCATTTTTCAAGGAATCCAATCTGAAAAAAACACTACCTTTGGCTGCTGAGGGAATATTCCTTTTCCAATGCCTTGCAACTGTTGCCAAACAGGTTTCTACACTTGTAAATAACTGTCAGATGAAAGGGACAGAGACACTTAAATACCTATAAAACCCTCACTGCAAGATTATCACTATTTCTTCTGCCTTCTCTTTTTCTTCAGTATCTGCAACTCATTATCTGTATTTTTTTACAGATGCATACACCACCAAGAATTTTACTTCTACAGACTTTCATATGAGTAAAACTAAATTTGTTTAGAAATTAAATATTAGCAGTATTTATGTGTAGTGAGGTACTTTCTTAGTTCTCACTGATTAACTATACCATTTGGGCATAATAAAACTTTAGAGACCTTATCCTGCCTTAAGAGGAAGAGGGAGTAATACCTTTTTTTAAAAAGTTATTAAATACCAAGAATGGGACACATGCAGACTTGGTAACAGTGCAAAAGACAGCAGTGGAAACCAAATTATTTAGACAGGACATGCCAGAGGAGACAGCTAACATGAATCACTAAGTTCATCCACAAATGAGAAAGTCTTCAGCTCTACCTGCTGTATCCCCACAGTACTGATTTTAATTCCATTCTTCTACACAACTGGGGAAATCTATGACTTACCACAGATCTCCAGATGCCCTCCTCAGTAATACCCTACCCAACATGGTGTAGTTAGAATAATTTACGTATTATTATAAAACAGCAAGCATGGTTAGTATTTTAGACCCAGGGTTTATTTCATGGTTGTAATACATATGTACTCAACAATACTTAAATCAAACAAGACTTTCTTTAGGATGTTTCAACCCTAAGTAGCAGCAGGAATATTGTAAGTTTTGTGTCATATCAATTTTTTGTCACATCAAGCTTTAAAGAGATCAGTTTCACAAATTTGCTACTCTCTGAAGCCAAAATATCACCAGAGATCCGCACCTCAGACCTAGCTGTGATATGAACTCGGTCTCAACTCAAGCTCAAACTCAGCTGTGGTATCATTCCTTGGTCTGTCTCTGTTACAGAAATAAAGTGTGAACAGACAGAGCCTTTATCAGGACTAGGTATATTTCAACAGCCAATCAAAAAAAGAAAGAGACAAATATCTCTACGGATTTCCCTTCAGAATCAGTAAGTCTCACAGACTTCAGGATGGATAAAGAAGAGAATATGTGGATGTTTGTAGTGGAGACTCCACTGCAGTACAGCACCTCCCAGTTGGAAAATGTATGATCACATGTGTACAAATAAGTCATCTCTAGTTTGAACTGCACCATCTTCATTTATCTGTCATGGGCTCTGACACAGCATTTAAGAAAAAGATTAGAAGGCTCCTAAGGAAGGAACTACATTTCCCTGCCTGGGGCATACCACTTGTCTGAGGTTGGTAGGAACAGGCCTAAAATATTAATGAGTAAGCCATTTGTCAAGAAAATTATGCAAGAAAACTTGGCAGCCATACAAAGGGGTTAGCACTAAGATACCAAGCTAGGGCAGTGCACACTAAGCACTTGAAAGAGAAAACAGGAAGGAAAAAAATTTTAAATCACTTTCATTTGCCTGTCCACATTCATAAGCTTTGGAAGGAAACAGTAAATTAATGAGTAAAACATCACACTCAGTAATAACAGTAAAAGGGACTATGAGCTGCTCTAGGCCCAGAATTCATGTTTTCAAGTATTGATTCCTTCAACACATTTCTTCTAGTGACATTCTTTGCAAATAAACTTGCTTACCAGGTAGCATGTGAGCTAAAAGGTGTTGTCATGACAGAAGCTACTTAATTATTGAAAATTCACATAAGTAAATGGGAAAAAAAAGCAATTCCCACAAGGGAAAGACATACAAAACCAAAAAAGCACACTCTTCTGGAGGTTTCCTCACAAATCATAGTGAAGAAAAGCAAAGCCAAAATTATAACCACTCTGTCAAATCAGATGTTAAAGTCTATACTCTCTAAACAGACTGAAGACCTAAATCACTTTTAGGAGTTTCCAAGTATCACTTCTCCTTAAGAGGAACTTGCAAAAGAAAAAGATTTAAAATGCTTCAGTCAGACTCCATGTTTTATACTTATTTTTAATTTTTACGTAATTATAATGTAAGTATGTTTTTGGGCCAGTATGTTTTTATAGGAACTCTATAATTTCATATAGGACACTTTATATAATAAATTTGAAGGCTTAGTTTTTTTAAGTAGACAGTTCTAGTTTTTACTGTAAGCAAACCTGAAAAGCACCCAAAGCATCACGGTATATTAGAAAGTAATCTAAAATTTGCATTAAATAAGATGATTGTCAAATAAAGCAAATTAATTTATTTTGGTTTACGAAAACGTAGCCATAGTCACCTTGCCAAATGCTAAACATGTCCATCAATGTGATCTATAGGTTTAATCACTACTGACACCAAATGGACTCACTGACATACCCAGAACAGTGTGATGCAGCAGCATTTAGACTTCCATTAAGCAGCACTCTGCTTTCCCACAGCATATCTCTACATAGGATCTCAAAGTGCTTTTCAGCCATTAACCAGTTAAGCTCTACAGTATGCCCATGGGAGAAGTATTGCATTATTTATACCCATTAGTGCAGCAGCTCCCAAGTCAAAAGCACTGTATTTCAAAGTCTTGGCTTTCACTTTTTCCCAAATTGTTTTGACTATATTGCCATTTTTCTCTGTGTTCAAAATTTTTTTGTTGTTTGCAATATCATTTTATCAACAGTTTAACAAGTATAACTGCTGCTGTGAACAGAATCAAAATGTTTTGAGAGTAGCTTGCCAGAACTGCCCATTAGGAACCACACTGAACAGCTCAGAAATACTGAGATATTCCTATTGAAACAATCTTCTCCTTGAATGTGCAGATTTTTAAGGCTCAAGCCTACATTCTTTGAGCAAGAATTACAGAGTCATTGCTCTGCTTGTATTGTCACTCAAACTTCAATGTTACTGTAATTACAATTATCTACTTATTTCAGTCAGGAGAGATTAACTGTAGAGGTAGAAGACATTCAAGGAAGATGGTATAGGAAAGTATATAAATGAAGCTTTATTGAGGCAAACAGGGAAATGCAAAACGGGGTGGACTGACCATTGCTGCTGTACCCGTTCCATGGCAGGGTTGGCCTAAAGCCCAGCATGGCATTCACAAATTGTCATCTTCTAGATAGATTTCACCTCTAGTCACTATGTTTACCAAAACCAAGGACAGCATTTACTTCAATGAAGAAATTATATCACAGAAGTACAGAATTGTTAAGGCTGACAGCCTGTTCCAGTGCTCTGCCACCTGACACATAAAGAAGTTCTTCCTCATGTTGAGATGGAACATCTTGTATTTTATAGCCACTGCTCCTCATCCTGTCATTGGGCAACACTGAAAAGAGTCTGGCACCATCCTCTTGGCACCTGCCTTTTTGATATTTATATGCATTAATAAGATGCCCTCTGAGTCTCCTCTTCTCCAGACTAAACAGGCCCAGCTCCTGCAGTCTGTCCTCCTAAGAGATGCTCCAGACCCCAAATCATCTTTGCATCTCTCCACTGGAACCTCTCCTCACCGGAGCTCCATGTCTCTCTTGCACTGAGTAGCCCAGAAATGCACGCAGCACTCCAGATGTGGCCTCACCAGGGCTGAGCAGAGGGGCAGAGTCACCTCCTTCAACCTGCTGGCCACATTCTTCCCAATGCACCCCAGTGTAACATTGGCCCTTCCTGGCTGTGAGGGCGCTGTTGGCTCCCAGTCAACTTGTCGTCTACCAAACTCTGTTTGTTGGTGGCCTCTTTTGGGGAAGTTTCATACTGTACCTAACCCCACTGCTGCTTTTGCCTCAGATTTTGCAGAGTGACTCATGTCAGCCTCCCAGTCCGGCCAGGGAAAAGAGTATTCATGGAGGGTTCTCTCTCATGTATCAGTTGTGAGAACTGACGGAGTCATCTGAGATTCAAACACAACACAACAAGATCTAAGGCAAGCAATTCAGAGTCTTTTAGTCATATTTACCAGTGAAAACCTAGCCAAAAGCCACAGTACACCATGAGCCTTATGATTTGGCTCTGCAGGGGCCAAAACACTTGGTGCCAGCTTGGCACAGCAGTCAGCATTTGCTGAAGAGTTTTGCAGAACCTGCTCAGCAGAGCTCACACAAAGCCCACGACTTCAGAGTAAAGGAAAAAGAAAGCAAATCTCACCAATGTTATGCAGCAGCAAGAGGATGTCTACTACTACACCATGCATTGTTACCACTATAGTACCCCTTGAATCCAGAAGACTAAAGACAAAATATGAAGATACAGCACATGAAAGGATTGTCACGCCTGCTGCTGCCAGCATAGGCAATCAGAAAGAAATGTGAGGTCAGTAGTGACAGGCACCACATATTAGTGCTAAATAATCTGACATTATAATCTTTACTATGACCAGTGGGCAGAGAAAAAGCAAATCCAAAGTGCAATTTAAAAGCATTATAATATGCTTAGAAACCAAATCATTGCTAAACAGAGATGTAGGTCTCAATATGCAATAAGGTAGGAAACAGTGACTTGCTGAGACCACAATCAACTACACGGGACCTGAGAAGGCCACAATGAATTAGCTTTATGGTAAAAAGGTATGGCCACAAGCCCTCTGCCTCACATACATAAAATCCAAAAGACTACTACTACTAAGTAAGGAAAATCAGGTCTCATTTAGCAAAGAAAAATATAAGCAGCATCTATACAACACCTAACTCAGCCACAGAGCTAAGATGTGTGCCAGTATTTTTTCAGTACAACACTTTCATATTACATTTCTGGAATTCCAGGGACCACTGCCCAGAGCTAGGAAAAAAAAATGATGGTTCAGAATTGTTTTATTCTCAGTACCTGCTAGTTCCAAGGTACAATTTCCCAAGTATAGGCTATCATGTAAGCAACATAGGTATTGACTATGTTTTTATTTTGGGGGTATTTAAGTCATTATCTTATTTGGCCTTAAAAAAACATTAACTTTACTTTCATGCTACTACTTTACGTATCCTCAAAGAATCAAAAGATTTACAGGAAATTTGTCCAGCTTACAATATGATACAACAAAATCTGGCCTAGCATAGCACATCGTCTCATTTTCTATGCAGCAATAAAATATGAATATTGGACACTACTTTTGAGGCTGAGTAGACAAAAACATATTCATCATATCTGATGAACCTGATTCATCTACAAATCTACAGAATGCCCAAATGTGAACTTGCAATTTATTCTAAAACATGTAAGGAAAACTGCAACAGTTTCTCTGCATAATTGCACAAACATCTAACTTCAGTACCTCTAAATTAAATCTGCATGTAGTACTTTCATATTTGTAAATTACAACTAAACATTTCCAGTTGTTTACATGTTCCTACCCCACCAACCAAGGATGAAAAGTCTCAGGATGAAGGGTTTTTTTTAATTCTGAAAGTAAAAGCTGCTATCCTGGACCTTTCTGGCATTTAATTCCTGCCATTCCAATGCACTCACTGGCATCTGGGCTGGGCTTTTCCACTTCTTTTCTCTGTCATCTGCTGGGAAATAGAGTAGAATAATTAGATTGACTCAAGCAGTTCTGATTGCTTTCAGTGTGTGGTTCACTTCTTGACACCACAGAGAGGAACGGTGATAAATAAGGATCAGTAGACTGGATAGGAACGTTTAAATTTTCTTCAAAGCTGAAAAGCAATGCTACAAAAAAATGATTTTTTTTTGTCTAAGGCAAGTTATTTGGCAAAAAATGTTGAGTGAGTTTACTGCACAGCAAAGTTCACCAAAGAGTTGTGAAGACTAGAATTTAAACAAAATGAGCTGAAGTCAGTCTTTTCAGTTCTCATTTACTTCTTACTAGAAGCACAGCTCAAAGGAAAGGAAAGTAGTCAAGGCATGATGTTAACATTTCAACATCAGTTAAAGGAGAATTACATTCAGTGGAGGGGTCTTCAATCACAGACTGTTGCAAAATCTTACATAAAATATACCATTACAATCAGCACCTCTGTTCATAATTACAAGAGAAGATCAAATACTGTGTACAGGCAGACAGAAAAAAAATAATAAAAAATTACAACCTCTTGCTTCCAGGCTGATGCTATTTAATTAACACAGAAACAGAGGAAAGCTAGTTTCCTGCATTACCATTGCTGTCATAGACCTGTTGTGGGCATTCAGTCTTCTTTAGCACTACATGAATTTAAAATAAAATAACTATAAAGTACTCAATAAGACTTTTTTTTCTTCAAGTCTTAAAGCCAACTTCTTCTCACAGCAGAGTAGCAAACTAGGGAAAGCTCTTCTAATGTCTTTCATACTTCCAAATTACTTCTCTGCTATTACGATCAGTTGGATACCATGTAAGGTGGGTAAACCATAATGTTTTGTCAGAAAAAGAAGAGGTAAATTTCAGCAGTCTTTTAACATGATGTGCTTTTTGTAGCACTTTTTACAAGTTTGCTGTAAACTGCAAAATAAATAATAGAAATATATCTTTTGGTGTGTCCAATGATGACATCTATTCACACTTAAGGCTGGAATTCACCACTTTGCAGAAGGGTGGCACCCAACTCATTGCCAGGTTAAGCCTTATAAAGATAACTACAAAATTATGCACAGTTCTAACACCTGAATCCTGCACTAGATGTATCTCACACAGCAGGAATTTGCAGCTTAAGGCCTGAACTCAAATCTGCTTACTGAGGACTTCAGAACACAGCCTTTTGACATACCAGGTACAATCAAAAATATCTCGTGTGAATAAAATTACATCTCCATAAGAACGTCCTGCATTCAACTGTTCAAATAATTACCATGTTCATCTCCATCCTAAAGGTATACACACTTTATTCAAGTTATGTTCCATGTTTAAGTTCCATGTGCATCAAATTTAGTGCAGTCAGTACAACAGTCATGCCAATTTCTATCATTTCACTCAAACCCCACAAGTTTATTATTAGCAATCTGTGGGTAATTAGTGTAAATATCAGCAGACTTGGATTTATCTTAATAAGTGTTTGTTTCAATTTCACAGACAAACAAGAAATCATCTGCAGTAAGAATACCAATGACTTTGTGTCTAGCTGTAGTCATTCTGCTGTGATTGGCCCTCTCTCTCTTGGAAAAAAAAAAAGAAATTTTACATTGAATTCTGCATATTTTTCAGTATGTCACATAATGCCTTCAGAACACACAATTTAGTCCATGACATACTTCTTCCTATAGATACAAATGACAAAAAACACACACCAGTGAAAAAGTGAAATATAAATCCTGAAACAAAATACTATTCTTTGATATTTGAAAGATATCAAAATACTATTCTTTGATATTTGTCTCTTCTATAGCAACTGTGATCTGCATTGTTATAAGCATCCAGTAATTACAGGAGTCCAACAGAAGCCTGACTATTAAAGCTACTAAAACAGTCACAGAATATCCTGACCTGACCATTCAACCATTGGCAAATATGTAATTACTAATGCACAAACAAACACCTCCAACTTTTCTTTTCATGCTATGAGATCATTTAGCAAAAATCAAGTCCTCTTCTGTACTTACGAATAACTATTCCTTCTTGTTCCTTATGCATCATCAGATCATTAAAAATTCAGCTTTTATTCTATCCCACTGAGAAACAGCAGGGAAAAGGCAGCACAGGCCGGAAACCACAAGATTCCTGATTTCTCTTTTATGCTTTCCAGCTTGTATTACCAAAGAAAAAGCAGCTGACTCCCTCACACATGCTTTCTCATAAGCAGGTGTTTTCTACAGGAAACTACTAGTGAATTAAGGCAAAATTTGATTTTATGACCCCAAAGATCATTAATAGCTCTCTGTCAAACACAAGATGGTTTGCTGAATGGGTTTTTGCAAGGATCTGAACTTGGTCCAGTTTCAGGGAGTGTTTCCATTAGCAACCTACAGAACTGAAGAAAGGACATGCTTAATCTTCTGATCATCAAGAGCCAACACTGCAGGTATGCTGGATAACAGGGCTGGAACCCAAAATCATTCTGTCAAACTAGAGAAGTGGTCATAAAAATAACAGAACAATTCATCAGGGGCAAGCACAATTCTCTGTACTTTATCAAAGCCAGCAGCACACCGACAGCAGAGCAAATAAACTGCTAGACAACACCTTCCTCAGAGGGGGATCAGGGCTTGTAAACCACGAGCTCAATAAAAGTTCAAAACGAGATTCAAAAAACAGGAAAGAGCCA
The DNA here is from genome assembly GCA_013397155.1 of Irena cyanogastra. Lineage (NCBI taxonomy): Eukaryota > Metazoa > Chordata > Aves > Passeriformes > Irenidae > Irena > Irena cyanogastra. The sequence goes on from VWZV01014850.1 coordinate 736,059, forward strand.
TCATAAGGTTATATAAATAGGAATATATACCACAAAAAATAGGAAGCATTCCTGTCCTGTTTAGCAGGAAGGAATAAATATGTCAAATTTTTGGCATAACCTTTATAAAAAAATACAAAACAATTTGAAGTGTCCAAAGACAGCAGCAGAAATTACAAGTCTCAAGGAATTACATAGAAAGACTGAATATACTAGGACTATATAACCAGAGAGAAAACAAATTAAAGACACTTTCACCATCATCATCAGATCTGAAAGAAGTAGAACACTATTTGGATTAACCTTGTCTCCACTGCACCCAGGCTAGGACATGCAGCAATTCACCCACCAAAGCCAAAGTTCGAAAAATTTGTGTAAGTTATAAGGAGAAGTCTTTCTACAAATACAGTAACATGTTGTAAGAGAGGGCTCATGCAGACCCTATTGTAGTTTTATTATTTCATGCAGATTTTTAAACAGCTGCACTAAAAAGAAACAGGTGTAAAATTCAGCCTGCTTTGGTGCCAGACTAGTCAGTATCTGAAGGTCTTTCCAGTCTTATTGTGGTTTGTTATAATTTCTATGATCATTATCACAATATTTTTTAATGAAGCACATATTAAGGGCTTATTCCTTAGAGGTCTATCCAAGTCTATCTTTTAGTAACAGTTTTAATGGTGCTCATGGCTTTATGCCAGTTATAGTGCTGAAAGCTTAGCAGGTGATATATTTGCTTATAGGCAATGTAATATTTTATCCATCTCAGCATCTATTTAGCAAGTGCTTTAACATTCTAGAGTATGGCAGGTGCTACATAAAACACAGCATTATTTTCCATATTTTATTCTCCTCATTGGCATTCCTACTCTAGATTAACCGGCAAAAGTGCAAATATTCACAGCAATTTTTAAAAAGAAAGTTTGAGTGCTCACTGACAGCCACAGTTAGCTGTGTACTATCAGTAAACAAAACACAACACAACACTGTTCCTTCTCTATTACAACAAAATTTCCCAGCAGTTTTTTGTATAGATGGAAATATGATGGTAGACAAGCTGCCCATTCGGACACCAACTGCTAATTGTGTGTTGGAACAACACCACCTGGTTTACTTAAAATTCACTATGGTGGTATTGCAATTATTCCCTTCATCTTGTTTCATGGCAGAGGATAGGCAGGAAAATCCACATGGATTAGGCTTTTCCATTCATAATTTCATGCTACTCTTGTAGGATTTTTAGGTGGTCTAAGAAAAAACCTCCACTGAAATTACTGGATTATACCAGAAACATCTCTGGAAATGATACTGAGCTGACAAGATACTGTTTTTACTCCATTCTTCAAACTGCAGTCATACGTACTGTGATGTTTTAACTTGTTTTTTTCAGTATTCCTTCATACAGAAGTCATCATTTCCATTACTTGGATTTCTCTTCACTCTCATTTTAGAGAATAAGGGGACTGAAAATGAATGCAATTCTCAAGAGTCAGTATTTCAACTGATTTTACTGAAACATAAAAAAACTTTGGGAAGGTCATCTCCTCCTCCTATCCCAATGCTTTTCTTTATTTACATTTCATCTTGACTGTACTCCTCACTACAGTGAGATTAAACATTAAGCACAACACAAACCTGTATGATGCCTGTGACTTTACTGCTTGAAGGATTGAAAAAAAATATTTCTCCTTTTCTTAAAGCAACAAGGTTTTTAATTTGTAATTTGTTACTCCAACACCTCTAAGCAGATTCACATAGAAGTGCAAGGAACATATTTGAATTTTATTCACAACACTTTCACTTTTGTCCATCACTATAAGATATGATCAGCAATGTCTCCTAACTAATTACAGCTGATGTTCACACCCAAGCAGTTCAGAAACGATGCCTCACTATCAATACTATTTTATTTCAGAGCAAAAAAAGAAGGTAATGCAGGTGAACACTGGAAGAAGCAGAGGAAAAAAGTTGTTTTCCTTTATCTATCCTGTGTCATTAGGCAAAAACCTTTTTTTAACAATATATCACTTGAGTAGCAGCTGTCTCCTTTTGAAAAATGCTCAAAACCATGGAAAAGTCATCCAAGATGTCAGATACATGGTATGGGCCAATGCATTTAGTATTTTTATGTGTTTCAAATACCTCTAAGTCATCTGAAGACAAATTTTAGGAACAACTGAAATATCCAAAAATGCAATTCCTAAGGTGAAATTCTTCTCACTGCGCATCACAGAGTGCTTTTCCTAGTGAGGAGGAAATTTCAGGGTGCACTTCTATATTATCACAATCTACTACACTAGGAGCAAAATTACTAATACAGCATCTTACCACTAACAGTAGAGAAGTTCAAGGCAAGATAAAGAATAGAATAACAGGCCCTCTTATAAAGCAGTTTGGAATCAACTTTCCTTTTTTTCAGTAAAGAAACCAAGTACAAAAAAACTTTTAAACCACCCAGAATGAAGAAGCCCACACGAGTATTTAATGCATTTTGCAGGACAGAGAGCTCCACAACAGACTTAATGATAAAATACATATGTCAGCACACATAACCTTTCCTTGAATGAAGCTAGGTGAGTGGAAACTAACAATGCAAGAAAGAGCATCAAAAGCATTTCCAACATGCTCTCTAACATGTTTTGTCTCTTCTCCTTGTAGACTTATCACTGATCTTTCCATCAGAAACACAAATAGGATATGAAGGGTATCCATCACGAACATACCCAGAAGAGAGAAAAAATCCCTTTCTCTCCTCCACTCTACCAGTTCTGTGAAGCAGAATAGCCCTTTTTTAAATTGCATATACCAGTGATAGAAAAGCAGTCACTTAGAAAGCAGATTACATCTTGACTGCTAAAGCAAATACCTCAGGAATGTTTTGGGGTTTTTTTTTATTTATAATCACAAAAGTTAAGGCTTTCCTCTTCCAGAATTATTCTAACTTTTGGAGCAGGACAAGCAACATAACATCATGTTTACAATTTTTAGATTGTGAATCTGTTTCTAAAATTCATATTTTTCACGTGGGAAAAGTTATCAGCTTTCATCTACTGCAGAGCACATTTTCTATTTCCTGTAAAGTTTCCTATAAACTGCAAAGTTTCAAGGCACTAAATCTTAGGTACACTTTGTTTAGATACTGAATTTTACTACAAGTAATTCTTACAGACTTTTTCTATGTCTATTAAAATATCTTCCTTTCTTGACTATATGCAACAATGAAATAACTAACGAGTAGATTTACAGAGGCAGAAAATGAAAACTACCTACAATAAAAATGTAAAACCCTCTGAACTGTTAGTAAATAAACTTTTCTGTAGAACATTTTTGGTGTACTGTATATCAAACTCAATGGTGAGTGTATAGCATAAAATTTTACTGATAAGATCTTAAGATTACTACTTATGACTCACAAGCAAGAACAGTTGCCATACAAAACACTGTATAGAAGTGATGGTAAAACTTTCAGACTTTATGACATAAGCCTTCACCATTCTGGGGACTAAAGTCTTAATTATATATGTCACGCTGGGGGCACTTGTTCACATGTCACACAGGGTCTCAAATCTCCCTGAATTTCCATTTGATAACCAACCATTACCTTTTTCCTCTGCCAAGTCTGTCCTGGCATCATCTTAGACTCTGCTTGTTTTTCACTCTTTCCATTAAAATCAAACTCAGCTGTGCTCAGCATGTCAATGCACAAGGCTTCCAGGGGCTACCAACACAGGGTGAAAATGAAGCTGATTTTATACTCAAGCAATACAATTTCTAAACCTTCTAAAACCCCGAAGAAGTTAAGACTCACTCTAAAGTCTTGTCGTATCAATCTTCAGACTGCATTTGAATTACTGAAGTTTCAGTTAGATTCATGCTTGATTCTACTGGAACACAAGCTCAAGGACAAACATGAAGCTGGCCAAGTGCTGTCTGATCCACCACACTTCATCATGCCCTTTTCTGGAGCTGTAAGCACATGCACAACCCAGGAAAAACTTAATAAGAGCTCACATCCTTATATTACATGTGCACAACCACTTAAACCCTATGATTTGTCTGCAAAGGAAGAGTTTCATGTCAATAGCAAAAGGTGAGGGGGGAGGAACAATCCACAAATTTTAACTTAAAATAGATATTTTTTCCTTACTATTTTAAATCGTGAAACCATTCCTCCTGCACATTAAGATGACACCAACTTGCAAAATAATTGTCTCTGCTTGAAGCATCTACAACAGAGTTTGTAGAAAATGGAGAAAGCTTTTTTCACCTGTGAATACCAGTCCATAAAACCATCTAAACTGAAAAGGACTTTTAACAGATGTCCTAATGCATTTTCCCTTTCAATGGTGGACTCCATAGAATAATGGATACTCCCAGATGAAACTTGCCACCTTACAGAACAATTCTACTATTGCAGAGAGATTTTCTCTTTTGAAAGAAGAGCTCATCTTCTGAAAATTTTTTGTCTTAAGTGATGTACAGATTCTTTTAGGTTTTTTGGTCTCTGCCTGGTGAACTCATGTAAAAATTACATAATTCAACAGTTCAAAGTCTTATGCAGAACCTTCTTTTGCCAATTGCTTAAGTAAATCTTAGTACAATAAGGACAATAACCTGGAGGGAAAGAAAGGAAGGGGATCTGCCTTCATTGGATAGGACTGTCATAGACACCCTTCTCCCCCTCCCGCATCTTCTCATTTATTTGTGTGAATGAACTGCACAGAGCAGCCACAGTGATTTCAGCAGCACTACTGCTACTGAAGCGCTCCAGCCCCCAAAAGACCTACTGACAGACGATGAAGCAGCATTAATGTTGCAGAATAATAACAATTTATATTAAAAGCTGACAAACTACTTGCTCAATAAAAATGTTAATTTTCTTCTTCATGCACTTGTTGAAAAGCACCAGAGCAGAGTTTAGAACAGTCTTTTACCATCTGAATAGCATCTGTTAATTTAATCATCTCAGTCCTTCCTGCATGTTACATTTGGCTGTACCAGTACCATCAGTACTGAACACACCTGTAGAAAATGTATCTGTTTAAAAGCATTATCAGTTAATGGTTTCAGAGAAGTAGTCAGCAAAGCCAAAGGCCTTCTGTTTGTAGAGGAAACTAAATAATCAGATCCTACATAAAGCTGTAAGCCACATGTCCAGAAACTTTTAAGAATCGCTTCCCAAATTAAGTCCTCATTCCCTGCAGGATCTCAATCATTCAAACACATGAAGGCATAAACATATGTATAGGAACACACTAATAGGCAGAGTCATTGAGAAGTCATCTCAAAATGATAACCATGTTACTAATTTGTGAAATAACAATTTATGTTTGCTCTCTCCCCAAAAAAAATCTTTAACAAAACACTACAGTTAAAAAAAAAAAAAAAGATTTTGCAGGTTTGGGTAAAGGATGTGCCTTCGGACAGAAGTGGAAAGCTTAGTAACTGCAATATCATCTTGCTTTCTCTAGAAACTATTTCTGCATGGGCTGTTTCAGTTCATTGTCAATTAAATTATCAAATATCAAAGGTGCAAACCTTTTTTTTTCTTTTAATATTGAAGTTGAAATGTTCAGAGCACACATTAATGTATTTTCAAACCACAGCAAGCTACTTCAAAGCAGACAAGAAATACCGCCAAGGTAACCAAAACATTCCACCTGCACATGTGTAACATAAACATACAACATACCTGCTTTAGCAAACAATATTGCGCATAGTTATTAAATTAATTTAAAGGTTACAGGGCTTCCATAACAAATCCCAAATATCACAGATTTTGCCTCCTCAAAAAATTTAATTTTAATCACACATTATATTCATGAAAACAAAGACATCAGATTTTTTTGTTAGCAACACAAGTAAGTTTACAGATAACTCTTAGAAGCTATTTTACTATGTGAGCTGTCAGCACTTCTATCAACTATTACATATTATATTAATCTTTCACACACCACACATTCTGAGGTAGATTTACAGAGCATTCATACTTCACTCCACTATTCTTAATTCACCCCAAGCATTTTAGGCCTAATTCACCATCAGAATAGTGTCGCAACATATATCACAGTTGAGACAGCCACGATACAAAGACTGTCACCATACAATAGCAGAAAGCATCAGCCCATACAAAATAACACCACATCAGAAGGCTTCAAGCATCCATCCTTGTTCTCTAGCCCAACCTTTTATACCCCACATCATTCATGCACTGCACCTGTGTGCCCTCTGTTCCCTTCGGTGACAGGTCAGTACACGCCGACATTCCATGTCTCGTTACTTCAATACCCCTCACCTGTCCTGCACAGCTGTAGCCCATTAGGGATGAGGCTCTGCCCCGGCCCCACTCCCAATTATCATGAACTGTGTGCCTACAGAATACAGCAGTAAAACAGCACAGAAAGCAGTCATGGTGCAACAGTCATAGCAGCCAATTGCTTCAGTCGTTATTGATTCCTCCTGAGAGCTGGATCATCTTGAGGTTTGACTACATGCAGTGTGTCCCAGGAAACAGATCTACTGCACTGGTCTGAATTTCAGATGGCATGAAGTCTGAGGTAGCCTGTGACTTCTCCTGATTTGAAGAGATGATCCTGTAGCCTCTTTCCTGCCATCTGTCCAGGTACGCTGGGGGATGAGCACCTCAGACGTGAGAGAACTGCTGGCCCAGGCATCAGAGACCCAAACAATACAAAGGTGTTCCCTTACTTGCAAACAGCAGACCAGGTGGAACTTAAATAAAAAATTCTCTGAATCTGCCTGAAGCAGTCTAAGAATTTGTTCCTCCCTTCACTTAAGAGCAAATTATTATTATTGGAATGGAGGAAACCAAATCAAATTCTGTGCTGAATCCTGAACTACATTCTAAGATCTCCAGATACATACACAGTCTTATCTCATACAACCCACAAAAAAGGAGCAACACGAATACAGTCCTTACAAAGCTTCTTCGTATTTTTTGTCAAAATAAGCAAGATCTAAAAAAAAAATATATACTCAATACTTAAATCCACCAACAAAACAGAGTTGTATGAAGAACAAAAAAATCTGGGGAACACTAATTTCCTGCGTAGTAAAATAAGCACCTGCTTATATCTGGAAATACCTGATTATTGCAACAAACCATAGATCAAAATGACTCTAAAAAACATGAAAGATAATATAAACACCTTTTTGCCACTTCCTAGCTCATATTTTATGCCTAACTTTTCCAGAAAAAAATCATAATTATCTTTAAGACTGAAACCACCTGTACCTTTTCCGCTCAAGATGACATTCATTACCTATAAAAACTAGAAGAATAAAATATCAAGAAACATTCTGCTTCATTCAATAAAGATACAATCTTTGTTTAGCCTATTCACTAGTTTTCCATGTGAATTATGGTTTTGGGAGAAAGAGTATACTGTTTGGTTTCTGTATTATTAATTGAATTCAAATTTCTATCAAAATATCCCAAATTAAAATTAATTATTAGTTTGTAAGCAGGAAATGCATCAATCATTATCTTATAAAATTAGAACGTGTAAATACTAAGAAACCAGCTATATTTGTGTTCAACTGTATAATTGCTTAAAAGTGAAAAAAAAAGCTTACTTTAGCATAAAGCACTAACATTACTTACCAAGCAACTAATTTCACTTTTTTTCCAGAAGGTGAAAACCAAGCTTTTTCAAGGAAAACAACATATAATGCACAAAAGCTTCTCTATTTCTTTAAAGAATTCATTTTTAATTATGATTTAAATCAATTCAGCTTGACTGATGTCCTGGTTTGTTCAATCTTCAAGCTCCCCCTCCCATGACCAGAATAAAGGTTGCTAAGTTTCATACTGATGGGGAGTAGGGAGCTCCTAGCTCGCATAAATGATTTCTGGCATGCATCAAAGGAAGGCCTTTGCAAGGGTCCTCCCTCACAGTCTTCAAGTGATTCTCTCAGGAAAACTGATTACTCTCTAAAGATGTTAGTCTGGAATAGAGTTCCCAATCTCAATTAACCTGGGCTGGTTTCAGCTAATGAAGTGGAAGTGAGGAAAAAAATTAACAAGATATAGTATGATACTTTTAGCATATGGTCTTATTTATATTTAGAGCTGCTTCAAGCCCTAAAATGAGTATTTGATCAACATATAGTAAAGTTAAAATCAGCAAAAAGTATTATTTTATTTGCAGTGTCTAAATTAAGTATCTTTATAAAAATAACAAACAAGGCAGATCATAAAAAGGAAACTGCACTCTAAAGGTCTTCTCTAAATAAGTTTAGCTGCAGAGATGGAAGAAATCATGTCAGTTCTATTTTCAAGAAGGTCAAGGAGCATCTGGAGAACTGCAAGCTAGTCAGGCTCACCTCAATCCCTGAGAAGGTGTCTGAGCAACTAATCTTGGAAATAACTTCCAAAACATGTGAAGGTGATTAGGAGCCTTCAGCCTGAATTTATGAAGGGGAAATCATGTCTGATACACCTGTTAGCCTTCCATGAAGAGATTTTTGTCACTTCTTTAGAGAAGTGGACATATGTTGGTCCTGACTTTAGCAGGGCTTTTGACAGCATCTCCCAGGACATATTGATAAAGAAACTGACGAAGTGCTAAGGGGCAGTGAGTGGTGGACCATGAGGTGGACTGGACACCAGCTGAACTGTCAGTCTTGGGAGATTGCTATCAGCTGCAAACATTCCATCTAGAGGCTGGTCACCAGCACTGTGCCCCAGGGGTCACATGGGGTCCAGTAGTATTTTAACATCTCCACTTGTGATCGAGTAGAAATTTACAGATGATACAAAACTGGGAAGCATTATTGATAAATCAGATGAACGTGGTCCCATTCAGAGGGACCACTACAGACTGAGAAAAGGTGCCAACAGGAACATCAGCAAGTTCGACAAAGAGAAGAGCAAAATTCTGCTCCTGGGGAGGACTAACCTCAAGCACTGGTATATGCTGGGGTTTGGCTAGCAAGGCAGCAGTTTTGCAGGAAAAGAGCTGATGGTCCAGATGGATAACAAGCTGTCTGTGAGCCAGTCACACAAAGAAAGGCCTAGAGCATCCTGAGCTGCATTAGGAAGATCACTGCCAGCAGGCCAAGGGAGCTGATCCTTCCCTCTGCCCAGTACCAGTAAGGCCACATCTGGATTGCTGTGTTCAGCTTTGGGCTGAAGTGAAGCCCAGCGAAGGGCCACAGAGATGATAAAGGGATCACAGCATCACAAAAACACTGGAATAATATTGCAATAATCAGGTTTCCATCTCTTTTTGTTGGCCACTATTTCCCCTAAAGCATGGTTAACATTAAGCCTGAGCAACAACACCATCTTTAACATACTCTGCAAAGGAACATGTCCCTACCACAAAAAAAAAAAAAAAAAAAATAAAAAAAAAAAAAAAATTAAAGACATAATGCCATATGCTTTGTTTCCAGCAGAAAGTTTCAAAATACCTTGGTATTTTCAAGAGGAAAGATGACTACTCAACTTCTTTCAGTATTTTTAAGAATAATCAAGATTTCAGTTTTCAAAAGGAAAATTAAAAAAAAAAAAAACACCCAAACAAACATGCTGACTTCCATTCTTACATATGACAAGCCAAAAATACTCTTCAAATGGCAATCTATTTTTCCTAGCAGGTATGTGGGGGTGATGGGTTGTTTAGATTTTTCCAAACAGAGCAGCTGCAACTACTTGTAAATCAAAGAAATCCTAGCGCTCCCTGGTGTAAGGACTGGATTTTTTTCGCTTTACCAGAGAGCTCAAGTAGTGGCTCTTAGCTGTGCTAAGAAAAGGAAACTGCAGAGCTCTGAAGCAGTGTCCTGCTGTTGAGAAACACAGGCATGCAACTTGGGTTTCCAAGTCAAAACTTACATAATCCCTACCAGAAATGAGTTCCCTAGAAATATTTTGCTGTATCCACATAACTCCTTAGGAAATAAAGGCTACAGTATCCCTGCAGTGTTTTAAGTAAAGGGTAACAGGCCATTTTCTTCATGACTGTATTCGATTTTATCATCTAAGTGTTTAAATCTACACTGGCTCAAACACCACCTACAATTATGCCAACACTTTGTCAAAAATAACTTCATATATATTTTTTAAAAAAACAAACCCAAACCCACACCAGATATCTATTCTAAGCCATGGAGTCAGGAGAAATTCAACATGCTGGAATCCCCCATCACCATCTAGAGGGTGTTATCAGACAGCGCAGTGAGGTGCAAATAGGAAGGGACAGAGACAACACCATTTGAAAATGAGAGAAAGTGTTCACTTCCTCCTTTCAGAATTCATAGAGTAATATAAAACAATTTCTGTTTTACCTTCTTTCTAACCCACTCCATCTCCCTTATATATCTATTATACATCTTCAATGCCCTATTTAACTCTGGATGGTTTTCATATTCTTTTCCCCTACAGCATTTTGCCAGTATTAAAAAAAAATAATAATAGCACACTGTTTTCATGTGTCATTATTTCTTTTCAATTTTTTAATCCAATTGACTTATGCTTTATATTCTATTTTTTTCTCTCCCAGTACAAGACACTCACACACAGGCATAGGAATGAGCAAGCACACTCTCCTACATAACCATATCCTTCTACTGTGTTTATAAACATCTTACCACCTCTGGCTACAGCCTTTCATCATTTATTGACAATAAATATTTTTCAATCCTCTATTTTTCCTCTAGTCCCCCACCTAAATTGCTATGTGACCTGACACCAACTCAGCAAAGCATTTATACTGCTCAATATCTTTGTAATACTTTAAATGTCTCCTTAATGGCTCTAGCAGATCAGAGCAAAACACTCAGTGTCCTGAAGAACCAAAGTTTTCCATTTCTCAACTGATTAGAAGATTTTTTTTTAAATTTGTGGCATAGCCTCTGAATCACTTCCTGGAGAAGCCTCCAGAACAAAACCACAGGACTGTACTTGCCGTGCCATCCCACAGCACCCAGATTTTTAATCCTTCTGGGTTTGTGCCTCAGATTAACCTGTTATGCATACCACATGCACAGTCAACTAGAATAAATATTATTTTGGTACATCTGTTTTCCAGTGTCATGATACTTATTCATTCCAGTATCCTTCATGTAGGCCCTGGCTAAGTATAGTTCTTTACTTCATTTCGGCATCTATCAAAACCTCAGGTAACTAGTAATTTCATTCCCAAAGTGGTGAGAAAACAGAATTATTTTCCTGCTTAAATACTACCCATATCTAATGAACAGGTTACCATTTCTTCACCTCTCACAAAGCAGGAACAATAGCTGTAATGCTTTAATCCTTCAGGTTAATTGAAAATCTTACAAGCCTTCATCTATCCACCATAGTTTAATAGAAATTTCTCCCATCATAATGCACAAGTTTAAGTGGCTATGCATGTGACCCCTAAACTCATACTGATTACTTCAAAGAGCCTGTAAAGTTTTAGAAGGAACAAACAGTGATAATGCACTATCATAAACTGGAATAATTGTAGAGATTAAAAAAGACAGGAGAGAGAGAAACTCAGCATAATTTCGGTTCTTAATTTGTTTTTTCACACTTTGGAAAGGAAGGTTACTTGTTTGGGATATTTGGAGGAGAAAAAAAAATAATATTTTCTTCATCAGAGGTTATTTTTCTGGTCACCCCTAAAACCCAAAAAATGGTTAGAAAACAGACATGTCTGTTTGTCTAAGTTGGTCTCTTCCTGTTATTTGAGACTATTTTAGTGAGGCACATATAGGAAAACTGCTCAGCTCTAAAGGCCCTCCTCCCAATTCTGAACACAAAGTCAAAAAACAAAGCGGAGCTCTCAATCCATGTCTGTTCTTTAATTATCACATTTTTATAGAGCATCTCATATCACTGGGCATTGTACTTAACACCTCCAACTTCTGGAATGGGAGATGAGAGCAGAAACCAAGCTTTCATTTTATAAACATACCTTCCTTATAGAATAAGCTTAGAAATGTAAATTTGTAATTTTCCAAGAGTAAAACACCAACAAAAACACTGTTTATAAACACACAGAAAAATAAATCATGTTTTGAAACTGTCTGTATATAATTTTATTGGCTTTACCACACATGAATAAAAGAGCAAGTTCTGACAATAGAAAACACAATTAAATTCCGTTTGTTTCTTGCAAATGAAGCATATATGGTTTGCAATCTTGGTTTGAATATATGAGAACACTGATCCCTTTAACATCTGTGAGATCTACGAGGAAAGAAGGTGAGAAAAGTCCAAAGCACACCTACAGTGCAAAGGGACACATCTGGAAAAGAAAATCACTTCTCTGGGTAAAGTTGGGGTAGAAAACACACTTAAAATTGAATTTTTCCCCTGTCTATTGACAGGCCTTGATTTTGGATAGATACTATCCAGAAGCCAGTAACACATTTGCTGCAGCTCGTAATCATTCCTGTCTGTGCTATTTACAGATGTGTGTACATGTGCACACACACACACTCTCACAAATTATATATATATATGTATGTATTTGATTACAAGACGTTGCTCATTTATGCTTTTCTCTAGCTAACTGAGGAACACTACTCTCCAATCTCTCTTTTTCTACAAAATTACCTGGAAGCACAGGTGACATGATTTCCACTAACTGAATTATTTACACACAGACTGAACACATCTCTGCAAGTTATGCCTTGCCCTAGACAGAAGTTACTGGAAAGAATAGACGAAATCCCTCTGATCATCCCACTCATTCTGTCAATCTAGATAATATAAAGCTCCCTCCTACTTTCATATCAGTAACAGTTGAACTTTGTTATTTCATATTAAAAACAACAAGGAGGAGAAAAACATGTATTTTAAGGACCTGTAGAACTGAAGATTTACGTGCATTTTCCCTCTACTTACCTCATCTCTAAATGTCCTTCTTTAAGGTGAATTCCCAAGCAGGGTGAAGCACTAAAATATTAAGTAGATGTTTATTTGTTTATTTCTTTAATGTTTTCATCTTTTCAAAAAGACGTGAGTCTGATGCAGAGATTTCCCATGCTAGCATCCCCCTCCACCACAAGTTCTTCATTAGCTGAGGGTATCTGAGTTCTTCGTGAGACAGAGCATTGACCTACGGGTCACAAGCTTCACGTACCAGCACTGGTCTAACTGACAGTAGGATGCTTAAAAGAGCACAAAGTAGAAGATCTGCAGTAAAGGAGAACACTTTATACATAAATAAAGATATGGAACATCACTAGGGGAAATATACAACTGACAAACTCTCTCTTTCAAATTTTCCTCAATTTGATGGGCTCCTTTGCCTCAAACAACGCACAGGAGCAAGTTTCATCACAAAACCTATTAAAAATGTGCACTCACCAAGCATTTGGGTCAATACCTCCACTTTGTCTATATTGTTTTATTACTCTCCTAAAACATTTTATTTCTACACTATTAAATAAACAAATGTAGGAGTGCCTCAGTGTAATTAGCTACGTATGTCAGCTTGATTCAGGAAATAATTCATTATAAACACCTTGCTTTAGATAATAGCCCATATCCTGATTTAAAATGGAAGGAATATACTTGTTATCAATGATTACTTTGGGGTTTACACTTTTTATTTTTTTCCAAAAGATGGCCTTTTTATACCCACTAGGCAGGTTACTCTAAAACTGGAATAGAGAATGAATTGCGAGAAATGAAGTGAGAAGAAAGACATGAGGTCCTCAGTTGTCACATTAATTTAGATGTTTTTTGCATTAAAACAAAATTGTTCATTACCAAGATATTCTGGGACTCAGTTCAGAGGTTAGTGGAGAGCCACAGAAAGTGGCTCCAAACCTTCCCATATCATACTTCAGAAGTGTGGTGGGTGACTTACACTGAAATAAAAACAATACGGACTCCAGTGACGAAAACATATGTAGGTTCTCCCCCAAGCAGATCTGGCTGACACAAGTAGAATACTCTGTTCACTGGTCCAGATCATCAGTGCTAAAATCCACATATCTGGGATAATTCCCTTCCTGAAAACATAACGAGAATTTTTTGGACCGACATTTAAAGTGGGGAGAGGAATCATTGAGGTCAAGCTAAATTCAACTATGTTGACATGGTTCTCCATCCCAAATGACAAACTACTGCTATCATCACTTCAGTCTGTTTATTGTAGTTTAAAGTTCAATATTATAGAACTGCAAAGTAATCAACCAGAATAATCATGTAGAGAAAAAGTTCAGTAACCAAAGTTCAAAGCCATAGATAAAATATGCAACTCCCCAGAGGCAAACTGGGATGCAGAAATGTTGCAAAAACCCAGCAATACTCTGTAAAAATGTAATATTATGTAAATATTAGATATTTCACTCTTGATTATCCAGTAGCCTTATCCCTATGGATTACATCTGTTCTCAGGGACCTCAAATCACTGCTGATTGAACAGATCACTACAATCTATTACTAAAATAAATCCCAGAATAGATATTACACTACCACTCAGAAAAAAATAAACTATAAAACTTCACACCACCACCACCAACAAAGAAACTAGTATGTAGAACATAGCTCTTTAGCTCCTCAAATCTATCATCTGTCATTTATCTCTGTTCTTTCTACATGAGTAACAATGGCTATTTTTTAACACAGGAGAGCAAGAATGGATATAAGGCTAGGTAATGAAAAAAGAATGCAGTAACCATAATGAGGATAATGGGGTGTCCAAGAATTTCCTTAATTAAATAGCTGGTGGCAAGAGAAATTCTTTCAACAGCTACATAGAACAAACTACATTACAACTAATAGAAGGAGGAGAAAGAGTAGGGGCAAGTCAAGAGAAAGATCTGGTAGTATTCGATACTCAATATAAAATTCAATATCCAATATAAAATTCATCTGAGAGCATGAGCTGCAAAAGGACGTGCTTGCAGTATACAATGCCTGGAGGGGAAAAGAGGCGGGGATCCCAGATGTCTGCAAGGAAAAACATTTCTATTGTTTTCCAGTAAAAATATTCAAGAAAGCCAAACTGGAACTTAAATCTATATAGTATATACACTACTATATCGGTGCAAGTTAACTTTTAAGTTAACATAATACAATAATCTTAATAACTAGCAAGTAACAAATAAGTAATTCTGAGTTAAAGATTATCAGATTTCTCAGCTTTTCCTGCATCTGTGGCCACACACTGTATGTGCCTAAATAGTTAAGATTTAGGTATATGTTCATCTGTGTTCATCTTTCTTCCAGTATTGCCTGAATCAGTTTTAATATCACATTAGGCAATAAAATTTGTGACCACAACTAGAAACCTGGTAACACAGTCCAATAGCATAGTACTGGCTCTCCAAAGGGATGGGAAAGCTGAGCTGTCTTGGAAGCAAGGATGAGGTTGCAAGGAAGATGGAAAGAAGACTAGGAAAGCACAGGGAAGCAGAGCTGTGAAACTGTGACCTTGGCCCTTTAGCCACAGATATTTCATGTGGTATCAAGTACAGGCTTTTGTTCATCCATTTTCAAACCCAGCCAGGTGACACATTTTAAATGCATGCTGATGATAGGTGTGGGTTAGTCCCACACAGTTAGATACAAACACAGTCTAGACCACCTCTCATACTCACAATAAAAGGTTTTCTATTTTAGAAGCATGTTGCCTATCCTGCCTCTTCAAAAATGAAATAAATTCTTGATTAAGCTTTTTTAAATGTAGTTTTATGTAGATAAAGTTTTTGTTTTAATAACTTCAAATCACAGAGCCTCCTGAATTGGAAGGGACCCATCAGGACCATTGAGTCAAACTCCTGTGTGCCAGATTTATATTCTTGTGTTCTCTCATGATAACAAATGCAATACAGGACAGATTCTCAATAGTTCTTCATTCCTTTAATATTTCAACAGAAAAAAATGCAAGAGAACCCCTATATTAATCATCAAAATAGTAAAACAGTCCACTAATACCTCAGTGTTGTATGTATAACTCAGTCGTAAGGGCAGGCTGGGGAAAATAAAACTTGCAAGCTGGCTACAGAGAAGATAACAAAAAGAAGGTATCTGTGAGTCCAATACTCAGCAAACATACAAAGATTTTGCATCAGCCCCTATTGGAGATCGCTCGGTGACTTTAGAATAGAGAACAATCAAAAAAACAGAAACAAAAAATCCAGCAGATGGCTCTAAATGAGGAGAACAAAGACAGGTGACTAACTAGCCTGAGAGAAATAAAAATAAAATGGGAGCAGTGCCACAGTGTTATCATTTTTGTAGAGCCACCTGGAGAGGTAGCAAGTTTATCAATGAATGCCAAAAATGAATAGTACCCATCTGCTCACCCTAATAAATAACCCTTACTAGAAAAAATACAAAGGAATATAATTCCCTTGGCACTATTCACATTTTCAGCAGACCTGTTTGTTTAAAATATTTATTTGAGTCTTACATGGCTTAACAACTATTTGCTGAGAACACAATAATGCTTTAAGATGACCCTTGGAAGCATGGAGCAAGTCAGTAGCTGTAAGAATTCATTAAAACAGAAAGTTCCAATAACTTCCTTTTAAACAAGCAAAAGTTCTGCAATTACCATTACTTTCAAAATGTCTTTAGAAAGATATTTCTTACCAACTGAATGGACTGATAGCAAAACCCTGAATGAGAGGCACTTCAAAGTCTGGAAAGTTAGTACTCCTCTGGAGGTAACAGCAGCAGAAAAGTATCTCCATTCAAAGAGAACTTCAAGAACCATGGTACAAGATCAGTTTACCTCCTCTACTGTCCACCACAAATGGCAAAGAGTAACCCATTCTGCTGATTGTAAGTGTGGACAGAGAAAGGAGGTCAGACATGGCTGGAGGTAAAATGAGAAATGCTCAGGTCTCCTGACATACTGTTACAAAAAGAAATGGCATGGAAGAGGAGACTGAAGCAGGCAGATGGATTTGCCTTCACGAGTTTGAAAGCAAAATGCCTCTTTAGCATTAACCTTTATCAACTCCAACCACTGCTTATGTAATGAAGGCGTAGGAGTATGGAACAGAAATTTGAACTTGCTAAAACTGAGACATTTCCAAGCTGGACTTTTGATTCAGTGGTATATTTATTTTTCATAGATGACATACAAAACTGGAAAATACCCTGGTCTGTTTAATATCTTCAATTCTACCACCTCCATATAAGCAATGTAAGTCTGGATTCACACAAAATTATCCAGAACAGGACAGGCCACGGTACGCAGCCTGTATACAGCTACTACCATCTTTGCAAATGTTTTGCATAAATGTTTTTGCATTAAATTTTGGCTTTCGTATGACAAAAATATGACAGAATTAAACTTAAAATATGCATGTACAAACATGCATGAAGGGAAAGAAGAACACAACAGAAAGCAATTCTGAGGAAACACAAATCACAAGATGTGAGCAAACACATATCCACACAGGCCAGAGTTCTGTAAATGTCTGTACACATGGGGTCAGAGTTCCTTCATAATTCCTACAACAGATTTTTAAAAACTACCAAACACCACTTCACCAAAACAAAGCCAGCAGGTACTGCACTGGTTCCCATAGACTCAAGCACCTTTACCAAGTACCAACTGGCTCTTCCAGCTGAATCACAAAAGACAACACTACAGTATGACCGTGCACATTATTTCTGCTGCTTTGTACTCCCTGTCCTAGCATGAACACACAGTTAAGTAATAAAAACCCATCAACACAATTTTGTTCACCTGTGAACTGGCCCACACTTTTTAAATAATACAAGCAGGAATTCTCTAATACAAAACCAAACAAATGGCTCAGTTTAAGTCCAAACAAACAAAGCCTTCCACAGAAGAAAACAAACTTTCAAGGATTTTAACTGTAGAATTTTCCATGTGACATTCTCTTCCTAGTCCAACTAAAACAGCTGGTTTGGGTTTTTTAAATAAATATTTTTATGAAACACTTGCAGCAAAGCCTGAATCACTGAAAATTTGAATGCAAAATGAACATCCTTAAGTTTTAATTTCTGTTATAAAAATTAGCCAGGATAAAATTAAAAGCTTTTATAATGTTAATCATTCAGTGTAAGCAGCAAAATATTCCTTCTATTCCCGCCTTCTGTTGACTGCATCTTATATTTAGAACACCTGTGTTTCAATATGAGTAAGGTCCATTGCCACGGCAGACAGATTTTGCCCATGCTACAGGAATAAACAGAGGCAGCTGGTGCCACAGCCTTCTCCTGACATCTTTGAGAATGGTACAAAATAAATTCTTTTAAGATACAACAAGATATATTCTCATTTTATCAAGCATTACACTGTTCTCATTGTGATAAGAAAAAAGCATGCATGTAAGTGGTATCACTCTACTGACACCATTTCATATCCTTTTTATAATGATCTTCTGGGGACTTACCAGATGAGAGCATCCTGCCTCTAGCAGGCACAACACTGAAATATATTTTAGAAGAAATTGTAATCACCTAACCAGATATATTCCTAGCCAGATATATTCCTTTAATCTTTGAAAATCTTTCACTTTGCTAAAAGCCTGCATTAAAAAAAAAAA
>VWZV01014852.1:1311-19099 GCA_013397155.1 Irena cyanogastra
CCTTTCTTCCTTTCTACTCATAACACCTCCCTTATTATCTCAGCTAACCTTTCATTTGGTGCTCATCAGTGAATCTGGAGTAGCAGGTTCCTCTTGAACTTTAAGAAGCCTTCTGTGGGTGGCTGACTTGAGATGAACAGCCATACATTTCAAGAGAAATTATGCAGTTTTCAGTGCATGATTAGTCTTTTAAACCCCATTGTAATTCTGGCAACGAGCCCTTTAAACAGACTCTCTGTTACATAAATGTTATTTAACTTTCTGGAAGCATAAAGTTAGTTTATACAATTATTATGGTAATTTATTAATATAACCATTGTATGTCATATGGCAGAATGTTAAAGTATTGTGTGATTATAGACATAATGTCTTCCTCAGAAAATAAAAACTGATTAACTGCATCATCTAACAGTTAAAACAAAAGGTAGATTTAAAAGAAAAACAAACAAAAATTTTACCTAAATTCGTTGGTATTTTCAAACCCTGTTCTGCAACACTCTGTACACACACTCATGTTATTCACCCTGGCAGAGGAAGACTATGAATAGCACCAAAAAAGCCACAAATCAGTCCAAAACTTTATGCTGTGTATACCATATTTTCACTCTGGATTATATACAATTAAAACACAATGACATGATCTTCTCTGTTTAATTTAATACAATCATAAAGATTCAATCCTACTGAAAAATTATGGCATTCTTCTGACATTCAAATCCAGCAAATTCATAGATGCAAGATGGTGGACCAGTCTGCCTTGTGGAAAGGTCAGCCTAATGCAAAAGACCAAAGAAAAATACAAAAGCTATGAACCATGAAGCTGCCAAATTATTACATGTGCAGCATCTGACAAAAACGTACTAGGTGTTTAAAGCTAGGCATAACTTTCTGCTGAAGTGATAATAATTTAAGCTGAACATTTTTCAAACAATGAAGCAACATTTATATTTTATATGCATCAATGTCTTTATTTAGACTTTCTCTCTCGAATAAATTTCCTGAAACGTAGGCTCTCTGACTTCAAAATTTACCGAGCCATAGCTGACAGTAATGTTGTTAAGCAACAGAGAGAAAAATGCCATTACCTTCAGAGGAGCTAGTGTGAGGATATGAATGATATCCTACACCTTTCTATGCTTAGACTTGGCTGCTTTTGCTATGTGAACATATCTTAGCAACAGTTTATACTCAGCAGAATTTATAATTACTAAAACTGAGAAAAGCAATGAAGCATGCATTTTAATTGTGGAGAAATGTAACCCTTGAGAAAAATCATACATGAGAAAATGTAAGAAAAATGGATTCATTTTAAAATGGGCAGTTGCATGTTTTGGTCACACTCAGGAGACAGTGAATTTAAAAAACACAGAAATGAAAATTTTCATGAGGATAAAATCAAAACAATTGGTGAATAGTGTCAGTGAAAATGCATGAAAATACAGAATAAGGGAGTCTGAAAGTGAAATACAGCCTGTATGAATTAGAGAATGCAAAGAAGGCAAGCTACTGAAATGAGCTCTGATTCTGCCTGTTTGGCACTAATTTTTCCATTAATTAATCAATTAATTAATTTGATAATTGATTTCATCTGCCTTTCATCTAATTTTCAATATTTAAAATTGAAGTCTAATAATTTATTTCATTATTTCACAGAGCACCATGGTGATTAATAAATTATCACCTTTAGAATTGTATGACATTTAAAGCCTAGAAATACTTCACACTATGCTGATTGTTGGTTGTGGCATTTGCAGAGACGTTATAGAAGACTTTTGGAACTTCTGCTTAGTATTTATCTTGTGCATATACTTAGAACAGAGGTAAGCTGTGCAAGAAACCCAGCCATAATGACTTCTTAGCTTTGTAGACCAAAGACGAGAAGTAGATGAGAGTGCAAAAGCAAATATCTAATGCATATCTCTTTCTGCAACAAGAAATTAAAATAAAATTTGGATTCTTGAATTCGCATATGGAAGATCATGATTGTAAGGCTGCTCATTTAACACATAGATACCTCTGAGAAAAGGGCAACTGCTTTAACAATATCTTCTTTTAAGGTAAGGTGCAGAATTTAATTTACAGAGGACTGACTTAATTTGAGCAAGCTCTCATTGACATGAACACATTATACAAGCAAACTTTGAAAGCTGAAAACATTGCCTGTTTGCTCAGTCTGTTAGGCAGAAGGTGATTTAAATATTGAACAAAATTAAAAGCTCAGTTACAGACTTTGAGAGAAATAGGAATCCTGATAATGGTGACTACTCAGAGGGAAATGTTACTTTTACTTTTTCAACTGTATTATATTTTAGAAAATAAAAAAAAAAGGAGAAAAAAAGACAATTCCAAGAAGCACTGCTACTTAGCCAAAAGTTTCTACTAACTGAGGTCTTCACTAATGTCTTTGCACTGGCAACTAACACAGTGGAGACCTGGAGCACTCTGTCTGCTCACATCACATTTCCAAGCATCTTTCATCTCACAGCTTATGAGCAACACAGCCATTTTCTTCCTCTTCATCCTTCCTCTTTGTTTTAAATAGTAGCTTTTGACTTTTTCCTGGTCTGAACCCTATTGTCTTATCTAAGGTTAGTCACACACTCATGTTTGAGTGCTGTTTATTAGTTCAGATATTTGTATTTTATTGGAATTAGGACTTTTTCTTTTACATTTCACATTTGGCACCTTTTTCAAACACACAAAATAAAGTCGCATAAAATAAAAGTGCTTGCTGATTTATTCAACGTAAGTATTCTCTACACCAGATGCTTGCAGAAAGCTCCTTCCCTGAGTTCCTCTGAAATCTCCTCTGCATTTTTGTACTGCAGGGCAATGGGTAGAGATGCAGAGTTGCTGTTTTTTCCTAATGCCAATCTCACAACAGAAAGAAAATAGCAATGCATATGGGCCTAATCTAGCCACCTCCATGGAAACATCAAGAGGAAGAATATGGCTGTACTTCTGCCATATGACAGCAGCTTTTCACAGACTCTAGAACAGCTAAATGAGGTTAAGCTGTAGTGTGTTTTATCTGCATTACAATTAACCTCTCTGTTGCAGATGCAGAGCTTTGAGAGGCTTTTCAGATTCCTCTGCCAATAAAATCTATAAAAGTCAGTAAGTAAGGTTATCACCAGACCTATGTCATTGGCATAATTTTGTTATTAGAAAACTCTTAAACAAAAAATACCTAAGAAAAAAGAAATAAAAATACACATTCCTTCATTATCAGAATTCAGTCAAAAAAGGAACAGAAAGGATGGTAAACTGTCTCTTTTGCTTTAAAAAAAAAAATATTCTCAGCAGGTTAACAAGCAGCCTTTTTGGTGCTCTTTGCAGCTAAAAGCAGATTTACCTCTTGGCTTGCTGAATGCACTTTAACAGTGTTCTATTTGCACTTCAGGAGTAACTCCAGAAGCCCCAAAGGAAAAAAGACAAAGAACTTTTCTAGCAGTTTTCAAAAGCAACAGCAAGAATTGAGCTATATGTGAGGCTTGGGATATTGTTAAAAGGGGTGAAAAGGGAAAATGGGGAAGAGGGCAGTAACTGGAGAGCAGAAGGTTAAAGGCTGGCTGCTCATTTGGGGGATTTGTATTGAGAAAGAGATGAGGCTTGTTTAGCTGGTTGACTGATTTCTTCTGGGAGATGTGGTTTTCTGCCTGTACTGGGTAGAAGGAAAGGGAAAATCAGGAATAATTATTTTTGGCAGTGTTAGGTAATTCCTAGTCCCAGCCATCTTAATTTGGTCACCAGCTGTTACTGCTGAAAAGTATTTTGTGTTACACAATATTAATTCTCCATTTGTGTTCATCTTCCTGATTGCTATTGCTTTCCCTGTTGCATTTATTCTGAATTTCTTGGGGTTGTTTAGAAATCCTGCTTTGCAAACTACTGCTGCAGTTCTAGAATATTTACAGCACTTAATTTATTGATATGTTTACTCACAGCTATAACTCTTTCTGAATATATGTTGCCTGAAGTTCATCCTGCTGCTGAAAGCCAGTCTAAAGTAAGTGAATAGGTAAGAAAGATACCTGAAATCAGAAAGAAATGTTTAAAAATGTATAGTGTCCCTAATAATGTGGTCATATATTATCTGGGCAACTTGCAAGAAAACCCAGAACCATAAAATATTCCAAATCTCCATTAAAAAACAAATTGTGCCCCTAAAACCTTTTATATACCAAAAGATCTGATGGCCCAATGACTAAGGTCATGTGATGAAATAAAAAGGAAACTGTCTTAGAGTCTACCGGTCCAGGGCTAAACTACACTTTTCATTCTGTTTTAAGTACATATTCAAGTTTAGCCCTCAATTTTCCATATTGCCCATGTACTGGTTTGATTTTTGACTGAACTTGGCACACATGTACTGTTTGGGAAAATTATTTTGGAAGTGAGCAGTACTGAACAACATAGTCAGTCTTGCCAGAAGTACTCTCAGCTGTTTTTTTCCAAGGGTTTCTCAGTAAAATCTGCCTATGTACTCAAATCCAGTATTTAGCCGGTTTAATAATGAAAAGATGCTTTGAATCTTTGTCTCAAAATATCTGATACCAGACTGTTACCTAATGGCTGGAGGGGACACTCTGGTATCAGAAAACCACATAGTTTAGCCCTGAAGAGAAAACACCCAATCACACAGTAATGCAGGGCATCTTCTGGAACACCAAGGGCATCTTCAGGTTGTTCTGGGCATCTTCAGGTGGTTACAGAACAGTCTGCTGATTCAAGGTTAAAATACAGGTATAGCCAAGTGTATCTGATTTTTGACATTACTAGAGAGGGATTGCAGTGTTAGATGAGCTCTTGGAGTGCAGTCACTGGCACTTGTCTGTTTTTGCTTTGGCCTCGGTGCTTTCAGCCTGTAACAGTCCCCTAGAGATCAAGTGGCTATTGACAATCTGTTGTAGTTGAAATCTTGAGAATATCGTACGGAGTGCAGGTTTAACACCATTTGGCTGCCTTCAAACCATGCCCCTAGCTCTTTTTGTTTTCCAACTGAGCCTTTCAAACTTTACAATTTTCAAACTTTATCTGGGAGCCAACAAGAAGAAAATAGTCTGATATAAAACGTAGCAAAAGGCCTCTAAATGGATTGAAGATTGAGAGGAAAAAACTCCTACCATGAAAACTGGATCAGTCTTAGTGAGAACCTTGGGAAATTGCCCTCTTGTCATAACCCTTCATTCCCTCCCTTAGTTCGTGCTGCAGAAGCTGTGAACTCCAAAGCAAGGCAAGGCAAGGCAAGGAATATTTTCCAAAAGATGGTCAGCAACATACTATTGCAGCTGGTGGTGTTAAAAGTGAGGAAGTGAATGTGTGAACTGCTTCTTTAATTCTAGGTGAGTTTTATCATTCCTGCTATATGAACTGGCAGAGCAAAACAGACGTGTCTCACATTTCCTGTGAAAGATACCGAAGGCAGATCTTCCTGTCACCCAAGAATGTAAGATACAGAAGAACCCAACAGCAGTACAACACCTTCATGTTGTAAAATACAACATCTTCATTCAGTTTCTTCTTAAAAAGCAGGGGTATGATATGTGGTTTAAAGAGACCAAGCACTCGGTCCTGCGCTTTGGCCATTACAACCCCACACATCACTATGGGCTTGGGACAGAGTGGATGGATGGTGGCAAGGAAGAAAAGGGTACTTGGAGGTACTGACTGACTGCAGGTTGAACATGAGCCAGCATGTGCCCGCATGATCAAGACGACCATTGGCAGCTGGGCCTGTGTCAAGAATAATGTGGCCAGCAGGACTGGGTAAGTAATTCTTCCCCTGTACCTGGCACTAGTGAGGCCATACCTTGAGTACCACGTTCAGTTCTGGGTCCCTCAGTTTAGGAAAGATGTTGAGATGCTGGAGCATGTCCAGAGAAGGGCAAGAAGGCTGGTGAAGGGTCTGGAACACAAAATCTATAAGAAGTTGCTGCAGAAGCTGGGGTTGTTTAGCCTGGAGAGAAGGAGGGTCTGGATCACTCTCTGACTGAAAGGAGGGTGTAGCCATGTGGGGGTCAGTCTCTTCTCTCAGGCAACCAGTGACTGGTAAGACAAGACAGTCTCAAGCTGTGGCAGTGGAGCTTTAAGTTGGACATTAGGAAGATGTTCTTCACAGAAAAGGTGATTGGGCTTTGCAATGGGAGGAGTCACCATCCCTGGAGGTGTTTAAGAAAAGACTGGATGTGGAACTCAGTGCCATGGTGGTGTTAGCAAGGCCGTGTTAGGTTGGACTCAATTATCTCAAAGATCTTTTTCAACCTAGCTGATTCTGTTATTCTTTGATTCTCTAATATTCTCTTTTAATATTGCTTCCTGCTTCATTAATTCACAAAAAAATGTTAAGAACATAAGGAATCAATGACAGGTTTGGCTTTGAGTATCTGACAGAGAAGAGTCCTTAGGAAACAGACCATCTCTGTTTCAAAATGGAATGGACAAATAGGATCTACATAGTCACACAAAAATATTAGTCTATAGGCGGAGCAAAACAGAAAGATCCATGCATAGGGTTGCAAGTAAATGCCTTTAGTTGTGGAGGCTTTCATGTAAATGACTTTGGTAGATGGGATCTGCCTCCCTCCACTTCCCTTCAAAAACAGTTATCCATTTCTTTTGTCCTCTCAGAATAAATTGTACTGGGAGTTCTGTCTCTCTCAATACATACAATTTAAGCACATACTAAGTGCTTATGTTGTCAATCTAAATTACCTTTGCACAAGTTTTACTTTGAGAGGGGAGGAATCAAAGGAAGGCAAGGGGATGTATCTAGGGCATTTGGGGAGAAACAAGCATGAGGAAATGGAGAGATAAGGTAATAAAGGGGGACAGCTGTCTGTAAACAATTGGATGGTGGGTAAAACTGGATATGCCTGCACCTGATCAGCACAAGCTGCTGTATCCTCTTGTTAAAATCAATTTCTAACTATTTTCCTGGGTGTGGGGCCGGGGAAGCTCTGTTCGGGGACCATGAGCATGTATGGGGATTTCAGTGCCAGCATCTGGAATCCAGACCTGGGAGCAGAGCCATGCGTTGGTGGTGTCAGCGACTGAAGCAGGAGGGCTTGTGCAAGTGAGGGTGAGTGCTAGTGAAGGGCAGCCCAGGCTAGCCAGAAAGTAGATAAACTGATCTGGGAGGTAGGGAGAGGAAAGTGGGTCTCTGAAGGTGAGGCCATAGAAAGAGCTGGTTATCAGAGGAACCAGGGAGTCTTGGGAGTTGCTGGAGTGATTATGGGTCTGGGAGTTTCAAGGGACAAGACTTGCTGCTGTGTGCATGAAGGTTAAAGCAACCAGCCTGTGGAATGGGAGCAACAAGGTAGTTGATGGTTTAGGAGAACCATCTAAATTAAACAATAAACAGTGAAAAGAGAAACCCCCTTGGGAGAAATAGTACTATGCAGAGGCCTGGCACTGTGGAGAAGTCAGGCCTGGGGTGGAACCATTGCCCATGGGTCTATGCTGTGTGCCAGTATTAGGGCACAGTGCCTGGGCTGGAATTGGTATCGCTGGTGGGAGAACAGCTAGACAGGACCTTGGAAGACACCTCCACTGCTGTGGGAGTATCATGTTCAGAATCTGAAAGTATGACCTAAAATGGAACTTTAGGAATAGAAATGGCTTACCCCTTCTTATACCAATATCATCGATGGAACGTGCCCTGGCTTGTCTGGCCCCTGTGTGTGAGCCTAATAACAGCAATTGGAGCGTCTGTACCCCAGAAGATGATATTAGCTCACGTGGCCACAAGTCCAAATTTGCCAGACTCCGGGCATGGTGTTGGTCTC
Organism: Irena cyanogastra; assembly: GCA_013397155.1. Taxonomy (NCBI): domain Eukaryota; kingdom Metazoa; phylum Chordata; class Aves; order Passeriformes; family Irenidae; genus Irena; species Irena cyanogastra. The sequence continues at coordinate 9,099 of VWZV01014852.1, forward strand.
CGCCGGAGAGACTCAAGGCAAATAGTGGAGGAAAAAAGGAGTGGGTCCTGAAGGAGAGTTATATCCAGAGGTTTTTATTCTGGCTCGCAGGCTTCTGAATCCGTAACTCTCTACAGAACTCTAAACAGACCTTAAACAGCTTCCCTGATGTCTCCTAACTAACTGCCCGACCACACGGCATTGGCACCCTTTCTACCTGGGGGAGAAGGGGAGGGGAGAGGTAGCAAGCCCACCAATCCAGGTAAGGGAGAGGAGGTTCCAGGGACAAAGGGACACCTGGATTGCCCAATGCCCCCCAGGGTCTAAGGCATCTTTTGAATCTGCCCAGTCACACGATGCCTTTTAAGATTGACAGATAGTCCTTAGCAGGAGCCAGGGTTGGGGGAGGAGGGGATACACACGCCTGGGGAAGGGACCTTCTGGGGGAAGTAACCTTCTGAGGCAGATGCTGGCATCACACTGCAACAATGTTCAGAATCTGAAAGTATGAACTAAAATGGAACTTTAGGAATAGAAATGGCTTACCCCTTCTTACACCCATCGTGACTGAGAAATATATTTAAAACATAGAGGAAATTAGTTCAGCATACGAACAAAGAAATATTTCTCTGTTCAAATGTTGCTAGTAAGGCTGACTGTGCTGCTAAAAATATTTAAGCAACTTCTATCAACGAATTCCCAGCCTTTTTTCACATATATCACAAGTTTGTAGTTCACTTTATCTTCCTCTGTGACAAGACCAATGCAGATTAAGTTTTCTCTTCTCTTCTCTCTCTTTAATATTTGAATCTGAGTACTGGCACACATAAAAATAGCAGTTTGATTGCTTTTTGGATATTTTTCTACTGTCAGACACCAGGGGACTGCAATGCTGATTTGATTTTACAATCAAAGTCTGTGGATATGTTGAACAAATCAACTTCTAAAAGACAGTGTACAGCTATAGTTTCCAATATGACATCAGGAGAGAAAAATGAAGAAAAAAGTTTGACTTAAATTCTTGTTGCGGTAGTTATTTATGCACAGTGATTCTAACTGCGTTGCAACCATGTGTTATTTGCCAAGCATCGACTTCCAGCTAAGACGTAGAAATCATCAGACGAAAATTAATTTAAAAAATACCAACCCTGTTATGCACTGGATGTACTGCAATTGCTGCAGTTCTACTGAGGTAAAATCCTTTTCCTTACATTGTAACTTAAACACTGAAACTACAGTGAAGCCACAGTGACATCAAAATCAGATTATGAATTTGAAACCTGTCCCCATTCCACATTTTTGGCAGAAAATGAATAATGTTCTTCTGCGAAACATCTGTGACTCACCTTCTATTTTCTTTGTTTTTTTAAGAACATTACAAAGCCTATTGCCATTTGTTTCTATTTTGTATAAGAAAGTAAAGATCTTTTGGTAATCTATTCCATATACCGCAGTAACAGTAAGCACTAAGAATACAAGTGTCACCCAAATGTTTTCAAGGCAAAATAAGTACAGGGTAGATATGAGACAAGTCGCTTTTATGAGATGAGAGAAAAAAATTCTCAGAAATTACACTCTATACCCTTGCACTTTCTAGTTTCCAGTATGGATATGATAGTTCAATGTAAATAGCATGGAAATAAATGTCCTTGAAACTAAAATAGAAACTGGATACCACTGTGCTTTTAGGGGCGTGTACCCACCATGGACAAGATTTCAAAGTGTGTTGACTTGCAAATGAGCTGTCCCAACATAGTGCATTGGTCTAGCATGAAGAACAATCATTTAATCAGAGCATATACCTATCAGTTTGGGTGCAAGACAAATTATTCAAACATTCCTGTTAATTGACAGAGAGTTTAATAATTTTAATTTGAAGTGTCCCTTGGTGGTAGATGAAATTAAGGATGAAATTAAAAAGTTATATTGAGTTGAATGATAAACCAGACTTTACCACCCATGAGTGCCCACAATGGGAATTTTCTAAAGGGATTATTAGGGGAAGGTTAATTAGCATTACATCTGGGAAATGGTAACAGATGAGCTAAGGCAAACCTACATAAAATATTGAAGCAATTAGAGAAAATGCTTCAACAGGCTTACCCCCCCTCCAAAAAAAAAACCCCAAAGAAATTAAAAAAAAAAAAAACCACAAAATGGTAGATTTAATAAGTAGATAACATGGATAAAAAAGTCATTTATATTACCATCTTATTATATGAAAAAGAGGTATTTTTTTACATAATTCAAGCAAATACAATTTTGAGTTAGAGACTTTAGGGGAAAAAAGCCATTTATGTATATATTTCCAAGTGGAAACCATGGAATTAAGCTATTGTGAAGTATCCAAGAGGGAGGCTCCACAACCAATCCTCAGAGTTATAATTATAAAAAATGAGCTTAATTTTTCAATAAGTCTTAATATGTAATTATCAGAACTTCATAAAACTAGATGCATTAGTCATCTGTTTAAAATTAGAATTATCAGCAGAGACATTAAAATTTAAGTGTTGAAACTGTGCATTTAAAAGATATATGATTACATAAGAAAATAAGTCCTCATTTTCCTTTCATTTAAGAAAATAATGTATTTTTAGACTCAAAATCTCATCCACTAAAGAGTACCCAATCTATTTCTAGCAGATTGCTAAGATTAAAAGCAGTACAGCATAAATGTCTTAATAAGATTACTCAGAAGGATATCACAGAACAGAGCATGGCAGATCACCTAATGAGTAACCAAGGCAGCTAGAATGTTACCCAATTCATTATAGATGAAACATCCTTTTAAAATATTTAATTACAGGCTATCACAACTCCTTTTTTTTCCCTTCTTTTCAAGTTATGAAACTCAGGCTCCAAACATCTTTTGCAAAGTTCAGGGACCAGATAAATGTGCCTTGTCCTGAGCATAGGGAATACTACCTATTTCCCACTTCTGAACCTTGCCCATAAACCCAGGAGCAGTATACGGCCTCCGCTCTCACAGCACAGACGGGAGCCAACTGAAGTAGCAAACTGCCTCAAATAAATACATACAGCAAGGTCTTCGAACAGGAACATCTGTTCCAAGCACTTTGGGAAAACAGCCAAGAGGCAAAGACACATCCAAGAGAATAAGTGCTGAAAGTAGTTTGTCAATGTCAATTTTTTAAGAAGCAGGGCTGTCCCTTTCTTGCTGATCTCTTCCTGAAGAATGGAATAATGTAATGATTTATTATTATTTCAAAATTAAGTAAGGAAACCAAAAAAAAGACAGGAGCAAAGAAAAACCCCCAAAAAACACTATAAAATGAGCAAGGACCTTCTAGGTGGTAAACTAGATTGAATGTTTTTCAGAACTTTGATAAATAAAATAATTTGTGGGTTTCTAGGAATGATTTAAAATTCCATTCTACTATTCCGCCCCTTTCTTTTTTGCTACTATTTCCAAGTAGAACTCTATGGAAGTAATATTGGATGCAGTCTGCCCAAAACTCTAAAGAATAACTTAACTTCTACATTTCATTACTACCTTGGCCTTTGTTAATTTAGGATATTTTTTCCTTCCTCTAGATATTCTTTTTCTTATTATGCATTTAGAATGTGACTAAAGTGATGACAGACCATGTTTTGACCTCCAAGTGATATTAAAAGTCAGCTAACTAACATGAAGGAAAGCTTATCAACGTTAAATCAAGTTTCCACTGATTTAGGGTCTACCAGGAAAGCAACAAAGTGTAGGTGTCTCAGGAATTTGCATGTATGATACCTCTTTGTATAACTGATGTTGAGAAAACAGCCACTCAATGCTAAAAGAATGAGAAACAGTAGATTTTTCATTTTCTGTACAAGTGAAGAGATATTTTTACATTTGGAGAGTTCAGATATTCTATTCTCAAGAGTAGGGAGAGAAGAGTTCAGATATTCTACTCTCAAGAGTTGGGGAGAAGCCAATTGCTCACCCCTGAACCTCCATCACCAATAAATTAAGATTACAGTAAGAGAGTACATCCCCATGTGTGTGCCCTCTGTGTTTATTCATCTATCAATACCAGAGAGTCAATTGGAATGTATTTAGCTGTTCTTGTAGTTAGCTGTCCTTGTATTAAGTTATTAGAATGGATATTAAATCTTTTTCTTGCAGGCAATGTTTGTAATGAACACTGATATGTTTCTAGATGAGAGCTAATAGAGCATTTAGTTTAGAAAATATTATTTTAGGAATCAAAATTCTGACCCCCAGGTCCCTTTCCGCAGTGCTGCTTTCCAGCATCTCATTCCCCAGTGTGTCCATACAACCAGGGCTGCCCCATCCAAGGTTCAGGATCTGGCACTTTCCCTTGTTGGACTTCGTATGGTTGGGGATTGCCCAGCCCTGTAATTTGTTGAGGTCTCTGCAGGGCCTCACTGCCTCAAGGAAGTCAGGAGCTCCTCTCAGTTTTGTATTGTTTGTGAACTTGCTTAGTATCCCTAAACTGGAGCCCTGCAGAACCCACGAGTGACAGGTCACCAATCTGATGTCACCCCATTCAATGTAATCCTCTGTGCTCTGCCCATGAGCCAGCTGCTCACCATCTCATGATGTGTTTATCCAGCTAATGCTGGACATTTTGTCTGGAAGGATAATGTGAGAGACAGTACTGAAAGCTTTACTGAAATGCAAAGAGATTGAATCAAGTGGGTGGGTTACCTTCTCGTGAAAGCAAATTGGGTTTTATAAGCAGGACTCTCCTCTCATGATGTCATGCTGGCTGTGACTGATAACTGTACTAATGCAGTATATGCTGTTGTTCATAGCACATCACACTAGGCCCCTGAAGGCAAATAGACTACAAAAGATATCAGCTCTTAGTTCCACTATGGCATCCTAAAAGCTAATAATCCTAGATACTATATTTGCTATATAAACTTAGCCCATCTTGTCTCTGCAAAGCCTTAGCATGCCTGATTTTGATGACTGTATGGTTCATCTTCTGAACTGTTCTACATCAATACAGTAATATGCATATGGCATTTATTTCAATCGAGTGTATGTGGCTTATTCTAATCGACTGATTGAGACTGAATTACTTAGTAGATACTATGATGGAGTTAAAATTAGTTGGGTGTGACAAATTCCCAGTTTCCAACATTTTCTGTTTTTCTTAAACTTACTGCATCAGCTAGTCAAAAGGGAGACGACAGAAGTTTGAAACCGTATTCACTAGCAAAAAGAGCCATTTTTGTTGCAGGGAATTCCTCCCTTTGAAGTTCTGAACTTTATGACAGGAGGGGCTAAAAGCAGTCATGTCTAATGAAACCATAGTCTCCTCCCTTAAGCATTTAGACTCAGTGATCAGAGCACTCAGCTAGAATATAGGAGACCTTCTGCCACTTCTATTCACCACCTAAAGGGAATTAAACTACAGATATGAGACAGACTAATTTCAGTGTACTGTACAAGGACTTGATTTGTTCACAGCCAGTTTTCTTGAAAAGGTCTGTGATGAGGCAGCAGAGTAGAACAGGGAACGCCTGCCTTGCCCCAGCTGCTGCAGTCTGCTGGGATTTTTGGAGAAGAGAAAACTGGTTACTTTTGTAAACACAGCTGAAAATGGCCATCTGGGAGAAAAAAAAAGAGTGGTGCAACAACTGGGAACAGGAAGGAAATGAGAAAAACACCAAGCATAGAGTTAGCAGTAGAAGTGAAAAACGGAAGGCTCCAGAGAAGTAAGGAGCATTTGCCTGAAAGAGAGAACTGACTCAAAGCTGAGCTGCTGAAGCACCAGCAAAGGGACCAATAGAGATTTTAGGCTGACTAAAGAAGTTATTTAAATCCCCATCTGTAAAGCAAGACCGAGAGAAAGCATTTGTGGCTGCCTAATGTTTCTACAACAGATATGCTGGAAGCTGTTGTCAAATGTTTTCTGATGAGATTTCAAAGTCCTTTCTAAAATTTATAGTAAATCCTTTTCCCCATCAGAATCCACATATATCAAAGTTCTTAAACCTGTATCTGCTAATATGCCATAGCTATGTGTCTTTAAAAGTTTTGCTGATAAATATATTAATCTCAAACCATTCCTTCTGTAGGTACTTCGAGATTGTTTCATTTCATTGTATTTAATCACTGAATTTGTGATGCCATAATGCTCTATAAAGAGGTTTATGTTGTGAATCTAGGAGAGTTGCACCCCACTTTTGTTTTTCAGAACTAAGGTGATTTTTCCCTTTTTGAAATGTAGTTTTTAAAAAGAATATTCAATTTTGTAAGACTATCAAAATTCCTAAACTATTTGTAAAAGCATCTTTTTTTTTAATTTTAACAATGTAGACAAACTATGGGTAACTATAAACAAACTATAAGGAGCTATGAAAAACATGACTTCTTGTTTTCTTGCTCACATATCTTGGCTTTCTGTTACTTTTTAAGATCATATAACTTTCTGATGAATCATATACACTATAGCATATGCTGACACTTAGTTTTGACCTAGCACAAGACAGTACAAACTCAATTAATTTCTTATTAATCTCTCCTTGCAAATACTTAAACATTGCTTATAAACGTTTTCTGTAACTAACAGCCATTGTAGAGAATGTAAGGAATTTTCTGTAATGTAGAAACAGTGAAAAACTGGACCTTATTTTGATTTCTTTGTAAAAATATTAGGCTTTCTTCATGGTTGAAAGACAACCGTTAATGACATTAGTTTTTATTTAATTTTTCTCTTCTGCTCTTCACTTATCTTCTACAATTCTGAAAGAAAAAATTGGTCCCTGAGGAACAAATGATCTTTCATTTCCTCACTCCACCCCTCCTCCTGAGTAGACCACACCAAAATGGTATTCTATCTAAATTCTATCATTCAGCTATAGCGACTTCGTATTTTTTAAGCCATCTATTCCATTCATCCATCCAACCATGGTGGATAAGAGGAATGCTGTTTTTTGTATGCCTAGGCCTTAGCATTGTATTTGACACACTCTCCCATACTCTTTTCATCAAATTGGTGAGAAATGGGCAATAAATGACTGACAAAGACTGCCAAACAAGTAAAGATTATATTCAAATCACGAACCAGGAAAGTGTGATTCTTCTTTTTTATTCACTCTATCATCCTCTCTTTGCAACAAGTTAAATATAATTTCAATAAAACTTCACTGTGCATTTCATGGGGCTGTCAGTTCAGTGGATTGTGGAAACTATTCAAACTTACTCTCGTCCACTGTTGTCTACAGTCTTAGATCTCTATTACACTTATCAGAATAGTATAAAACCTTTATTTCATTATCCAAAAGCTTTTGTACTGTTTCATTAAGAAAAACTGCATAGCAGAATGTACTATATAAATAACAAAAATAAGCAATCTGCTTCCTCTCTTGCAATTTTAATTAGACTTAATCAAAACAAGTCATTTTGCATGATAAACTGAACAAATGATGGGAAAACAAATTAGAGTGATCACTGATAAAATACCTCCATTATTATCAACTATTTCACTTTGATAGTATATCCATGAATATGTAATTAACTGTTCTAAATTGTTTTAGAGAGTTCATTATTATTTTGTCTAGTGGTTGTTATTTTCTGCTAGTACTTTGAGTGTGGGTCTATATTTGCACACAAAGAAATGCATTAGATTTATGTTACATCATCTACAAAACCCAAGCAGCTTACTAAGTTTTAATCATGCACTTCAGTGTTCTAAAATGGCTGTGATTTTGTGTTCTTGTATTTTAATTAACTAGATTCAGCAACAGAAGTTCAAATTGCCCTATTTTCAGACTTAATTAGGTTTAAAATGTTATTCCCAAAAGTTTTCCACTTGTCAATGCCAGAAATTTCACTCCTTATATATTATCCCTTTGTATGAAGGTAAATATAATGAAATATGTTTTCAAGTTAGTTCAGAAGTGTGTCTTATCTTTTGCTTATTAAAGGTTGTAATTTGTGATAAATCACTATCATTTCATCTCCAAAATGAGAAGACTTTTGAAAGAGCAAAATAGATGGAAACAGAAAGATATATTTTTGTTCAGGAATCTGCTAAGTACAGCTGTGTTGGCAGGTATATTCAGCTCAAAAAACATAATAGATTCCTATGGGCTGAATTCAAAACAGTTCAGAGATCTTAACTTATCGTTTTGAAATTAGCTTTGAGAGATGTAAAGGAAAAGAGGGGGAAGTGCCAACAAAGGTATCATCTCAGAATTAGGACTTTTAAAGTCATAACTGTGTGTTCATTTCTTTCAAGTTGGGAGATATAAGAAGCTGGAACTTGTAGGTCTGAGAACACTCCTCTCTGAATTTTGCCTTACTATGTAGTGCTTGATTTAATTTATTTAATTAATGACACAACAACATGAGAACAAAGGGTGCCAAGAACAGTGATTAAAATAATAATACCAGATTTAAATGAAAATTAATTCTGGACTAATAGCCAGTGTTAAAATGTTTATTTATATGCACAAAGCATTAAGTAGCAGTAGTAGGTGTGTATTCAAACACATCAACTTTTATTGAATCTCTCTTTCCCGGAAGATCTTTTTTCCTAGTTGAAATTGTAGCATATATTATCAATGAAAATTAAACTCTAAAGATTAGGAATTAGAATTAGAAAGAATTAGCATTCTTTTTTCTGTTCATACAAGAAGTCAGTCCATCAAAGAGGGTTGTATTAGGACATTTATGAATGATCTATTAAATCTATATATTACCTTGTCTTTTCTGTAAAGTCCAATTCCTAATGTTTCTAGGCAGAGTAGTAAAATATCTTTGTATTTTGAGGGCTTTTATAAAAGCAGCTTTAATCAGTAAATCATTAAAATTAAAAAATAATTAAAAATCTTACTTTTAAAAGTGAAAGCTTATAATATGGATAAAATTCAATAAGATAGGAATCTAAAAACAATTTTATATATCCAGTATCTCTTCATGAGTATTAAGCTTTTTAGGAAAGATAATTATTTTTTAATTAACTCTACAGGTCTACTCAATCTTCTTAATTTTATTATTTACACCAAATAAGACTCAGAAAGTTCGACTCTTAAAAAGCATAAGATTTTTCCAAACTTCCCTGCATAACTCAGTGAGAGGTGTGAAATAAAAACGTGATAGCTGTCAGATTTTTGCAAGTGGTCTCTACTTGACTAGATAATTATGTAAAAAAATAGTTTATACAGTGTGGCTAAAATGAGACTATTTTATTACACGATACAATGAAATACACATTTTTTACGGTTTCTACTTGTTAAATCACACTATTGTAGAAAATATTTTTTTATAGTATGTCTTAGCTCTAGTCTCCTAATGTTTTCCTGTATTTCTTGTGTGTTGAGTAGAATTGTAATTACTATATCTTTTCTCTACCACCAGAATAGAATGAGGCATCTCTAGACAGTTACTCAGTTGATTGAGTTCACAAGATTGGAACTGGATCCTTCTGATGCCAGGTTGAAGGTGAAACAGACTAAAATATTTATTAAACCTGCAGTCAAAGTTGAGTGTCCAGAGCTGGAATGAATCTGAGCACTGAGGCAGGAAGAACTTGGGAATTCAGTGCTAAATGAATGATCTGCATTATATTTAGCAAGTAGAGGATCCTTGTTTCTTCTATGATACTGTATGCATACATATTATATACATCTAGCATTATATTCATGTATTGATTAATACTTATAATATTTGAAGGAGACTTAAAATATATCTGCTGCCTAATTCATAGGTTTACAGCCAGATATGACTGCTAGAATGTGCTATTCCATTCTTTTTATAACACAGGTGAACCAGTAAATATAATCTCTGAAATGAATCAATATTTCTACTTCACCTGAAACATTTTTATAAATATGCAATCTTGATTCTAAATTAATAGCTACCATTTCCTTAGTTTTGATAATTGATGTACATTTTCAGACTTCAAGTGACTCAACCTGTTTGTGAATAATTTCTAGTTTTTAAGTACTGATTTTGTGAAACCATCAGATTTGCATACAGGATTTTATTAATGTTCTGCTAATATTATAATTTAAATAGAAAATTATAAAAGAAGAAGGAT
>VWZV01014852.1:19165-36537 GCA_013397155.1 Irena cyanogastra
AGAGTATTATTTTTACAGATGCTCTTTTTGTCACTGAAAAAGACACACTGTAAGTCTGCCTTTTGTAATAAACTGTAGGAAAGCAAAACAAATTTTGTGCATATAAACTATATAATCTAAAGTTAAAACAAGTAAAAACCCCCATAGAACAGACTCAAGAAGGAAATTGAAGGAAGCACTGCAACACCATTCAGTGATAGAGAAGTTCAGTAGTGATTTCTTTCCTGAGCTGCTGGTTTCAAAATAGTACTTTTAGCTATGAACCAAGTGTGAATGTATCAATATTTACTCATAATTTCTCTCTGGATCTTCAAAGAACATTTTTATTGCTCTGTTGAAAAATATTTTTCAATATGTAAGAGCAAACGCACAGTCAGCCGAAATATTATACGACATAGACATACAAGATACTGGGTCTGGAAGAAATTTATTTAATAAATATTCAAATTCAAGAAGAAGAATTGTGGGGCAGATAATTTTAGTGAAATTAAATATCTAATTCTGATAAATATTTGAAAGTATTTTTGCTTACATTTGGTTTCTGGGTGGGGTTTATTAGGGAAAGAAGGGAAAAAAGGGAAATGCCAGAAGTGCAAAGCAGAGTAGAGAAAAAAGTGCAGGCTGAGGTTATTAGATTTTTAAAGTTATCTCTTGAAAAGAAACTTACACTCGCTGAGATTAAACTGTTCTAGTCAGCTGCTTTCATTAATTGAAGATATTTGTAACCATACATTTCATTTCATGTGCATTTGCTAGCAGCAGATATTTCCTAGATCTTTGTTTTTGATAACAACTCTGCTTAAATAGACATTCAGTGAAACAAAGGCCAAACTCAGCTCTTCCAGATCCTGAATACACTGCAGTGTTCCATGTTGCATTACCAGGAGTGTATTTTAAACATAAAGAAAATTTCCTAAGGAAAAAAAACAAAGGCCACTCTTACAATACTATTCCCTCTGATACTTTGTCATGTGATGTTCTGAAGCAGTCATAGAACAGCTCTGAGTTACTGAATAAAAAGGTGTGCTGCTTTCTTCTGGGGTAAAGTCAGCTTTCTTCACAGTGGCTGGGATGGGGCTGTGTTTTAGATTTATGCTGAAAACAGGGTTGATAATATAGAGATGTTTTTGTTACTGCTAGCAGGGCTTGCATGGAGCCATTGACAAGAGAAATAAAGAAGTATTCCAATTTTTATGTGAAGTGAAAGAATGTAAATTTGTTTTGAAGACAATACTAGGCATCATCGCTTACATCAAGCAATGCTAACACTCAGGAAATTATTAAATAAATCCCATTTGTTCTGTGACAATACAGCAGTGAACCTTGCTTCTATGAGCTTGGATTTTCTGATCTTAAAAGCTGCAAATAATTCAGTATAATTTTGAATTTTGTTGATTAGCTAAAGTCTCAATTATGTTTAAATATATTTATTACTCATAATTGCATTTGTCAAATGGTCTTTTTCAAAAATCTTGCATTGAACTGCTGAACTTTATTTTTTATTTATGTCAATCCAAATGTGACCATACACACAAAAATATCCCACCAAGAAAGCCTTAAGCTGCAAAGATATTTCTTTTTCTGATGAATTAAAAATTTGATTTTGCTTCCTGTTAAACTATTTATTTAGTTGTATTTATTTTATTTATTTCTTGCATTAGAAATATGCATGTGACAGTTTTAGAGAGTAGGCTTTTTTTTGATCCCTAAATTTCTATCTTGGGTCAAATATTGTTAGAAGACAGAATAAATAACATCTTTATGATAATTAGGCCAGTTATACCGAATATGTACATAAAAGGAAAAAATTACAGCAGTCACAGTGGAGAGTTTCTACTACTAAATACAGGCTTTAATACTTTATAATGGGCCTTTTAGAAGTAGCTACTAATTTTTATTTTTTTTAAAAGAGAAGTAGAACTGCTTAAAGGTACAAAAGAGCCAAATACTTCTAAATATTTTCTGTGAGTGTACAAATTTGTTTTTGACATAGCGTAAGGTATTAAATTTCCACTCTACTAAGCTAAGCTGATTCATTGTAAAATATACAAGTTCTACAAAAGCAAAAATTACAAGAAATTAATTCAAGTGCTTTCGTCTTGACCATCCTCACTGTTCAGATATGACTGATTTCCATAGCTGTGGTTTGGATTGCTTATGATGGCTTTCTCTAAAACAAATCTGGTTTGTATACCATTCCTGAGGTACAACTAATGTCTAGGTGAGGTAGGACAGGCCATAACCTCAGCTTTGTCACAAGCAGTGTACACAGGAGGCAATTCACCTTCCCTGGTCTCAGGGACAAGAACTAGTGTCTGATTTTCTTTTACATAGCAACAGTCTTCCTTTATCTGTGATAAGCATACAGAGTATACCTGACACAGAAGATCAGGATGAAGTGAATTAGAAAAAGCAGTTTCTCTATTTTCTAATGCTCAGTATTGGTAGAGCCTTCGTCTTTTGTACAGCAGAGTCTGTGTTCCAGATTAATTCTGCATTTTCCATTAAAAAATCATTTCATGAATAAAAATATGTAATGCTGGGAATGAAGGAGAGAAGCCAGAACTCCCCCATTCCTATGGGACTTTAGCAAATTCGAAGACTGTTGGTTTTCCTGGGTTTTTTTCAGGTCAAGGCCCCATGAATCTTATATACTTTTTTTGTCCACTACACCACACCAGATTTAACATGAGGGATGATGCTTTTTAACCAGAGAAGCCCCTTGGAAACTACTTACCTTCACTTTTCAAAATGTCAATGATCTTTTGGTTCTCTAACAAAAAGGATTACCTCAGCAATTATTAATACTTAAATTTAACATAATAGTTGCTAAAAGTCCAATATAAGACTGAAATGGAATATAAAGGCTCAGCTAGAATAATATCCCATATGTTTTACTGATTTGACAGCACTGAGGCTCACTTTACATTTTTGGTCTTTCACTGGACAGAGCTGGCTTGAGCTTGCAAAATTCCCTAGTGAGCAATTGTCTGATGCTTGACTATTGTAAATGAAGCCTTGGGAAAACTACATATGGAAAATATCTGATGCCCCAGGCAGTCACTTCGTAACAAACAGTAGCCCTTTCTGTCAACTAAGGCTGGGGAGGCTGTTATGCAGCTGTGAGACTTTAGCACACAACCAAAAAAGGAGGGAGCAGATTGGTAAAAGAAAAAATACTTCATTTAAAAGCATGTGATAACATCTGACATAACCAAAAGAATCCTCCTCTATAAGCATTATATAGTTCTAGCAAAAAAAACCACAGAATGGTGCTAACTATTTGCAACCTGGCACCCCTAATCATGCTTAAGGGAAAATAAACCTGTTAACTTTGGAATTCAGATGAACTTTTACTGGGTGAGAATGGGACCATAGCAAAGGGAGACACACTAGGTTGTCTTATGTAGCAACTGTAACCATACTGTTAGTGATGCTTTCCCACATTTATCAGATAATGCTGACTATTACACTGTTCAAATATTAACTGCAATATGACCAAGGGAGTCTTGTTTTCATGTGTCTCATAAATTCCCTTTTGCCTGTAAAAAGTCTTGGAGTTCAACTCCAGAACACATTTACACCAGCTCCCTCATGTACATATAGATTTATTTTCAGTTTCTGGATCCCACTGTGGGTTAATAAGACTTGGCCCCCACATCATTCATATATATCAGTTTCAACAAAAGCAAACCATAAACGTCAATATGAAGAAATTTATACTTTGACAATGGAGGCATCTTCTACCATTAGGCACATCTGAAGGATATATTCACTGTGTGAGCTCTTTAGTGCTGCAATTTTTGTCCAAGTCTTACTTTTGAGTCCTACTTTTGTCCAAGTCCTAAGCTTTAATTTCACTTTAATTTCATTTTCATTTCACTTTCATTTCATTTAATTTTATTAACACTATATAATTGATGGAGGAAGGAAGCTTTCAGAGCTGAAATGGTGGTTGAAAGTTTGGATTTTACAGTCTGGATAATGCCCAAATTCAATTTTAGGACTGGTCCCAAGCTGTGACCTTACTCAGAAATTGTTTGGGAGAGTTCTATCTTGCTCATCCATATATTGCCCTAGGGCCTCTCTGAACAATTTGACTGTATAAACAAGCAGATATTTGGAATACCCCTTTATAGGATCTGGTTCACTCTGGTAGATGTAATCCCTGTGTATTACCGTTTGTCACTCACCAGCAAATAAGACAGGGGGCTCAGAAAGAAATCAGGGAACACAGATTCAGTATTTTTGTCTCAAAGGGGAATGACATATTCATTACATGAAGAAAATGCTTTCATGTCTGTTCTCCTTCTGGTCAAATGGATATAAACGTTTGATTAGAAGATACCTAAGCTTCAGCAAGACATGTAATGTGCACTTGCATAGACTAACTTAGAACCTGTGCCTCATCAATTTTATTTAATTAGCATTCTAATAATAGTCTGTGACAATGTAACAAATTCCTCCTACACTGCTGATTTTAACTGGACTGGACTGAGTAAAATATGAGCATGTTAGGATAGTGTGAGCAGATCTCTGGGAATTTGATTGCAGAATGAGGAGGATATAGGGGATCTCAGGAGGTCATCCAGTCCATCTCTCTGCCCTACAGCAGGACTATTTACACTAATGTCATGCCTGACAGATATGAGTCAAACTGGTTCTCGAAGACTTTGAGTGACAGAAATTGCACAGGTTGTCCAGGCAATCTATTTCACCTTTCCAATGCTCTTTATTACTAAAATTTCAGTGTGGTTTTGCTACTGTTCTTTAAAGATCCTATGTACTTCTTCTGAACTGTAACTTAAACCATTATTTACTGGTTTATTTACCAGTAATACATAATATGCCAACATATTGGAATATTCAAATACAATACAGGGAGGTTTCCTCTCTAGAAATTGCGTAATATCAGGTCTCTTGCTATTTCCTACAGCAAATACTACCTTGTATCTTTTGGTGTCAGAAAAATTTTTATTAAAACCTTAAGGAAGAATTAATCTGGCTTGTTGTAAAGCTAAGCATGATCTAAGTACCTAAGTTTTTTTCACAGACTGGAAGACAGAAAACAGCTGTACAGTGGTGTAGATTTCCAGAAAATAGTTTGGAGAAAAAACAAGCAGAGAACAGCATTGATTGAATCAAATGAAAGAGAGAGAGAGGACATAGGGGAAATATGAGGTGCTCAAAACAAAATTAATATTATGCTGACAGTTATATGTATCCTCTTTCTTTAAATATATGGTGAGATAGAAATAAATGAGAAATCTAACAAACAGGGTAAACAAGGAAGAAAAGGCCAGAAGTAATAATGAAAGAAATAGTTTCAATGAATTAAATATAAAGGAAAAAGGAGAGTTAGAATGACTTTAAAATAGTGAGCAAAAAAAGGAAGACAATTTAAAAAATAGAATAACCTTAAAAAATAAGATAACAACAAAAAATATTCTGTGGAAAAAAAAGGAAAACTTCAACAGAGGCTGAGAAAAAAATAAAAATATTTC
This sequence comes from Irena cyanogastra, assembly GCA_013397155.1. NCBI lineage: Eukaryota > Metazoa > Chordata > Aves > Passeriformes > Irenidae > Irena > Irena cyanogastra. The sequence goes on from VWZV01014852.1 coordinate 24,670, forward strand.
AAGAAGGAACATTTTTTTTCAGGAAGAAAGGAGGTGACAGGGACTGCAAAGTAAGTTAGAAGCAGCCAATTCATTTGCCCTGTATAACATCTTTGAGGTACAACTAATCTGTAGGTGAGTTAGGGCAAGACTCAATAATTTTCAGGCAAAATTTCCAAACAGTTAAAGGTATTGCATCTCAAAGAGTAATGCTGCTTTTCACACATCTTTCCACCCAAATTCAGTATGGTAAATAACTCTTTTGAACAGCATTTTTCATCTACTTTTTTTAAACATGAAATAACTTGAAGATAGAAGGAATTGTTCCCTCAGATGTTCCTTTTGGTATCTTCAGATTTTTTTTCCCTCTGACGTTCTCTGCTAGTGCTTCACATTAAGCACAGACAAGCTCCCAATTTTTTTTTTTTGAAACTTACAGGAGAGGTGCATGAAAATAAACTAAACTATGATAGAGAATTTATACCCCGATATCATTTCTGGATGAAATGGAGTAATTGTGCCTGTTATTTTTATGATGTTTTCATTTTAATATTAATTCATTAGTGTTAGAATTCGTTGTTACATTTTGGAAATATAGATACAGAATGATATTTCTAGATATTTCTGGGTATTAGAGTAGTAGGTAAAGTTGATACTTTATCAGTGTATGTAGGTAAGTCATTTAGATCATGTTGTCATAAAATAGGCATGTATTCATGGAAGAAAAAATAGCAGAGAAATACTTTCTTATCCTATTTTTAGATTTGCAACTTGATTGTTCAATAATGGAAAATTCTCATTTCTATTTTCATCGCTCACAAATATCCAAATTCTCCACAGCTTTTTCTAAGCCATCAGAAGTAGCTGCAATGTATTTACAATGTATTACCTAAAACAAACTGCACAAGTCAGAAGGAGAGCTTCCATGAGAAGTATTGCAATGGCTAAGACAGCAGTGCAAGACCAAGAGAGAAACAAAACACCTTATTTAATTCTGGGGGAGGTTTTTGTGGTTTTGTTTGTTTGATTTGGTTGGTTTTTTTTGTGGTTTTGTTGATGTTTGTTTGTCTGTTTTTGTTTTTGCTTTTGTTTGTTTTTGGTTTTTTGTTTTTAGTTTTTGGGGTGGGTTTTTTTGGGGTGGGGTGATATTTAATCCTAGGGTTTCCCTGAATTACATTCTAGAATGATCAAGTGTTTGAGAACTAACAAGGTTTTGGGATTATCTAATTTCAACAGACTGGTTTAGAAAGAAAAACTGCATACTTTTAATCTCTTAAAAACAAACGAGTAAACAAACAAACAATCCCAAGAAAACCCACACAGAACTAAACATAATCCTCCTTCCCTATGTGATTCATTTCAATGGATAGAACAATTAGATTTGATTTGCTATAATACAATACTTCATTTGTTGATAAACCCAGACATTGCACATTTCAGTTTTTGAAGTTTTTCTGACAACAAGATACTTATTATATCTGAATGTTTTTGTACAAGTGTAAGTAACCCATTGGATAAGTATTAAATAGGGAAAATCATGTTAGTGGTCACATTAATGGACCGACTTGATTGGATTATTTGCTTATTTACATCATTTATTTATTTCTATGCATGGTATAACATCTTGAATCCATAAAAATAATGACAAATATTAGATTGTGTTTTCTTGGGCTATATGCCTATTAGATTAGTTTTGGAAGCAAAAATCCTGGAGTGGAAAATTAGTTCCCTGCAGTGACAGGAATTAGTTGTCCATGAAACTCATGCACAGGAAAATCACCTGCACAGACCTCTGCTCAGTTTTGACTCCCATAGTTTGGAATCTTAGAAATCTTTTTGGGTTGGTTTGTGACTTTTATTAGGTGCAGAATATTTGCACATGGACATCTACTTGTATATATTTATCAAGTCAGTATTATACTTCCTTCCATTACTTCTTTTTCTTATTTCCTAATTGTGTCACTAAGAAATACTTAATTTCTAAGTTCAAACTTAATTTGTGGCTTTTAAAGTGATTTTCCCACCTCTGTGCACCCAAATAACTTCAAATCCTGGGAATATCTTGTGCAGAGGAAGATGAGAAACCTTTTTATTTCTAAGAAAAACAACATGAGGAGTGGGGAAAGAGCTTAGTAAAAGAATTAAAAATAAAACTTTGATAGATGTCAGCATGTACCCAGAAAAATTTTCAACTCTATTCTTACATAGCAAAGGTGAATTAGAACAGCAACACATATATTGAACAGAGATAAAGTAAGCATAAATTTTAATGTAAATGATTTATTGAAATTGATTTTTTAGAAGTTCTTCAAAGGTCAATCAATTAACTACATATAATAGAATTATTCCTCTCCAGCAAAGAAAGCACAAAACATTTACCTTCAAACAATGATTGCATTCAAAAAAAAAGGTTACTCTTTGCCTAGATTTAAAGAATGAACAGATTTCAGCAAAATCAAATTTGACATTGTGTTTTAGTTTTATTCCACTACAAGAAATATCTATTGTGGTATGTTGGTTGCACATAGACCCTTTTAAGCAGCTTTTGAATGCCATTTTAGTCTAAGACGGAACAAAGTGGGCACATAAATGAACTGTTTAAAAAAATTCAGCATTGACAGTGCGTTATTCAGCTGTATGTCATTTTGCCAATATTAATAAAATTTAAAATATGTTTATAATCCAGTCAATCATTCCTATTAATATAATTTATAAAATACAATCTCCACCTTCACTCTTTGTAAAGAAAATGTTAAAATTAAACTATAATAATTGAAGTCCTGCAGTTGTTGTCTGTCTCTCAGACTGCATAGTATTTTACCATTGCAGTGCCTTGTTGCTACTAATTAAGTGACAAATTAAGACAGATTGTGCTGAGCAGATGGGGTGATTTTTAAGATGGTAAACTAGATTGTAGAGATTGTTGCAGAGACAGATTTCTTCTGAGAATTCTTTCTTACCTGTATTCTTATAGTCACTTCTGTCTTAGCTGTTGAAATGTATGATAACAATGAACATAGAATCATCTGATGTTAAAGCCTCTAAGTTATCATGACTGGTATTTTCCACACTAGTGTAATACTCCTCTTGTAAGTCCAAAAAATTACACTAGCTAGGTGCATTGTCATCGTCAAGGAAAGTAATGAAAAAGGAAAAAAACAGCAACCCACCAAAAACAACTAACCTTTTGCACAGAGCAATTTGTGCTGGTAGGGGCTGGGGCAGGGTTAACCTTCATCATAATAGCTGGTGTGGGGCTGGTTTGGATTTGTGCTCTAAACAGTGCTGGAAGCAGAGGAATGTTCCAGCTGCTGTTGAGCAGGACTTGCCCAGCCTCAAGAGCTTTTCTGCTTCTCACCCCATCCCACTAAGGAGGCTTGGAGTGCACAAGGAGCTGGGAGGGGACACAGCTGGGACAGCTGGTCCTAACTGACCGCAGGGATATTCCAGACCGTATCACGTCATGCTCAGCACATAAAACTGTATGGAGAAGAAGAAAAGGGGGGAAACTTGGAGTGATGGACTTTGTCTTCCCAAGTCACCTTTGCACGTGATGGGGCCCCGCTCTCCTGGAGAGCAAGGCTGAATGCCTGCTGGCCCATGGAAAACAGAGAATGAATTCCTTGTTTTGCTTGCTTGTGCATGTGGCTTTTGCTTTCCCTGTTAAGCTGTCTTTATCTCAAACCACAACTTTTCTGGCTTTTACTCTTGAAATTCTCTCCCAAATTTCACCGGGACAGGGTTAGTAAAGTGGGAGTGTGGGACTGAGTTGCCAGCTGGGGTTAAACCACGAGAGCTATTTATTATATCAATATTGAAGGAAAATAAAATACAAGAATATTGTTGTCTTTATCTCATGTAAGATTCTTTTATATCTAGTTTTACATTTAATTTTAGATACTTGTGTAGCAATACCTGCACCACATTTTCACTGCAAGCCCTAACCTGTGGATTTGTTGTCCATATTCAAAATCATTGCAACTTCTTGAGACCAGCAGTGAAAAATGAAAAATCTGACAGGTCAAGTCCTATGACATTGAAGGAAGGCTAATTCCCTAACACCACTCTTGTATCCCAACTATTTTGCACTGAGATAAAACAAAACACAGAGAAGCCAAAAGGACCCCTGTCAACAGATAAACTCCCAATAATTGTTTCTTGATTACTGGATTACAGCAATAATAACTAAAATATATTTTACAAATCTTAACAGACTTTGATCATCAGCTGCCATTTTTCTTCCTAAAAATAAAATTAAAAAAACTATCTTAATTGACAGATCAGACGTGCCAGTTAAGAAAAGCTGAAGAGAAAAAATATTTAGCAATAAATTTTTTAAAAAAATTTTGCAGAACTTTTGCGATCTTTGAATTGAATAATACAGTTAGTAGGAATGTGATAAAAGAAGCTACTATTATATATTGATACAATTATAACCAATATTATATTCATACTGATATGTTTTGTATACAATATATATTTCAGCTATCAGTAATTGTAAAGTAATAGATAAAAAAAAGAAATTACATATTGTTTCTCATTTATTGCCTCTGAAAATCTAATTTTAAATTATTTACTTCAGAGTTTTTTGAGATATAACTAGATTGTAAAAACAGAGCTAATAAAATTTTGTGAGAACTAAACAGTAATTAATCAAAAGGCCTTGGTATTCAAAGTTATTACAGTGGTTAATAATAATGGTCCTTGGAGTTCCAAAACTCTAATAAATATTTATATATACACATTTATAACTTTCTTTGTGTTTTCCTTCTGATGTAGTAACTCCTGATAAAAAGTCAAGTTCTGATATGAGGTGCCTGAAGTAATCCTCTGTAGTTCATTTTACAGTTTAAACAATCTACCTCAATCTCATTTGATAATCTCTTTACTTCTGGCAAACTATGTGGATTGTCTTTAGTTAAAGTACAGTATTTACTGTGAGTCAGAATGAAACCACCAAATTCATTATCTGTTTGACCTGAGGCTATATTTGAATGTGCATCTCCAGAGGACAAAACTCACTGACACAGTGGACCTTAGATATTGATGATATCTCACTTGTGTACTTCTGTCATTACGCTGAAGGACTTTTATAAGAAAAAATTTCTTTCCCTCAGAACATATGTCTACTTAGTATATTTTAATGCTAATATGAGTAGTTGTTTTGGAAAATAACAATATGTATTTCCTTCTGATTTTCAGTCAACTGATTTTGAAGTATTACATTCATTGTACACAATTACTAAAATTCTTATCCTTTTTAAGAGTCCTCTCACAAGCAAAGGAAAAGATAATTTTCCCAGCATAAATTTTTTATTTCTGCCAGGTTTTATGAAATAATAAAAGCTGAGAAAAAGAGTATTCCTTGATTCAGTCATCAGTATTCAGTTAAGGGTTTTAACTCCAACACTTTCTCAAATTTTTCCAGTACTAGATGACATGGAAGTAGAAAAAAAAAAAGGAGAACCATAATCACAAAACAATATTGTAATACAATTATTTATAAAGATGTCATAAAATTCTTCACTATATTAACAATATTTTGCATATATTCTACATTGAGATAAACATATTGGCAATTAAACCTCTTTGTCTTATCATATAATAATTTATTATCATTACGTGGTTCATGAAGATTGGATATGGTGTTCAGGTCAAACAGATATTTCAAGTGTCTCTGCCCCCATCCTCCTCCATTTGCCTCTCCCTTCTCTTTGCTATCCTTCTTTTCCCTGCCTTTCACGTTGTTCTTACTGTGGACTCTGGGTGAGTACATGTGCAATTCAGAATAGTCAAATCTAACTATATATCAATAATTCTGGAGAGTGAAAGAGGTTTTACTTTAAGATTGAGTAGTGTTAGAATTAGCCGATTCTTTCTATCATATATACTTCCTTAGAATAAGAACAACAAAAAAGAACATAAAATATTTTATTAAAATAGTTAATAGCAGGATGAGTTTTAATATCTGGAAGAAGCGTTGTCTACCCTGCAATGAAGGCAAATAGATTGGATACACAGACCATAAATTTTTTTCTTATAATATCATAAATCATATAGTTTTGAAATAATTATAAACCTCTTCGTTCAATTTTTATTTTTCAACAGTTTAAAACTCCACTGGTCCTTATTCTGGCTTTGAAAACAAAAAAGAAAGGCAGTTTAATGTTATTGGGAATGATAGTTCAATGCAGTTTGAAATGGCTCACAAGCTCTGATGGACATCCAGATTCTACTTTTCCTTGCTTGTAAAGCTTCATAAAGTTAAAATTTAATAATTGGTAGGCCATTTGATATTTATAAAATTTTGTAAACTAATACCTTGTTGAAACATATTGGTTCATCTGGGGAGAGAAAGAGGGGATAGAGAGACAAAACAAGCTTAATTTATAGAACTTCGCTAATCTTTTATTGTAGTATGAATCCATTCCAGTTATCTGACTTTCATTTTGTTGGGCATGTTATTAGAGAGCAGAACACCAGAAAATTGCATGTAGATTAATATGTAAACAGTGCTATCCTTTCAGTCTTCTATATATTCAGCTGAGAAATATTTTGAAAATCTAAATAGCTGGTGAAATTTAGATGCCAAAAATAAGCAGTCACACACAAGTAGTCACATAATATACATGTGAATAATGGTGGTGGGGAATGGTGGTAGCTGACGTTTGATAGGTCCTCTTTCAAGGATTTTTCTTGGAGTATTTGTTTGTTTTGTCTTTTTAAGTTTGGTCATGTAACTTCAAAACCTCCCATTCTAGTAAATGTGGAAGTGAAATTTTCAGTCCGCTTATCCAAAGTACCTTCTCAATAATATTTTCCCCTCCTGCTGAAAATTCTTCAGTACTATGCCCTATAAAATGGTAAAATCTGAACACACAATTATGTCTACAATATGAGATAGAGAGGCTGTTTTGCAGTAAATAACTTTCAGATCTCTTTAGCACAAATTTCAGGGACTAAACATGTTATCCTTACCTCCTCCTGCTCCTCAAAGGTAGAGCAAAAATAATGAGAAAAAAAAGTAGATGTTGTCAGAATAAGGAAGTTACCTCTATCAACTAATGCCAGGATCAGAGAAGAGAGTTACTTTCCATAGTTTTTGAAATAAACCACTATAATAAAGTAAATACTATGGAATACTTTTGTTGTAGTAATTAGAGTTTGCATGTGCAGCCTTGTCTCATTTCCATTCAAATGCCTACATTAGAATAACAGTATTCCAAAAATTCTTTACCAAATGTGGAAAGAAAAATATGTTATATTTTTTTTCAGATCACTTGCTTTTTAGATGGTTAACACTGGCCATGTGTTCATGAGAAAATAAAGTTAAAAAGGTAGATTTACTGCAAATTTCTTTTGATAGTGAATTTATATATGATCCCCTGAAGTCAGTAATATACAGATGGATTATCTTCTGATCTTTTATGAAAAAGGAGAGGAAAATTCTCAAAAGAATTGTACTTCTGATAGCAGGTTTAAGAAAACAGGTTTTGGTAGAATACAGAGTATGATCACATCAACTACAGATTTAAATTGAACATGAATTGTTTGTGCACGAAAACGATGAAAGCAACAGCAATAATGCCTCAGTGGAAATAACCACAAAAGGATAGCCCGAGTCTTTGTCATACTCATGGATTACTAGAAAGAAATTACAATATGAATGCTTTGTTTCTTTTGGTTTGCTGTCTTGCATATAATACGCGTTCTTGCCTCTCAGGACTTGAATAGTTCGAGGAGAATCATCCTTTACTTGAAAACATAGGAATAGCCACACTGTTACCAAACCACCCAATTCCTCTTACCTTTGCTTCTTACATCCAAGAGTGACAATTAACATTCACTTACAAGAAGAACATAGTGGCAATGGATTGAGTGAAATCTCCTTTCCTTGTTACACTTTCACAGTTTCCAGCGAGTAAAAGGTACATAGTTTTTGTGAGGGTTAGAAGAGTTGGAAGCAACTTACCCACCAGAATCAGAAGATTCACTTGGAAAAGAGTCACTTGAAAATGTATGGGAGTGAGGAAATGAGAGGACACTAAGTGCAATAAATTGTGACACAAAGTGTAGACGTTTATACTCAATTGTCAGTTTAATATATCATTGTGTTCTCGTGACCTGAAGAGAAATTAAAGACATTAAGCAGTCAAACCTCAAAACACAATCTAAACCAAGAGTAATTTTCTTGGGGTTTGGCTCTCATCACTCTGTCACTCATATGCTGAAAAGTGCCTGTATTCTAGATCTCCACTTTCTGTGCAAGTCCTCTAAACAGTAGGCTACTCAATATAAAGTGCATGCTGTCAGCAACACAAGTGACTTGCTTTGGGCAGGAATTCAATATTTTGGTATCCTGCACTGATGGAAGTACTTACTGAAACTCCTGTTCATGAACCTGTGCCTAGGCTTTTTATTAAGTGCCTAGGGTAGAGTGCTCATTCATTGTATGGTCGGTTGGGATCAGTAAATGATTCTGAAGCCTCTCAGAGATTCTTACTCAATTAGGCAGACAGGATCTCCCCTTGAAAGCCCCAACTCTCTTGCCTGTGTTCCATGGCTATATAAGAAACATAAGCACCAAAATTCCTGTTGTATTTTGTTTTTTTTGTTTTTGTGGGTTTTTTTGTTCTGTTTTGTTTTTTGTTTTTTTTTTTTTTCAATCTGAATATTGTGAAATGGTGAAGTCAACAAAAAATTTATGTGATTTCCCTGTTTTTAACAACATGAAAGCAACAACCAAACCAGTATTAACCATCTCCTTCACTGCTTCAAAGTGGGTGAAGCAAGAATAATACATTTTCTAAACTCCTCCTGAGTTAGCATTTACTTTTATAAGGGCGTACACCACAAAATATATTAAGTGTGCATTTATAACGCTTAAGTTTTGGTTCCCTGTTCATGTATAGAGGCACATCAATTGTACATCTAAACACTAGAAAGACCTAGGAGAGGTAGCCCTCTGAGTAACTCTATAAATGAAGAGACTTTTAACTGGATTTAATCAATGGACTCAAATTATTGAATATCAGTAAGTCTTCTAGATTAATTGCTTAATGTGCATGTCAGAATCTCTTGACAGCTGAAATGCTGTGTTTTCAGCACTCGTAGTTCTATTGCTATATTAATCAGAGGCCTGTGAATTTAAAGAATTGTGAGTGAGAGACAGGGCTTTCATTTCAATGGTGTTGAAGTCCAAAGGTAAAAGCTGAATTTATGTCTCCAGTACAGTATAACCAGAACTCTTTTTATTTGGTATATACTTTTTAAAACTACTTATGAAACTTCTGAGATACTTATTATGATTCCACACAATGGAATCTGTTACAGCCTTTTATATTTTAATGATGCTACTTCAGATTGAACAGAAGGTTTGTCTCCCCAAGGGCCTACCGATCTTCTCAGAGGTCTTTCTTTTTAATTTTATTTTTGGTGAAAGTTTTATCTTTTTACATTCTCATCCATATTGAATGATGTTATTGAAAGATAAACATCTAGATTCCTTCTGTGGAATTTATACCTGATTCAAATAAATGTTAGTTTTCTTTTTTGTGAACCAAAAAATAGGAGGAACAGGAAAAACCAGGAGAAATACATGCTTGATTGCAACATCTCAAACTGTAAACAATTGAGCAACCATCCACAATATGACTTTGTGCTTCAGCTCTAAAGTTCTGTCAGATGTACCAGCAGAAGCCTGGATATGGTCCAAGCAAAAAACTGTATCATGCTGCATATCAATAACACTTCCTTCCCATATGGTCATATTGACTCCTGGGGCTTAATTTTCACCACTTTTCCAGATATCTGTTGTTTCATTGATATCAGTAGTTTCAGCAGAATTTAGAAAATATTGCTGTCCCTCAAAGTACATCTGAAGAGAGAAACTGCCTTTTAGAATGTGTTTAATCTACCGTTGTTTTGAAGTACACATGTTCACTAGGTATTCCTGTAATACATAAACTTTAATTTTTGAAAGTTTATTTTCAACAATAATAATTTTTGAAAATTTAAGAATTTGAAGTCTCTCAGTGTAAATTAGGTATTTTCAATGTAATCAAAACTTCCACAAATCTAAATACTATCAATTTGGGTATTTTTTAAGAATCATATATCATTTTCTGTGTATCCTCATCATGTGAGCTTTTATGCTGAAATCTGCAACTATTGTGAATAGAATATCATGAGTGTGTCAGTAGAATGACATGAAAACTAAAATCTAAACAAAAAATGAATAAACAGAAAAACCATATGAGTTTGAACAAATTCTTCTGCTATATAACTTCCTACAAAGGGACTTCAGACCACCAAAGTGAGGATAAATATTTAGGAATCTTATCCATATGTTCCTCTGAATAAATCTAGTCAAGGACTGTTCAGTTCACATGAAATGTCTTTCAGAATGGGAATATATAGTCAGACATCATGTGTGCAAAACATTCAGATATATTTCTTTAGCCACAATAATGAGAAATATTGTACAATGTTATGTGGAAGACGAAAATTGCAATGCTGACATGGTATCATCACAGTACCCATCACAGATGGGTAGCATCAGGATTTTCATGACAGTTTTCAAAAAAGTTGCAAATTACCTTCCAACAGCCATCAGAAGCTAAATTCCAAAATCTTTCTACAACTGGTGTTATGGGAAAAAAGCCACAATTGAAACTAAGAGTATTCAGAATCGCACGAGGACAAAAATGTCATAAATACGTGCTCTGAATTCTTTTGAAAATATTAGAACTACCTAAACTAAGAAAATCAAGTCCATGTACTTCACTTCCTTATTTTAAAGACTTAAGAAAGCATGTTTATGTTTTGTCTGATTCTGGAGATTAAGAGCAAACAAACTTCCTCTTCTTTATTTTATTTTAATGAGACCAAAGGCACATACCAAAGAGGCAGAAAAATAGAGAGCAAAGATAAGGAACAGAGAAAATTGATTATCAAAAAGTGGCTAAGGAGGCTATGAACTTATGCTATAATAGTAATACAAATATAAAGGACTGATTCAGCCAAAATCTTCTTTCCAATGACCATTGTGCAATTACCTTAGAACAGTGATTGCCTTTCATATGACATTTGTGGAGGATGATAAGGTAAATAACCATAGCCATGTTCAATAATGTGAAGCAGATCATCATCACTGGAACAAACATGAAAACTTCTATTTTTGCACCATTTCATTTTAAACTAAAGCACATCCCATATTTATTGAGTACATGGGTTAAACGCTAGTTCTTTATCTATCTATCTATCTANAATACTATCAATTTGGTATTTTTTAAGAATCATGTATAATTTTCTGTGTATCCTCATCATGTGAGCTTTTATGCTGAAATCTGCAACTATTGTGAATAGAATATCATGAGTGTGTCAGTAGAATGACATGAAAACTAAAATCTAAACAAAAAATGAATAAACAGAAAAACCATATGAGTTTGAACAAATTCTTCTGCTATATAACTTCCTACAAAGGGACTTCAGACCACCAAAGTGAGGATAAATATTTAGGAATTTTATCCATATGTTCCTCTGAATAAATCTAGTCAAGGACTGTTCAGTTCACATGAAATGTCTTTCAGAATGGGAATATATAGTCAGACATCATGTGTGCAAAACATTCAGATATATTTCTTTAGCCACAATAATGAGAAATATTGTGTGATGGACTAGCAAAAACTGGTACTGTAGGAGACTCCGTTACCTAGAGGCATCCCACAGTGATTTATGCATGCATTTTATGTACAGCCAAAGTGTGAGAGGTTAATACTACCACAAATGAATAGTGTGTCCTACTTCATTGTATGCACAGAGAAGCTGAGTGGCATTGGAAGCTTCTTAAGGAAAATTTTTTGGGCTTCACCTTCTTTTTTAAGTACT
>VWZV01014852.1:43388-74588 GCA_013397155.1 Irena cyanogastra
AAAAAAAAAGGAGAACTTTCTTTTGCCTTCTATTATATAGCATTTTTTTCCTGAGAGCCTTTTGTTGGCTTTTTCCATATCATAAAAAAATAAATATTTCATGATTTTCACTTCTAGTCCAGTCTCATTCTCATGGTAACTGTATCATGAAAATTCTTCACCTGCATGTGGTTACTTAAAAATAACTTTCTGCCTTTCATGTATTTTCAAAAATATTTTGTCATACTTAATAAATGTGTTAACCAGCAAATAGTCAAAGCTGCTCCTGTAGCTGTTCTACTTATTAATTCAGAATTGATCTACCAAATCAGCTAATATTACAGAAATACGAACTACTCATTCAGATTTCTCAATTTTATTTCAGCACAGATTATGCACTCACAAACAAAATAATGTGCAGAAAAAAATATTATCTTTGGATAGATTGACTTGATAGAAAAATATCAAGAACTGTGCTCTTACTCATACAATTTAATTTTAGGTGGTCCTGCAAGTAGCAGAGAGGTAGACTCAGTGATCCCTATGGGTTTATTACAACCTAATTGTATGAATTTTTGATTATATAATAATAAAAAGACAATTATTTACTATCTCTTAATGTAATTACGTCTCATGTAATACCTTTAAGAATGAAAAGAAGTTGTTGTATGGGAATTGTAAATTACTCTTGTGGGACATTATAGGTACAAAAAATATATATTTTTCCTTTCTTTTGGTTTTTTTTTGAGACTATAGAAGTATTGCCAATTAATTCCTCAGAAATTACTTCAGCTTGAAAGAGAGAGAAAAGGAAGGAAGGAAGGAAGGAAGGAAGGAAGAAAGGAAGGAAGGAAGGAAGGAAGGAAGGAAGGAAGGAAGGAAGGAAGGAGATAATTTGATTTTGTGGGAAAAATGTTTTTGATTCACCAGCTCAAGCAATGAAGCCTTGTAAATAAGCTTTGAAGAAAAATAATATAGAATCTAGCTTTATCTATTTTTTTCTCTTTTTTCTGTATTCTCTTTACTTCTCAGTGATTTCTTGGAATTCTTTTCATGTTTTATATTTAGAAACTATGAATGCACATGTACATATACAAAGATATTAATACATGATTCATACGAAAAAAGAACTGAACTGAAATCTAAAATGGCATAATATGAAAATTGCAAAGTAAAGCAGTGATGATAGTAAGTGTCAGTATTACAAATTCTGTTTCAATCTTAATCTTATGAAATTATTTTCATCTGGTGAAGGGCTTTTATTAACCAGAGACCTCTCATAGGAACTGAACACATTTTTATATCCATGTGCAGAAAATGCATAAGGATGGGGAAAAAAAATCTTGTGCCATCTCTCTCACTGTCTTGTCTTTCATCAAAGTCTAGTTTTGTTCATATTACAGACAAACAAATAGACTGGAATGGTCTGAGCATGTTCATTTCATTATAACTTAATCAAATCTGAGCAATCATCTAAATAATGCAACATCTTGTCTCTTATTTTGGCCAATGTTGAATAACTCACACAAGGTCAAAAAAACTCCAAACCCAGCTATGGGTTACTAGCATGGACAAGCAGTCAGATTAATTTGCTTGCCAATGCAAGAATCAAAAAATGCAGAACCATGGCATAGAATTCATCAGTTACTGCATATACTTATATTAGAAGTACTAAGTGCATATTAAGTATTTATCTTTTCACCTCTACTGACGTAACCCCTGATAAGTGCATTATTAGAGAATTTAAATGCGAGTTTCCAAAAATATTGACTTTAATAGATATCTACCATAGACTGAAACTGGCCAGATTATTATGATACGGTCCAAGAGAGCATGGCAACCGCTTATTCCCACGCTGGTCATTCCCTTTTTGCCTTATACCTAGGAAGGAGACCTTTTCCATTAATGGGATTTAATCCTCCCTGATATGATCCAAGGTCTCCCTCCTCAGGCATTTGGGATGTGATGATGGTTCAAACTGCTCACCTAAATGAAGTCAAACTGAAGATCTGAACACAGGACTACTTTTTATCCAAGTGACTGTCATAAATTTCTGTGTTTACATGGGACCCTGTATTTCTGTACCCGAATATGTATTACACTGTAGGTGGTAAGCATGTATGTGGAAGGGGAGAGGGAGGCAGAAGAATGAAGATATATAACTTGCATAAATTGATTCAACAAAGTCTAACTCCTAAAACCTTAACACAGATCCTTGCATTTTTCTTATTAACATGAAACGCATAAGCACCTTTTCCTGTGCTGTTCTTTGTATGAAACCATCTCTTCAAAATGTCTTTTCTGATAGTTTTAGGTTGCTTTACACTGCATCCTTTGAACCACATTCTGAGATGCATATCTATTCTGTGCCCTGTTAAGCATGCCTGTGGTCTTGATTCCTCTAGCAATTCTGTAAAGGCGGAGTAATTTTTTAGGGTAGAGTTTATTAGAGGGAACAATTATCTGGGACAAAGACACATGTCCAGGTTTCTTTTACTTGGCATGGTATCTTTCCTCTATCATCCTGTATACTGCTTTTTAATTGTTTGAGATGCTAAGCATAGACTCGTATAGATTTGCATTATATAAGCTCATTTTTCTTCTTTCCTGACCTTCTTTGAAAAGTTATCCCTTGCAGTATATTTGTCAGTGTCTTCTCTGACTTACTTGTCTGGCAATCTGTCCCTTGGCATCCTTATAACATCTGTCATGAATGTCTATCTGCACCATTCTCCAAGTCTTTCATTTGTTGCCTTGTCTGTTCACAGTAATTGCCACATTCATCATAGGTACTTCTTTTGAAGTAGAAACAATTTCATTCTCTGATGTTGCATTTAATGTCTTCTTTGTAGTTCTTTGTGTTTTATTTCTTTTCTGTATTGTGAAATCTCTGCACTCAGCAAACAAGTATACAAGTAGTGACAAAACCAAACTTTTATCACGTCCTTCTTATGCTGAGGTACTCATTATTACATAAATAAAGAGCTCACATCTCTTATCACAATTTGCACATGTGCAAGACGTGCTGCCTTGAGCCTGCTTTGAAACATTGTGAACTGGAAATTGAAGCTGTAATTAACTGCAATGAAAACTATAACTTGGTTCTATAAAAAATATAACAGAAAGAGCAAAAGGTGCATTCATTCCAAAGTACAAATCATAGTGATATTTCAGTCACCTTCTTATCCTGAGCTTTATGGATGCCAATGTCCCTATCTGTAAGAGAACAATGGGGAATAATATGCTGAGGACAAGGATAATGTTCTGGAATCACGTGATTTTAAAAGAATATTTGCCAAATACTGAGCAACAAAATCTACTTTTTTCAATATTTCTTGCAAGAGAAAAAATATTTTTCTTAAATAACTGACCTTTATTTACAGCACCCTCTCAGGCACACTTAACTGCCAGGCAGATAACCCTGTCATACTGTTCTGCCTTGAGATATCTTATTTCCTGCTATGGTAACAGATTCAAGAATCATGCAAAATATAAACATATAAAAGAATGAGCTTATTCCAGTCTGATTCCTTCATAGCTTTCCTTGTACATCTGACATTGACAGTTGTACAGATGGATGAAACTAGTAGGTACAGAAAGGACCTAGGAATATATTACCTTTTAAAAGGCTAAATCTTTACTGTTAGCATCGTGTCATGTTAGACTATGACTATGCATTGGCATGACATCAATATATAAAGTTATAGCACTATCTCTTATAATTCTGTTGTCAGAATGGCCACAAGACCCTTAAGCAATGTCAGGATTTGTCAAATGCCAACCGTTCTTTGGAATTTTTACCCTATTTTTGAATAATTTTTGTGTATTATTATACAATATTTCGTTTTTCTTTCTGTTTCATGTTGAATTTCTATGGATTGAAAAATAAGAATAGAATACAGAGATGAAACTGTATTGGCTAACTTTAAGTTATTCATTAAATATGTAACTTATGGCATTTATTATTTATCCAGATTTTAATTAGTTATAATCTTCTGAATGTGAATAGCCTTACTAATCCTCAAAATACAAGTTTGAATTAGAGTACGCCAATTTGTGCAAAGGCTTTCCATCTAACACAAATGTAAGACTGAGAGACTTCCTGCACTGAAATATGCACTTTTTATATACTTTATAAATCTTACCCTTAGGATCACAGAGTATATTTTTTGTAGGAACAAAATTTTTACATTTAATTTTATGTTTCTATCTAAAAATAAAAATATATTAGCTCACCATCAATTATATTTACATTCTCAGCAATACACACCGGTTCATTTACACATTATACACATTTACTTCCTTTATAGAAATCTGAACTAGGACAAGAAAATGAATCTGTGAGCGAGTTGTTCAGACACTAACATTCAAATATTATAACTAAGGAGTTGGAGATGGAAAGACATTCACTGCGGACCAGATTCAGTTTTCTGTTTTCTTCTCAGCTTTCATTATTGCTAATCAGTTCCTGAAGTGCTGTGGCATTGCACTAATAATGTTCCAGGATATATTTAGAGTTTTGACATTTCTTATCCTTAGCCTTCTTAGACTAAAATGTACACATTTTACTTATGTCTTTACCTAACTGAATTATTCTGTAATGTCCATGTATCTGTCATCTATTTTAACTGCTTGATAGTTCTAGACACAGAAAATCCCAGTTTTTAGACACAGATTGCTACAAGCAAACCATACAGCCTTGACTGTGTAAAGTTTTCATGTAGCTTTAGAATGTTTAGCTGCAGAGATCACCTTTTCATGTCACAGTACAATTCAGTGGGTGATGTACCACTCTGTGCTATTTTCCTACACTTCCAATCACAGAGTAAAGCAGTACCAAATGTGCACTAACTCTTCGAGTTGTGGCCATTTGCCTCAGACCACCAATTCATTTTACAAAGTCTGCTGAACAACAATCAGATAATAATGACTTTTTGGTAAGTAGTTAATGATGCAGGGGTTTAGAGGACCCATACCTGATTAAGTGTGCAGGGTGGATAGTGTGCAGTTAATGTAACGTAAAGTAATGATGGAGTAAGTAGAATAAGAATAAATAGCTTAGTTGCCACATTCCCTGCACACTGAATGGGAAAGGCAACTGGCATGTAGAGGCCCTCTTTATAACAATCATTTCAACCTCCATATTATGGTTTATTTGGGATGAGCTAGACCCTTTATTAATTTGATGTACTGGGGTAGGATTCAGCTAGGAAGCGAGTTATTCAAATAAATTGTGCCACAAGGTAGCATTTATATAATGCTGGGATTGGAGTTATACATGACTGATAGCACCTGAGTGATTAATTTTTCAATCTATGAATTTTTTCAATCTGTTTTTGTGATTTATGCTGTGCTTAAATTATCATGTTAGACTATGTGAAACATAAAGTTGACACTATAGCAGTATTGCTTAAGTCCTCCTTTTAAAATCAGATCTATTTCAGTTAAAGAGGAATATATGAGCATCAATAGATACAAAGTTATTTTCTAGAATTTGTCCATCTTAAAATCTTCATTGCTTATCAATGCAAAGAATAATGCATATTTTTAATCAAATTTTTTTACTATCACATAGGTAAATCTGCCAGCTGTAATGTCCAGGCATAACTAGTATAAAGTATCATTACTTGTATTCTTCTTCTGCTGAAGACTCACATAATAATCAGTACTTACTCTGGGAAAAGATCAGTAACTATATATATATGCAAATATAATACTAAGAGTCTATAGCAGAATGTATATAATGCTAACCTCTGAAGATTTCTATTCTAATCCAAGTTATGCTTCCATTTTTACATTCATTTTTGCCTTTTTAAAATGTGATACCTGTTCTCTAGTCCAGTTCCTAAAGATTGTCTCATTCATCTTAAAATTCATATATCAATTTTTCGGGGTTGTTTATTTCTTTCCTGCTATTGCCCAGGTTTCTGGAATTAGGTTAGACAAGACCATCATTTCTACTCAACCAGTTTAGTCTGAAAACTGAAAGGAAAGTGGATAAAACAAACATTCTTTCTGGGAAAAATGTTCTCCTTCAAGGTTAACAAGTGTTTTAACTATCTGTTTCAAAATATAATGTAAGAAGTAAAGCACATAGACAATAAATTCAGAGCTGATTTTCCCACAATCATAAACAGTAAATAAACACGAAATTCCATTATTAAATGAAATGAAACAAAGCCTTTCATTTCAGTAACTGAGAAAGCAATGAGAAGAAAACACTATTCTCAGAAGAGTTCAAACACTCAAAATAAATTAAACCTACCTAACTCTTAGAGAAATTACTGAGGTCTACTAAGAATTGTTGTTTTAACCTTTCTTTTTCTGATTGCTCTGCTCTTGTTTGTAGTTAAACATTTGCTTCAAAGAAGCTTGTCTGAGTCACTGCAGCTTTCAAGTGATCACAGATTCCAAAGGAAAGGAGCTCTGTAACACTAGAGTCTTGTGCTCTGGTGTGCACTGAAGTGGGGAACAAGAGGTGCTTCAGTCCCACTCAAAAAAGGAAGAGATTTCAGTGTGAGAAAAATACAAACATATGGCATTTGAAAGAAGTAGCCAAAAGACTTCAGGATCCAACTCATTTTTTATTGAAAATAAATCTTTACATGTATCTTTTCACTTCATATGTAGCAACACATATCAACCTGGTCATACACTTCAAGATTATAAAAACTTCACACACTTTCTAAGTCTTTTGATGGTCACAGGAAAGGATCACATAATTTTAATCACAACCAGGTTTAGCAGCAAAATACTTGAAATTATTGAATGTATCATCACATCCTTTTCCCACCCCAGGCCTTTTTCCCTCTATTCAATTATTAAAGCATGCCTACAAATACTACCACATCGAATTTTCTTTAAAGGGAAATTGTTTAAATGACTAATGGATTATCACAGTGGACTTGTTTTAAAGTAGTGCTTTTCTTTACAGCAGATCCAGTATCGATACACATTATTAAAATCAATCAAACAAAAATCACCTTCCATGCAAATTATGCAAGAAAATATAAATGCATGGAAAAGATTCTATATTTTCACAATGAACAAATAGAGACATGGGGATGGAGTCCTTTCCTTCTGTATGGAATCACTCAGCAAATCCATACTTTGCCCTATTGATGAGCACAACAAAATGAAATTTAATTTTTTTATGCTCTTGAGAGTATCAAAGAAATCTGACATCCAGAAAGATAAAGAAACACAGCAGCATTTTACCAAGCCTGAAGACAGCTGAACAGATGTCACAGAAGCCAGCAGCAGAACCAATCAAGGAGTCAAAGAGAGGAATATACCAAGGGAACAGACCTAGGCCCAGATGCCAATACTAGAAGAATTAATCTCTTAACATCTGGTTGTACCAAGCATTCCCCATATGTGAGTGTATGTATTGGCTTTGGGCCTAGTACAGACAGAAAAAAAGAGAAAGAATGAGAATACTTTTAACACTGCCAGGAATAAGCAAAAAATCTGCCAAGCTTATGCTGAAATTCTGTGAATCCTACCGTTGTTTTTCTATTTGTAAATGTACAATATTTCCCTGTTGTGGTTTTGCATGTATATGATTTAGACTGTGAAATAGGTTCCAACCTGTTTAAAAAAAAATTACCCAAACAGCTTTTTGAAATTGACCCAGTTTGTTAATGAACTCCGACCTCCCCCACAAAATAACCCCAAATCATATGACAACAAAGACAAAACCAGAAAAAATCAAACAAATAAAATACCAACAAAACCCCCACAAAACCCAAAACCAACACCCCTCACCCAACAAAAACCCAACAAAAATACAACAACAAAACATTAACCAAGGTAACCTTAGATAAATTGGAACTTGCTGGATGCTTCACTCATTGTAATTGTGATTGACATGCCAATAACTTGCACCTCCTCTTACTGTCCACAAGAAATACTAATCAATAACCTTTAAAGAACTTGAAGAAATTGAATAGAAATAACACTAAGCAAAAAAAGTGACAGGGACCTAGATACTGCAGATTATGAAACCAACAATTCCATCTTTGCTTTACAAATTTTTACTTAAATATTTTGTTGCATAACAGACTATGCAAAAAGAAAAAATACCCACAAACAAACAAAAGCCTTGCATATGTAAATACAAATTAAGCAAACTGCTGTTTTATTACTGGAAAACCTACTGAACACCTAAAATCACATAATTTGGGACATATGAACTGCCAATAGATAGATTAAAAATCATCCAGGTCATGAAAAAGTGCCAGCTTGGAGCTCTCATTTAGACCTGGTTATCCAGGCAGGTTGTTATTTTTAATCTTCTTTCAAAAATGCATACTGATACTTTTGTCCTAAATAACAGGTGGTTTTGGCAAGCAATCTGAGAACAGGTTACTGGAATGGGCTTACAGAAAAGACTGCAGAGAAAATCTTTAAGGACAGGTTCCGGACAGATTAAAACTAAAACACTATCTATTGTGAAATAAATAATTTGACAAAGTTTGCAATGGTTAGCCCAGGAGATTCTTTTAACTGGCTACCAAACAGCCTCACAACTGTTGACTGAAGTTATTTTGGATATCGCTTATGTGCAAAGAAAGATTAATCTATTTTATTACGTCTCATTACGATGTCAAGGACGTGTCAAGATTCTAATGGCAAGTCTGCAACTACAATGAAGAAGGATTTTACAGGCAAAACTTTTAGTTCTGAGGCTCTGAAATCTGCTTTTCCATAGGCATTGTTTCATTCAAAATCTTACTATGGTAAAAAGGGGCAATATTCTTTATATGACAACAGAAATTTATTGCTTTAATGTTTTTAACTGTCCACATCAAATTAATAAAAAAACTCTCAGTAGTAGTAATAATAATAAGAATAATAATAGAGTTCAAATTGTCTCTGTTCTGTGGTGCAATGCTCACTTTTTTGATGTTTCTCTGGATCCCAATCTTGATGGATACCGTTCGTTTCAAGGCTTACAGTGAATGAGCTGTATCTTGACATCAGAGCTAGGAGCAAGGTTCCTTAATTCACAGGCCTGAGGGCCACTTGGAGCTATGTTTATAGGCTTTTTATGTTTGCTTTTTCACATCATGTCCCATTTTAAGCTGGAAAACGGCATGAAGTCTAATGCAAAGGGTGTGGGTTACTCTGTGACTGCTAAGGAGTTAAAGTCCTTTGCTGCATGGCACTCCCAGGGCTCCATCTATATCGGGCAGTGATCAATTGGTTGAGCTACAGGACTGTTGCAAAAAGCTACAGCTGGCCCAGCCAAGGCAAGTCTTGCCCTGTTAACTACTGCAGTGTGTAGGTCCTTGGAGGCCTGAGCAGGTGAGCTCATGCTCTGCAGTGTGAAGGATCGCAATGGACAGGGGGATTCAGGTGGGGAGTGTTGGCAGCTGAGAGATTTACTTCAATGTGCATTCCTGGTTTGAACTGAAATGCTGATGCAGAGGCATTCTAAGTGGTTTGGGAGTTTGTGTGATTCGAAAAGTGGTTTTGGCACTCAGAGTTCAGTTGTCTAAATGCTTAGGTCACCTCTGAAAAATACTAAAACGCATCTTGGAATTCTTATCGCAAGCCTCTCTTTCCTCACCTGCATGTCGGACTACACCCGCTGCACAATTTTTAGAATATTGTCCCAAAGGCACTACTTCTCAGCGGCAGACCCAAGGTATTTGCTATTCTCAAGCTGCAAACCCTGGCTGAACTGCAAAATGCTATTGCTGAGCTGAGCTTTTGTAATTTTTTAATAGCTTTTATGGCTGTAGGCAGATATCTGCTTTCAAGCGTTTCTGAAGTAGAAAAAGAGAATCCAAGGGCCAGAAACACACACATCACCTCTTCCCCTCCTCATAATGAGATGAGAAAGAGAAGATTGAATCTGCAGTTATCTCTTGCATGTGCAGCACAAAAGGAAAAGCTATATGTCTGCTACAATCACCAGTTCACCTATCCCTGTGGGAACCTTTTGCAACACTATTCTAGCAGTCAACATAAAGTTATGTGATTTACTTTAGAGAATGAAATAATAGACAGAGCTCAGATTAATACTGTATTTGCTATCAATATAAATATGCAGTACTATGGTAATTGCAGTCTTAACTACTGCACTATTTTTTAAAATTAGTTTAGGCTGCTATATCTCATTCAGCAGGTGCTAAACACTGTAATCTGCACCAAAATTATAACAAAAATCCATGACAAAGATTTTAGGTAAAATGAATTGAAAATCACTCTGAAGCAGCAGACTATTATTGGTGCTTTCAGCAATTTGTGACAAATAACAAATAATTTCAAGAGTGAAAATTAAATTTCTCTTCAATTCTGCATATCAGTATTACTCATAACAATATATTCCTTCTAATGTATACATTTTTTGAAATTAGGAACGACACTGAGTGTGTTTTCCTTTATATTTTTTATTTGGTTGGTTGTTTCCTCATCTGACACAGACAAAGTCTTAGGATTCTAATTTCAGGACCAAAAGTTTTAAAGGCAGAGCATTTCAGCAATCATTTTACCGGACTGCACTTGAGAAACACTTTTATTTTTACTTCTGTCATTATATTCTGTATGTAAGATAATAGAAGTTGCTTTTTACCCTACCTGCACTTTTTTCACTCGGTCCATTAAGTTCAGAGCCCTCTAGGAAACAGACATTTTTATGTATGTTTAGAAAGCTGCAGGCACAATTTAAAGTCCACATTCTACCTTGCAGACAAATGTTCAACTTCTTTTAATTCAGTTCACACTATGTGCTGCCTGGTGCTCTTTTATAGTTATTTTCTGATTTCAAGATCCATCACCTCTCTTCAGCTAAATGATACCAGAAGTTATGTTCTTCCTGTCAGTCAAGTTTTCATATATATTTGCTTTTAAAACTCCTTTGAACCTTACATTCCTTGAAAAAGAAACCTTTGGCCATCATTGATGTCTAACTCTAAGGCCTCCTTCCGGATTTTTATTATCTAATAGTAGCTGGTTTTGCTTATCTAAGCGCACTACAAAGTTAAGGAATTATCTATCTTTCTTCTTAAATAATTTAAAATGTGTTTGGAAACACTTATGAACAGAAAAAGAAATTCACTTTTATCTCTAATTAAAAAGAAGAGAAAAATGAGTATCTATTAGCTCAATTTTTGTTCTCTTAGAGTGTATTAATTCATGACCCATAAGACTCTCTCTTAGCCAGGGCAGCAACATTTTAATCATATGTAATTTTGACACTAGACATGCAATGTAAAATTATCAAAATTTCTACTGATAAGTCCCTTAAGTAACAAGTTTCATTATCCACTTTAGCTCTGAGAGATAAAAGAACATTCAACTAACACACAAAAGTTAAACTCTTTAGGTTTTATTGGTTTCATTTAAGCTGCTGCTCAGACTAAGAAGTAATTTTCCTTATTATCACTTGCTTTCAAAGAATTGAAAAGTGTCAAAGCATGAAATTTAATCATAAAGCACCCAGCGCTTCTTCTCTTCAGAAACAGTTATTTTTCCTTCAAGGGTTTCTATTATCATCTCTTTCTTTTTGTGTCAAACATTCACTTTTCTAATGGTTTTTCCTTATGCTATTTCAATAACATAAAATCTTAAACTAAGTAAAACTGCATCTCAACAGAGATTACATAAAAGGTATGAAAGAAGAAATTTAGAGTCTCTGGAAAGTGTTAAGGATGGATTGATTGTTCTCTTATGTCTGATACTTTAAAATCCTTTGTAGAGTAATTTTCAGTCTTCTGAAATTGTAAAAGGAGTCCAAGACTAAACAAAACAACCAACTGAATAATCAAACCAAAAATTTCCCTGATATGGGACATGGGAGGAAAAGGTTTTGAGTGGGATCTTCTAGGAGAATAAAATACTGCTAAATAAAACTATTTTAATAACAAAAGAAGCAAGAATCTCACAGATAGTCTGAATGATATATAGATGATTCAAAAAAAAACTCATGAAACAAAATTGTTTGCATCACTGCCACTATGGTAGAACAGAAGAAAAGAAGTTCACATAGCAGAGGGAAGAATCAGAGACTTACAGGAGAATATTGGGGGAATATATTTCAAATAATTAAGTCGATGAATACTATTCAACCCTTCTCATTTGGTTTATTACCATTTTTTCACAGTTTGGGAGCAACAGGTATTATATGCCTATGAATTCTGGAGGAACTTAACTAGGAAACTCTTAATAAGAATGAGAAAGTTACAAAAGCCAACATCCAGCTATTTTTTTCAGCTAAAATGATCACTTAACAAGGACTCTAGGGAAATACAGAGAATCACAAACAAGCAATTTTGGTTCCTCTACTTTGAAAATATTACAGCCCAGAATAGAATCAATTAGAGTCAACAAAGCTTGTAGAAAGAAATGTCTTAAAAACAATTAGAGTATTTGAAGAAGTATATAAGCATATAAACAAGAGTAATCCACAATGTAAATGTGATTGTATTTAAAAATTTCTTAACAGTTCTTCTTGAAATGAATGGCAAAAGTTGTCACTTCAAGAGGGTGTCACAGGCAAGACACAATAAATGACAACCCCTGTATCAACAGGCTGGAGTCTGTCTAATCAGCAGAGTCCTTGCTAGGATAGAAGTCAAAATTCTGAGAGGTCATGGCTGTTGGAAACTGTCCTGCTGCAAATCCTAATCCCAGCAGTGCAGAAGACAAGTAAGAACCACACAAGCATTATTAATAGCCAAAGTGAATATATATCAAATACTGGTGGATCTGGATAAGGGCTAGCTGGATGGCGATTGAGACGGTGATCTGGATAACAACAAATGAGACAGCAGTATTTAGACTGCTTGATTGGCTCACGAGCTTGCTCATGTGCTTTCTCACTCACCAGCCCACAGCATCACAATTCCCTGCACAAAGGTCCCTCCTCCTCTAGGAAGGCTGGGCACAATGTTTTAGCATCCATGATGTGCTGCTGCTCACACTTGCCACTCTTGGGCGTCACTGGCAAAGGTTCTTCCCTGGGCATTTCCTGTGTGTCATTTCCATACAGTTCTCTGATCTCTGGCTTCTTCCCCCGTTTTTCGGACCTTTCCTCCAGCCAGGATTGTTGGCTTCTCTTCGGTGCTCCTTCTTATCTCCAAAATCCTTTCTTCTTTACAGAAACCAAGTTTGAGCATTGTTTCTTTTCTGTGGGTCAAGTTCTCTTGCTTCCCCACTCTAAGCAGTGCATATGCAGAAACAATACATAGTCAGATCATCAGTTGCTGCTTCTGTCCCATGTCTTTGTTTTTAATAAGTGGAGGATTCAGGACATGACTATGCTGTTTAATTATTGCAAAATTTACAACCAACCAGTATGGAGTAAGAGTTGGATTGCAGCCATCTAAATGTAGACATCTATCTACATTGATTTTATAGTTTTTAAAAGTAAATAAAAATTTTAAGCTAGTGGAATTTCAAAAACTCTCATGGATTTGGGGAGTAGATTCTAAACTCTTTGTCTGTGTACGTGTCTTTGGACCCCACTTCTGTACTCACGACAACACATTAGATCTTTTCTTCTCCTCAGTCAGCTCTCTACTTAGCAATGCAAAGTAATCCCAAAGCTGGATAAGCATTTTAGGACATCATTGTAACCAAAGTATCCAATATAAAGAAAACAGTAAAATTCATTCCTCAGAATCTCCTGTATATGAAGAGCCAAGATATCTATGGTAGTGTACTGTAACCTCTCCCAGAAGTTCTGAGATAAGATATTAGGAGAATGCCAGAATCATCAGTATATAAAAAGGTCTTGTAAGAAAGACACATCATTTTAACCAGGGCCTGTAGGGACACAAGGGACAACAGTTTTAATCTATTGATAGAGGATAGACTTAGATTAGAAATAATGAAAAAAATAGGATGAGTATCATGAGATGCAGGAACAGGTTGCCCAGAGAAATTGTGGGTTCCCCACCATTGGAAGTGTTCAAGATCAGGTTGGATTAGGCTTTGAGCAATCTGATGTAGTGGAAGGTGTCTCTGCCCACAGCAGAGGAGGAGGACTAGATGATCTTTAAAGGTCCCTTCCAATTCAAACCATTCCATATTTCTATATTTTTTTCTAGCTTTTAGTTTCAAAAACTGTAGTTTTCATCACCTGTTGAAACCAGCTTACTTTATACTTGTAGGTATTTAGTTTGTGTTTTGAAAAGAAATCAAGTATTTGCTGCTCTCATAATGAAGATAAATGACTAAATAACCTAATGATCTGATTTCTTAAGCTTGCCTGTATTTCTCTAAAGGAATATCATTAATATTCATGTAGCACAAGACTTAAATTGAAGTCAAACTTTTTTTTTTAAATCTGGAAGAATAAATTTAAATCTTAAATCATATCTTCACAAAAAGTCTTCCTAAAATTGTTCCTACTACTTTAAAAATTTTATGTGATTGACACAGTTATTGTAACGCTAAATTTTTGCAAACTGCTAATTTATGTGTCTTTGCCACACACTTTGTAACTTACCTTTGCTGCTATTAGATAAGATAAAGTAAGATTGATCTGCCTTTTTCGTATAAAGAACTTCAGAGTCTTCATGCTGTTTGAAAACATATGGATTTATCCCCCTTGTTCCTTTAATATTCCAGTTATTTATGAATTTGTCAGACTGACAGTCTGAAATATTAATGGTATGAACATTAATTTAAAAAAAATCCAAACCAGTTTTTTTTTTTTAAATACCCTGAGTTCCTTTGGAAATTATAATGCCAGCAGAAAAGTGGGGGGAAGGGAAAGGGAAGTACTAGTTTTGAAAGGTACTTCCTTCAGAAAGGAAGATGCACTTGCTGTGGCTATCTTCCATAGACACCAGTTATTTTTGTTCCAGTCTTTAATCTCTATTGTAGACAAAGGAAATTTCTAATAATAATTTTCTCTTTTATGTGACAATGTAAAATATGTCTGATTAGTCATCACAGCCTTTTTACTGGTGTAAATTCAAAAGGGAATGTTCAAGAAAACCTTGAGACATAATTGACAATTACAAAAAAATTATTAAAATTACATTTGAAGAATCAGTTATTTCCTTTTCATTTTTAGACTGTGTATTTACAAAAATTAAGCTGAACTATTCTGCACTTGGACTGCCCATTCCCACTGTCTCTTCTCTCTTTACCTTCTTGTCTTGACATACTGAAAGTCACAAGGATGAGTTATTACTCAGTGAAGTGACAGAAAATCTTGAACTCTACTTTCCAGTAATAGTATACATGAGACAGAGAAATCTAAAGGAAGAAAGTAAAACACATATGCCAGTTCCCCAGAAATATAAATTTTACACGTCAAAAAGGTGGTAAGCTTCTTAAGCTTGTGAGACTTCCTTCTCACACACTAGATATCAGTTTAACTTGAAACTGATTTTTTAGTAAACTTTGTTTACAAAAAGGGAGACAAACAGCTATTCTGTATTTAAAGACATTTAAGAAGAGATAAAAATACTTTTGAATTTTCCCAAACCCTTAAATGAAAATAACAAACAATGTTAGCTAAATAAAAGAATATAGATTTTTGATAAAAGGGACTTACGGCATCAGATGTTAGAAACATGATCTTTCATATATATAGTCAATAAGTCTGCATAACAAACAAAAACCTCTCTAAGGAGAATTTTTTTTCTTTCCTGAGGAACCAATACACAACAAGCTAGGTATGAAGATGTATTGTTGAGCCAAATTACACTGAGGGGAAACATAAATAAACTCTGTAAGACTGTCAGATTCAGAGAAACATTTCAGGCTGGAGGCAACAGAAACACGATGAGTACAACGTCATAGTGCCAGTGGTTATATAACAAGAATTTTAAAATAAAATCATGTCCTAAATTCCATTTGTGCTTTACTTTTTATCTTCACTTTGTTTTTCACATTTTGTGACTAGGTGAGCTCATAGAATTGGAATACTTGGGAACAATTCACATATTAGTGAAATTAAGTTACTCAAGTACCTTAGGTAAATAACACATTAAGTATACCAGTGAGCATGAATATTCTTTCTTTTATATGGATACTGCATTTACATTTACTTCAGCAGAATATTTAAGAATATAAGTCTAAACCATGTATTACTCTCATGCAAAGTGTTTACAATCTTCCAAAACAAAATGCTTATAATGACTTTTCATAAATAAAAGCAAGGCAAAAATAAAATAATATTTGATTCAACCAGCTAAAATGCAAGAAAAAAATGTGAGGTTTTTTTTTCCTTTTTCCAAAATTATTGCTATTTTTTTTCCTCTCCTTAGACTGAGAGGAAGACTAATGAAATATTAAATATTATTCACAGCCATGTTTTTTTCAATTTTTAAGTGCATAAATCTCAAGTTTAGGAGTAAAATTGCTGATATTCAAAGAAACTAGGAAGAAAGCATTGTCCTATATAGAGTGATTAGAGCACATTTCTGTAACGTAAAATTTAAAAGCCTCCTTATAAATCTGCAGTCTTCTGCTTTAGATTACAGAGTTGAAACTGGGCCCACGTCATCACCAAAATACTGTGATGTTTGGTATCTGGAAGTAAAATTTGGAACACTAATCAGTAGTTGATTGCAATGCACTATGTCTGTAACATACCCAAAGCATTTAATCTGAACTCTTTTATTATGATCCAATTTTTAAACACTCTTACAAGACCCTATCTTCTCAGTACTATCACATGAATAATTGCAGTATAATAGCTTTTGGATAGTTTCTTTCAAAACTGCACTTTTAATTGATTCCTGTTATTTGCCAGGAAGAAAAGGAGCACACAAAGTCCTAATCATTATCGCACACAAAAAGGACATTCAATTAGTGTTTCATTATTTAGTGGTGTTTAATGTCACTAGTATCAGTGAATATTACCATTTTCTATCAGGCTGGAAGAGAGATACTCCTGCAGTAAGACTCCTTTTAGGCACTCTATCCATACACATGCACATATACACTGAGAACTATTGTAGAAACTTTAACCAGAGAAGCACTGGCATTAGATATCAGTGGATCTTTTCTAGAGGTTGAATAGATCCATCTCCTGCAATTCATTTGGAAGGAAAGGTACAAGTAGAGAAATTCTGTATTGGACATGTAGCTAGGGTTTCCTGCCCTCCAAATCTGCGGTGTCTGCAAAGTGACAGACTTTTGAGCTGTTCACCTCAGGTAATGTCTGTGTCACTTCAACTTTCAAGCCTGAGAAAAGTTGTATTCTCAATTCAGGACTGAATTTCCAGAGAAATAAAGACTTCCAGTACCAGAGCTGATACTCCACAGAGTGTATTTCTGAAGAAAAAAACCTAAAAATGCCAAACAAACATCTTCCCCCTTCGATTTTTGATAGTGATGATGCAAAGTGTTCATACTGCATAAATTCTTTTCCAAGTAGATCCCCTCTCTTCAATGTCATATTGTAAGTGAAAACAAAAATAATGCTATGAAGTTTCAAGGATTGTGAGGGAAAAAAAAAAGCAAAAAACCCTCAAATATCTCTGCATGTGATGTTACAGTTCTTCCAAACTGCTTTGTTTGTAGTCTAATCTTCTACCTGTATGAGTCTGTGGCAAATGTTCACCATCCTCTAATAAAAAAGGTCAAGGCTGAAGGTCCTGTCCACCATTACCCTTAGGCAAAGAAATAAGTGAGAATTCATATTAAAATTTCAATTCATAAAATGAACAATAAAATAAAAATATCTGCTCTTTATCCCCTTACTCCTGGCATTCCATTGACTTCTGTCTGAATTTTCCATTCTCTACACATTTTCTACTTGAATTATAGCCCTACGTATTTGACACCACCTATTTTCTTATGTTAAAATGAAAATGAACAATAGGTAAGAAAGCATGGGGGTTTTCATTTTAAAAATATTTTCAGAATTACCTTTTTATTAGATTAGTAAAAAGGATCAGGGAGATGGAACACTGGTCCTATAAGGAAATGCTGGGTGAGCTGAGGTTGTTCAGCCTGGAGAAGAGAAAGCTCCAGGTAAAGTTTATAGCAGCCCTTCAGTACTTAGAGAGGAATTACAAAAAAGATGGGGACAGACTGTTTAGCAAGCCCCTTCTCAGTAAGAGAAGGGATAATGGTTTAAACCAAAGGAGGGTTGATTCCAAGTAGGTAAAAGGAAGACATTTTTTTCAATGAGAGAGAGATGGGGGATTCTTCATCCATGCAACATTCAAGGACAGGCTGGATGGGGCTCTGAGCAACCTGATCCAGTTGAAGATGTCCTTGCTCATTGCAGGACTAAATGATTTTTAAATGTCCCTTCCAAACCAATCTAGTCTATGATTCTATGGTTCTATGAACTGCTGATCGTCTTTTGATATTTCAGCTAGAAACTTTCTTTTATGTAATTTAATCATAAATACTGCCAGCATCCCATTTACCAATCTCAATAGTTAAGTCCCCTTTCACCTATTATTTTCTAAGTATTTGACATAAACCAAGCTTCAAATAGAATAAACAGAAACACAGGAAAAACA
Source organism: Irena cyanogastra (assembly GCA_013397155.1). NCBI lineage: Eukaryota > Metazoa > Chordata > Aves > Passeriformes > Irenidae > Irena > Irena cyanogastra. Next base: position 61,817 of record VWZV01014852.1, read on the forward strand.
AGTAAAAATTATTTTGCAGTCAAAGGCTTTCAGGAAAAAAAATCAGTGTTAATTAAAATAGGATTAGTGCTGAAGCATAGAACTGCATTAGAAAAATCTACATCTGAGAACTAAACACAAATTCAAGGATACAATTGCCAGATGAACTTATAAATAATCCTCTCCCACATAAACCTAAGCTTAAAATTAAAATAAAGTCATTAAAAGTACAACTAATATAGTTTTAGTTATTTGCTCCCAAAGGATTAAGTATGGCAAATGTTTTCAGAAGAAATTCAGTTGTATTTGGGACAGGCCAGTGAACCTAAAGAATAATTTGCTTTCCAACATTTCTTTTGCAGCTCCAAAGCAAAAAGGTCTTTTCCTCCAAACTGGAATGTGACAGGTAATGTTAAAGTGAGATGTGAAAATGAAACCCTTAACTGAGTTCATATGTAGAGTGATATCTGTATACAGTGAGAAAATATTATAAAATATATGCCAAAAAATGCACAACAACCCCTTTAAAATCCTTTCTTAGAATCACATGTCCTGTTATTTCTTGTTATATACTTTTAAGCATCATTTTAACACACTGTGCTAAAGTATATTTTAGTAAAACAGTTTTTCATGTGTGTGTCTGGTTATTTTTTTCCTTTTTTCCTCGTTTTTTTTTCTATTTTCTTCTTTAAATAGGACAGCTAATCTATGTATAATCCTTTCTTTAAATTAAATTCTGGCATTTTGTGACAGGATCATGTTTAGAATTAATGTAAATCTGAGTAAAGACAAGCCAAATAATTACTGCAGTCTTCTGATCCATCTTAATGTTCACACATTTTAACAAAGATTTAGGCATAAAGACACCACTATCATTCATTTGGTGAGGATTAATTCACCAAAAATAACACAAAGCAGTGTCAGTGGATTGACATTGCTAAGTTTTTAGGATACAGTTCTGCTAACTATTTAAAAGTAGTCTTCCCTATATACCTGCCAGCCTGAAGATAAATTTAATGAAGTTAGAAATTAATATTTGAGTCATAAAATGTGTGTACATGTTATGAGCATCTTGACACAGTTATCTGCAATATTTAGTAATATGAAGATGTTGAAAGTAGATGAGACAGTCTTGAATTTTGAAGTTTAATTTATGATGAAAACATAGTCTATGTATTATATCTATATTATAAGTAGCTTTGTTTTTACTATATAACAATCCTATCAGAAACACAGAAAACATGATGGTTTTGGCACCTTTTTCAGGTAGGAAAAGAAAAATGTGTTTCCCGACAACACTTTGAAATTGTAGATTATCAACAATTTTCGTAGGGACATGTCTAGAATACAAAGTTCTGGTTTATCCTAATGAAGAACTATGGAAAAATAAACACGGAGTTCAAAGGATGGGGTGGGTCAGAAATTAGAATACTTAAATCTCAGAAACATGATTTTAAGGTGTGCTTTATTACTGACTTCTTGAGATTACAGATTATCTGAGACTAAATCGGAATTGGATTAAAATAAATAAATAAATAAGGATTTGGTTTCATTCTATATATTCTTCTCCATTTGAAGGAAAATAAGATAATAACTCATTAATCTGTTATTCAATATTAACATAAAGGAAACCTCACTATTTCTCTCATAAAAATCTATGACTGTTCCAGGTAGGTAGTGGACTACACTTGGATCATCCTCTGTGTAAATTGTTTATTGCCTACATTTTTTTCCCCTTTGAACACTTACCCACAATCACACAGATATATGTACTTATGATATTATGCCACCATATAGATGTGGAATCATAAATTGTTGGCCTTTTCAGGCAAGAAATTGGTTAAAGTTTCAAGTTATTTAAATAAAATGTTTTCATTGCATCATAGCACATACAATCCAGATGCAGAATTTTGCATTTGTCCTTTCAAAATATTCTGTTAATTCATTTTTCCACCTTTTTCAGAATCCTCTGGCTAGCTCTACCCTTCAATGTATTGACTCACAACCTGCAGCTGTGTACCTGCAAGCTTGATGCCAGTGCACTCCATTGCCTCCTGCAGGTGTTTCATAGTAGTATTAATGAGGACAGATACCAGCATAGAGACCTTCGTTGTTCCACTTGATTGGAAGATCATTATTATTGTATTTCTGTTCCTACTCTGAGTTAAACATTTCATGTAAATTACACTTGTTTTACTCTTAGCCTTTTGGCAAACTGAATTATTTGCTTGTGAAAAACTAATTGGGAAAACATGTAGATGCATAAACGCACAATAATAAACAATTTTTTTCTTATTTAAATGTGTGAGCTTTCTTCTGTTATGATATTTTAGCCACAGAAACCCATAGCAGAAAATGCTTATGGTAGACAATGAGCTTCTGAAAATGCAAAATATATGCATAATTATCTGAATAATTCTGTTTCCTCTCTGGATTCAAATTTCTAACTGTCTTGGGGAAAAAAATGAAAAAAGAAACCAATGTTTTCTCCTTCCTTGCAACTTCTCCATATTTATTAAATGCAATCATCACTTCTGTGTTGTTTTCCATGGTTCAAATAGCAGAATTGTTGTGTGCTTATCTCTAAACTGCATTGCAAAGAAATAAATTGTTTATATTCCTCTTTTTAACACAATGTTGGACAATTATTGTTAAATATCATGTAGATGTTTATATGTATATATAAATACAAATGTTATATGCATTATGCATATACAAATGTTATATGCATCTGTATGTATTCAGATTAAATGCATGTCACATAATTTGCTTTAAATGACATAATGAGATGTAATCCATTTTTATATCGAATTTCTTGTAATTGTGGTGTTGTAACTGTAGGCAATAAAATAAAACCCTGTTGCGGCGCAGATGTTACCTGGTTTTATACTTTTATTATATGCAAATTAAATTGTACAACTCTGGATTTGTCTAAACCACACTTGGACTTCCTCTGGTTTATCTTTATTCATTTCACAGAGAATACTCTATATGCTCAATTATTCATGGTTGTACAAATATATTGAGCAAGTACATTTATATGTAGAATTTTTGAAGTTTGTAGTTCAGATGACAGGTATGATGTCACTAGGTGCTGGTAGTGCTTATCAATAAATTATTAGGTAAATGAAAATGTCAAAGTCTCAAAATGTTTCTTTTTCTACATCACAGATCACTTTGCATGTTGTTCTACCTGGACTTCCTGATATAATAAATATCATACCTATGATATTTTTTTTTCTTTCCGGTTGCAACCTTTTGATCGTAAAAAATTTATATTACAGATAGCTAAAAAATATCTTATTGGAATAGAAAACAAACTGAAAAATGTGAAACATTAAATATTTTCAGTAAAGAAACTAACAGCTCTGTAAAATACTTCCTATTGGACTGTTCTGGAGAAAGACCTGTGTGTCCTGGTGGACAACAAGCAGTCCGTGAGCCAGCGTTGCCCTTGTAGACTACAACAATGTCAATGATATCCCAGGCTCCACTGGAAACAGCCTTGCCAGGAGGTCGAGGGAGGTGATCCTGCCCCTATGCTCATCCCTGGTGAGGCCACATCTGGAGTGCTGTGTCCAGTTCCGGGCTTCTCAGTGCAGTAGAGACATGGAGCCCCTGGAACAGGTCCAGTGGATGTCCAAGAACAAATGATTAGGGGACTAGAGCACCCGATTTACAAGAAAAGGCTGAGGGAACTGAGCCTGTTCAGTCTTGAGAAGAGATAACTTGAGAGGAGACCTCAGCAATGTCTATCTGTATCTGAAAGGAGAGAGCCAGACTCTTCTTGGTGATGCCAAGCAACAGGGCAAGAAGCAACAGGCAGAAACTGGAACACAGGAAATTCCCCTTGAACATGAGGAAAAACTTTACTATGTGGGTGACCTAGAACTGGGACAGATTGGCCAGATGCAAATCTGTGCCAGGTGCTCTAGGATGACCCTGTTTGAGCAGGCTGGTTGGTTCCTTCCAATCTTACCCATCCTGTGATTCTGTGATTCGACAAAAATTAACAACATCACATTAGGTCTAGCAATGGTCCGGCTAGGTGAACAGTGGATTGACTAGCAAAAGATGCAAGGACACATGAAACATAGAATTATGCCTTTCTAGTGCTTATCATTAAGAGTAAAAATTAATTTGAAACAATAATGGTGCCAGAAATTTTAAACTGTAACTTTTGGTTAACAGATGATGACTTCTCTTGATTCCAAAGAGTTTAGGTAAACTGTTTTACTGCAAGAAATCCAAATATGTTTTAATGTGATTTTATATATATATCTTTATTCCATATATATATATATATATAAAATTTGGTTGTGGTTTTTGTTTAATTGAAGGTAGTATTTATAGTTATAGAGTATATAATAATATTCAATTAGATAAATATTTGGAATTTTGAATATTTTCAAAGCCATTTTGATGAGGTAACAGCTTTAGTAAAATGTTGTGTTAGATGAATAATTGCTATATTCAGAAAGTTCACATTTCTGTTCTTGAGGTGCCTGAAATTGCTCTTGTGATTAGAAGAATATTTGTGGCAAAATATTTATCATTGTAGAGTTACTAAGAATAGTTATTACAGTTCCAGTAGGAGGGAAGATGCAATCCATTTTGACTCATGCTGACTGCAGAATTTAGTTGTCTGAAATAATCAGCATGAAAGTACAAGGGATGCTTTACCCTTCATGGCTGCATTACAACCTTCAATTCTGACTCTGTAGGGTTATCCTTTCTTCAATATTATTTCTGCCCTATCTGTTCTTGATATGCCAAGGAAGCCATAAGAAACTAAATTATGTAGATTAAAGCAGACATTCAAATCTTTATTTATTATCTTAAAGTTATGATGTTTTACTGCTCTTGAATTATAATACATTCTTGTTCATTATAAACTACCAATATTGAAACATATAATGGGAAATGGAACAGTGGGTAGGAAAAAGTAATTTTTTTTCCTCCTCTCAGATCTTGATTCTTGCTGTTTTGAACCTCCTGACTACACGAACTCAACAGGAAAGATATCTTACATAGAAAATAATTTTGTTAGCTAAGGAATCATGAACAGACAAAAATTGCTGTTGTACATTAGGTTAGGAGAAGGTGTTACTAATCTAAGGACAACAATACAAAAGAAGTCCCAGGTGCTTATCAGCAAATTCAATTACACTAACAAAAAATGGTTTATAAATGCAAAGCTAAGAAGGCATTTATTTCACTCAGGTGTTTTTTTTTGTTGTTGCCTTTTCATGTATCTTTACCAGAATTTGATGAGATAGGAGTAAAATGAAACATCAAGTATTCATAGGCAGACCACATATATTAAAAATAATGAAATTGCTCTGCATATACTGTAGCTTACCCAGCAGATTGTCACAGCATGCACCCTCATTAGGATGTCTGCTTGAAGCTTGGATTCCTGGTATAAGGTAAAAATGGAATATCCTGGTGATGGAGGCTAGACACAGGTATTTATCATTTACAAAACTCTTTTTCAAAGAACTGTGAAGTCTATAGATCTTTTGTAATATATATGTACTGGCAGTTATTTTAGGCTGTTTTCAGACACAATTTATGAATCTTCTTTAAACTAACCATTGATTTTCACCCTGTGTTAACAGAAATTTGAGTTTTGGGAATAGCAGAAAAAAGCGGGGAAAGCTGAACATTTCAAGAATCATTGTCATACCTATTTGTATGTATTTGAGTTAATTTCTAGCCTGCTGGGGCAACACTGGCTCTTGGTATCATTTACTTTTTGTTCCTGGAAAAGCCCATTTCTAAAATTATACCAGAATTATGCAGTGTATGGAAAAGAATAAACCTGTTATATAGGGATGAAACTGATAGCTGTGAAAGAAAGGAGGGAAAGGAGAAGGAGAAGGTAGGAAGATAGGAAGAGATGAGTGGAGGAAGAAGGAGGAAGAGAGAAAGACAGAAAGAAAGGCAAAAAGAGAGAGAGAAAGAGAGAACGAGGGAAAATATGAATAGAGGAGCCTGACTTTCTCAGGCTGAAGCCTCACACACTATAAATTTTGCCTCACTCAGAGCCCATTTCATATAGCATGATAACACTTCTTATTTTAGATGCCTTCTACCATTACTCCCGAGAAACCTCTCCCTGTATCCACTGAAAATGTATTTCTGTGCGCAGCCTGATCCTCACCATGGCAAGTGACAGACATCCTCACAGCAATAGTAGCTTAGAGAATCCACCAAGAACATCACTGAGAAAAAAAGGGATTAAAAAACAATGGCAAAAAAACCTGCCAAAACAAGCAAAAAAAAATCTCCCAAAACAATGACAAGTATATGTTAAAAAGAACAAACAAGCGAACAAAACAAAGGCACCTTTTTTTTTTTTTCCAAGAAGATTCAATGCACATACAAGAATATCTCTGTATAAACGAGTTTAAAATGTTGCCTATCAACACACAATTGTAATGGAAGTGTTTTGGGCAAGATAAGCAGATTTATCTCTTTCTGGGAGCTTGTGATTTACTTTTGCTTTGAATAGTAAAATGGATTCCTTTTTTTTCTAGCAGATTGTTCACAATAAATATATGTTCTGTAATTTTTAAGGGATATGCATAGACATAAGATAGGAAGGTTCCCTGTTTGTCTTCTTATGTTACTTTCCAGGCCAGGTAGAAGTGTATGCAAATAGCAGAACATTCACTGAAAGTGAAGAAGTATTTTGAGGTTGGTACAGAGAGACACACTAGGAATTTATAGCAGTTTTATTACTAGAGGAGATCAGAGGAAATACAGACAACTCCCCTCCTGAAGAAAATTTGATTGTACTGTGCAAAGCATATCGAAAACCACAAAGCCAGTGAAAGTTGTTTTAGACCAAGACTGAAAGAAAACATTCCACATGTAAGGACAAATTAGGCAGAGCAAAAATGTGCTAATAAACTCTTTGATATTCATAATGTCTTGTTATTTGGGTCTGAATTTTCTCATTACCATAGTTTGTGTTCAAATAAAACCTGACATTAAGAGGTTAAAGGTCTTTTTTGTAGTACATATTTATTAGCTTTTTAGTTCAGATCATAGGTTGCCTTTGAAGCAAATCCACCACTATTTCCACTTCTTATATTTGGTTAGCATTATAAATCAGTCTTAGAAAAGATTACTTTCAGATGAAACATAAGCAAAAGAATCTCTCTTGGAGACCTCTTAATATGCTGTAATGTTAACGGCCAGTTGCTCTGAGGTATTCACCTAGAATTACTCTATTACAAAAAGCATGTGGACATTGGGTCATCGAAATCATTCTTCTTACATATCTGCTCCTATTGGCACATACATAGTTTAAGAAAGTAATTTAGGAAGAATACTTACTTTAAGAAGGGTTGTATAAGCCAAAAGTTCTCCGTTAGGTTCCCATATTTTTCGAATCCTTGTATTCAGAAAATCAGGTTCAAAAATAAGAAAGAGAAAGTGACTGCTAGAATTTAATCTGTTTCAGGTCAAAGTCTTATGTCTCAGCTGAAATCCTCCCTCAAATACATTTTACCTACAGAGCTACATTTGTCACTAATGATAAAACTTTTTAATTATGTGTTTATGATTCCATATTCTCTGGGAATGGAGTGGATAAAGTAACTAACTAAGCTGTAATATACTGCAGCATGCTTAACTAAATCATCAAAGACTTGAATCAGGTACCTGGATCATTTGTAAAATAATTACACACCCTGTGATTTCATGACCTAGTCTTTATGGTTACACTGTTAAATAGAAAAAGGCAGGGAATGATTTCTGGCCTCAGTTCTCAGTGGTTCTGGATGCTGAGAGGTAGTCCCATCCACGCTGGATTGCTCTGGAGAGATCTAGCAGGAGTGCTCTGAATCAGAGCCATGGGATGAACAACCATGAAGTAGCAGTTCATGGTGACTGTGTGACTACATTCATCCTCTGTTCTGGCTCCTCAGTAGAAAAGAGACATGAACATACTGCAAGGGCTCCAGTTAGGCTATCAGAGATGATGAAGGGGATGGATCATATCTCCAGTGAAGAAAGGCTGAGACAACTTTTTAGCCTGGAAAAGAAAAGGCTCAGGGGAGATCTCGATGTGGCCAAGAAGGCAAATATCATTCTTACTTCTATCAGAAATGGTGAGGCCAGCAGACCAGGGCAGCGATCGTACTTGTACTAGGGGACTGGTGAGGCCAGACTTCAAATCCTGTGTTCACTTTTGCACACCTTACCACAAGAAAGACAGAGAGGTGCTGGAAGGTATCCAGAGAAGCGGATGAAGGACCTAAAGCTAATCCTCTTATGAGGAGCAGCTGAGGGAGTGCTCAGCCTGGAGAAAAGGAGGCTCAGGGGGGACCTTATTACTCTCTACAACTGCCTGAAGGGAGATTGTAGCCAGGTGTGGGTTGGTCTCCTGTACCAAATAAAAAGCTACAGAACAAGAGGAAATGGTCTCGAGTTGTACCAGGGGAGGTGGATTGGATATTAGTCAAAGTAACTGCTGTAAGAGTTGTCAAGTGTTTGCACAGGCTGCCCAGAAAAGTGGTTTCACAACTCCTGGAGTTATTTTAAAGATATAGTATGTAGGAACACGATTTAGTGCTGGACTTGACCATATTAGGTTTTTGGTTAGATTCAATGATCTTAAAGGTCTTTTCCAATCTAAATGATTTTATTATTCTATAATAAATAATATCTATAAACTCTTGAGGAGGGGGTGCAAAGGCGACGAAGCCAGGCCTTTTTCAGTGGTGCCCCGTGACAGGAGCAGAAGGAAAACCAGAAGCTTCCACATTGTTCTAGTGTTGACTTGGATATGGAAAAAGATGGGACAGGATGGGGTGGGGCAGGATGTGAAGGGAAGGGAATTGAGAGCAGGGCAGAAATAGAAGCCAAAAAAATATTAAAAATGGTCAAACCCTCTTACTAATTTACTTTTTCACTTGCATATTAGGTATATTGCATTTGTCATCATTCAGCAGGTATCTTTACTAGTGATAAAGCATGCAAACAGTTTCAGATTCCACTCGATACTCATCTATTTTCCATCAGCTGTACACCCCAACCTGTGATATAAAGACAATTGTGGGTTTTTGGATTATGTATAATGGGAATGATTTTCCTAATTACTTCTAGACATATCTATATATTCATTTGTATGAGCAATGCAGCACAAGGGTCAGCTGGAATGAAAAAAAGGATAGAAACTAGTTATACCAAATTTTCTGTTGTGAGTTCATAAATAATATTGAGAGGAAAGAAAACATTGAGCTATCAAAAAACCAATGGATCTGGAAGTTTTTATAAATTCAGTCCTATAAAGCTGTCCACAGAAAAATTTAAACAGTATTTTTTCTTGTTAGTTTTATTTTTATCTGCCAGCAAAAAATAGTTTTCAGTACTTTAGTCCAGTCTTTCTTCTTACACATGTAAAATCTTCAAGCTATGATTTAAATTAGAATTTATGCTTCTGTCTAGGGGGCATTTTTTGAAAAAAAAAAAAGACACCACATACATCTAATACACTCTGCTAAGTACCATGAACATATATAGTACCAAGGTCTTATGAAGTAGATAAGGATTTTATACTAGACTGTGTAAACTAACTTTTTTTTTGTCAATATCATTCCATGCAAAAAACCCCAACTGTAAAGTCATTTTGATTCAAGAAAATCTGTCACAAGAATTTATAGCACTGCTACATTTCAATCAGCTCAGGAGTTAGCAATTTACAATCTTTTGATCTACTGAAACCAGGTTAGCACAGATCAAAACAACTAAAGAAGAAATGTAGGATACAAAAATCTTATTGTAGGAATTAATTTAATAATGAATGATACATCATAGAGCTTTATTAAATATTGTAATAAAATCTTTGGATAGGTGAAAGACAAATCCCAAGGGTAGTACCACCTGCAATAGTAGAAAACAAACCAAAACAGTGTTTTATGCTTCCAGCTCAAAACCTTTGCATTTGCATAAAGGAAAACTTATTTCAAGATCTGGATCTTTGTAAACAGACACTTCAAGAACCATATTTAAATTATGAATTATACTACTATGCTAGTATAAAAAAAACCTATTTGTTCTTGAATTATTTATGTACAAGAAAGTTCTATAGCTGCACTTCTGAGGGTACATCTGCATTATATCCAAAGACGTATGTCTACCTTCCTCACAGCTGCTCTAGATCACACTGTGTTTTACCACTTAAGATACCCCATAAATTGTTTAATTTACCACATAAATTAAAGTATTTCATCAGTGGGATAAAAGGTCATTTCAAGCTTCATGGTGCTATCAGGAAAACAGGAAAACACATTGTGTCATAAAGGATATTTGAACACAACAAGAATGTTTCAACACTGCTTGAGCCCTGAATAATTGGAAGGAGACAAACTATTTGCAGTTTTACTCATGCTGCTTAATGTGTAAAGATGGGTGGGGGTAAAATTAGAGGAAATTGGGAAGTTATATTCTCATTTTAACAGAAGTTATAATAGCATGGAAATTATAGGATTAAATGCAGTTACTACTCCCCGGATAGAACGTGGTTGACATACCTGAAACTTACGCCACAATGATTCCCCACACACCCAGTCTGCACCTGTAAGCGTTATGCTAAGGGAAAGAAACAGAGAGTGGAGTGGAATCAAGGGTCTGGTGGAATTGTTGAAGGAAGGGGAACTTGGTGGTATTTTTCAGCTGAAAAAACTAGTGGCAGACTTCAACTGAAGGAGAGTGATGTCTTGCTGCTGAATCAGCAACTAAGGCGAATACACTCTCCTTGGATGAGCTCATTATAACCTAATTGTAACTAACAAACACCTCCACCCCAAAGTCACGCACCCTCAAGGTATGACCACCCTTCACTGAGGAAGTGTCTGTATTTTATTGACTGTACATTCAAGAGTGAAACAGGAGAATTTTGCACCAATCAGTAACAAAGGTAGGTATGAACAGAGTCACTCAAGCTCCACCTAAATGTATGAAAATAATATAAAATGAAGTTAGAAATGAGGAGAAGTTAGGGAAGACTCCATCACAACTTCTGGGACCAGTCAACAAGCTGAAGCTGACTTCTTCATAAAGGATTCTATTAAGATACATACTCTACATGCACTGATTTATTCTCAAGCTGGCTTTGATTGGTGACTGAAGCTTGTCTGTGCATTCCTTTGAATACATTTTTGTAGTCCTGTACTATCACCAGCAATCCTTGAACCTCTACCTGCCACGACTTTCTGTTATCATTGTGTATAATAAGGAGTGTTGTTCTGTAGACTGCTAGTGCTAGTCCTTCAAGGACACTGGCAGTCACCAGCAGCAGGTAACATACTTGAATAAAAGAGTGGAGATCTGGGAAGGAGTCTGTCTTGAGCTATTGGCCTGTGACCCTGGACAAGTCAGTCAGACTGCCCTTCAAACCAGCAGGCTACTCAGTGGAAAGTCCTCATAATGGATTGGCCACAAGGGTCTTAGCTTTAGCTCAGGTCAAAGCAAGTGGACACATATGATATCTTTCCAATAGCCTTACTAATTCAATATATAGGAAGATTTTACTAAATTTGGGATTGTTTGATTTTTTTGTTACTATTGCCCAAGACAGACGAGCTTATACTTGTTATTCATAGTTCAGGGTGTTCATGTGTTAAGATACTGTGACCACAGACAAAAATAAATTAATTTTGCATGTCATTCATTTCTATCTAAAGCAGAGTGGGATTGTACTCTGCTGAAAACTATTGCTGTCTAGTCACAGAAAGAATAGACACATTTAGCTCAGCTCCAGGGGCAGATGTCCATCTATCTATAATCTATTTCCTAGGTGAAATCAGTCTTATTCCTTGCATTTTAATCTAATTCTGAATAAACATATATTTCATGTTTATTAACTGCATGATAATTAATTAATTAATTATTGAATGCAATTGAGTGTAGGCATTTAAATGATCAGGTCAGTTACTTCTTTGAGTATGTAAAATTTGCTAGCATGAATTCAAGTGATAAAAAACTTAGTGGGAATTTCAGAAGAGCTTATTTGTAAACCAGTTGCTTAAGTCCTTTCAAAACATATCGGATATGTCTTTGGATGGGATTTACCTGGCCAGTTGAAGATGTATATTCTTTAGTCACACAAGAACTAATCACCTTTTTTTTTTTTCTTTTAGAGATACTTTTACTGTAAAATTCATATTTTTGAGATGCAAATGTCCACCATAAAATATAATAAATATATTTTAAAAACACATTTATTTTCTAAAAAAATTATAGAAGGAATCAAGGAAACTAGCTTTGGTGTACGTACCTATATTTAGGCAGATATATGTAAGACTTATGTTCAAGGTTTTTTCAACGACTTTTCAGTGACCAAAAAAGCTTGGAAAGAGCAATAGCTCTTTAGGAAAGGTAAGCATGTGGCAAAGAAGAGTCTCAAATAACAACTTTTGTTAGTACATATTTCAACCAGGTATTCTCAGGAAGCTGTCTCCTCAAATTGAATACTGTTTTTAATGGGTTTTTATAATCCTCACATTCACATTTACCAAGGAATGTGAAAACCTGCCCCAACTCTATTTAACACAGTAATTAATATTTTTATTTTATGGTCTAAAATGATAAAATTTAAAAAATAAATCTTAAAAAAAATCTTCTGATAACAAGCTAATATAAAGGTTTCATTGAGGAATAATTCCCTTAATGCATAACCGTATTTGTACACAATATAAATTTCAGCATTAATCCATCCTAGAGGGAAAATCCCCTAGAGGGAAAATGAGTCTAAAATGAGGGTATTTTTAAAATATTG
>VWZV01014854.1:0-13070 GCA_013397155.1 Irena cyanogastra
AAGACAAACACTTGATAAAAAAAAGTTGGTTGATTTCTAATATTTAAAAAAACTCCACAACTAATTTGCTTAACATTTAGCCAATTTTCTAAACCAAACCTGAAATGTATAACAAGAGGAAGCTTTCTTGCATTTCAGATGTGTGCTGGTTTTGCATTAATTGATTTGTGGTGAGGTGGGAAAGAGCTAACTATGGAAGTAATTTTTGAGAAGAGCTACTAAGAGCTTCCTCTGTGTCTAGCAAAACCAGTAGCTAGCTAGCTCTAAGAATTAACAACCTATTAAACCATTAAAAAAGCTAGATCCGCCTCTGTGAGATTCACATTTTAAAGACAGGCAAGCCTGGGAAAAGCTCTCTTTCTTCTGGCTTTTAGAGAGAGAAGTTCCCCCTCCCCCTCCCGGCGTGTTGGGCCCCAGTGGCTGCCGGGCAGGGGAGGGGAGGCCATCGGCCCCAGTGTGCTGCAGCTGAGTCCTAGCCTAATCACTGAGATCCTAGCCGCTCCCCCCGAGCACGGTCACTGAAGAAACTTTTATCTTCATTGTAAACAGCTCCTGCTGAGATCACATGACCACCCGCACGCCTGGGAGAGATATTAACTCTCACTGCACAGATGAAACTTGCAAAACATCGATCCTATCTCGAGTAAAAGAAAAGAGTGAAGGCACATAGAAGACAACATGAGATACTGATGTCAGTAAAGAAGTCAAATTCCAGATGGGAGGAAAATGACGAGATGCCTTAGTTTTGGGCTGAAATCCTCTTGTAAAGCTATAGAAAAGAATATCATTGATACATCATACTCTTTTTCCCTATAACTCATTAAATGGATTGGGGGGATGTAGCGTTCTAAGCACAGCCATGAACAGAGGCACCAGTGTTGAAATATGCAGATGTTGCAGTAGCTGTGATCGAATGAGAAGTTTGAACAGAGAGAAATGAGAGAGATGAGAAACCTTGCCCCAGGAATAAGAAAACCTCTGTTTCCCAGAGATAGATGAAGAAAACTTCTGTTTTTATGCTAGAACAGCTCATCCTTAAAAATAGCACCCCAATAAGTTGACATGGCCCAGGAACGCAGCTGTGAGAAAGTTGTGAAAGATAAGAGAGACTTCACAATTGCAGATTTATGGGCGGCTGCTATTCGTGGAAATTGAAGCCATGAGAGAACTGTTTCTTGTGGAGAAGTTTCCATGGCATGGCAAGAGAGACTCCTCTCCCTAAGTGAACTGAAGAAAGACTTCCTAGAGGTGGTACACTGACTGAAAATACCAGGTTTTGTCTCTGTATGTTGTCAGTGAGAAAGGAAAGAAGAGTTAGGGGGGAGGAAAAGTGTTTTAAAGGTTTATTCTGATTCTTATTATTCTTCTTTAAGTTCTGTTAATAAAGTTTTCTTTATACCCTTTAAAGTTTGAGCCTGCTTTGCTCTCCTGTTAATTCTTATCTTGCAACAGAAAATGAGTAAGTAATTCTAGTGGGTGCATTGGCATTTGGCCAGTGCTCAACCCACCACATTATTTGGTGCTGAAACCCAAGAAACAAAAAATTAGCAAACCAAAACCACTACAAGACATTACAACTTTTACCACATAGGAAGTGCAAACTAAAAAAGAGAGACCAATAAAATCTTCAAAAAAAATGGCCCGTCTTTGCTGACGGTTTCTTAATTCATGACAGTAAATCTTATTTCAAGCAAATCTTGTGAGTTAGTAGAAATGAACAATGAAGACATGAGACTGAAAAGCTTTTTGTAATTTTACGTAACATAAATGAACATAACTGCATCAGTTAGTTTCCCAAAAAACGTTTACTGGGGGTAGAAAATATTTTCCAAAGTTTCAGAGTTTTAAGAAAATATTTCAGTCTGAAATTATTTCAGAATTGAATGCTGGATTATGTAAACACAATTCGTTCAAATTAATTAAGTAAATAAGTTAACAAATATTTTGGTCTAAGAAAAAATTATATATAATATAAATACCCATATAGCTATTAAACTACTGCTAATAAAGGAAAAAATCAGAATAATTTCAAGACTGTGACATCTTACTCATTACCTTAAAATAAACTCCGGACCTCTATTACACAGAAAAGTTGCCCTGAGAGTATTTCACATTTTTATTGCCAGAATGCATGGTCGTATGAATATTTCTTTTCAGACACTCAATAAGAAAAATAACTGTGACAAACATATCTAAAGCAAAAGAGAAAGACTACTTATAAAAAAGAAACAACAATGACAACAAAAAAAAGCTAGAAACATCTTGTATAATTACTGCCCTTTAACATCTGCAGGAGCTATCACAAAATCTACACAAATCTGTAAGCAAGCATTTTAATCACCCATTCTCTCTACTAGGAGTAAAATGGTGGAATTGGAAAGATAAAACATGGACATCACACCCCACACATATGCTTTTGTATTTGACTTCCCATTTCCCATTAACAAAGGGTAGTTAATCACTTAAAACATTCCAAAAAAGGTAAAGTGCTTCTCTTAAAATAAAATATAAAAGAAGGAATGAAGAAATTCTAATGCACCGAAATATGAGTAGCTAACATTGAGTTTTCAAATTTATGCCTACAGTATTCTATATCTGGCATATATATTAAATAATCTAGGTCCTATTCATTTCAAAATTAAATGTTATCATGTGCATGAACTTCAGTGTGATTAATTAAGTTAATTTTGTGGGCTTGCAGCTGTTTTAAAATGCAAACAAAAATATTTTTAGTTCTTTGAGTGACTCTGCTAACCTATCTTATCTCTGATAGACAATACTTTTTCCTACACTTGGAAAAAATATAATCTAAAAGTCATTTCTGTTGGGATAAAATATGAAAAAGTAAAGACGAATATAGGAGATGGAAACAAATAATTTATAAAATCATTGGAGCAATACAGGCAAGTGCAAGAAATTTCAGCTCTAACCAAAAGGTAAACAAAAAAGGGAAGTAAGCAATGACTTTTAAAAAAAATCACTTTAACTGTAATGAAAAAAATAGAGAGTAGGACAATTTGGTCACAGATAAACAGATAAAAACTTTATAAGGTCAAATGTAAAATAAAACTGAAGAGACACCAGCTAGATAAGAAAGAAATAAATGACTGACAGAGGAAGACAGTTAAAAAGAAAAGCAGTTAGGGGGAGACTGAGTTCAGTTTTGGATTGTGGAAGTTGATTCTTTATGAAGCACTGAAGAAAAAAAATGTTCATTGCTTTAGCGAAGCCCTCTTTAAAGCAAATCTTCATGGGAGGAAATGTAAAGTTCTTGGGGAGCCAGCTTTTACCTCATGTCAAACAAGGCTCATGAACAAAAAAAGTAATCTTTCTTTATCTGCAGAGATGTTAATTGATTACAATACTTGAAATCTTACTGCACTGTTTTCCATATTGGCTTGTTCTTAGGTAATCTATTTCTTGTGGAAAAAAATCGCATCAGTAGCTTCGCAGTATTAGAAGCATTTAACTGACAGCAAAACATTTATGTACTGGGTAATTTTTCTTTAGTTTTGTGTGTCTAACATGTGTGTAACTAACATGACTAGTATAAATCCCTTTTTCCTGCAACCTGCTTTTAAATTCTTTGCTTCAGCTCTGAGACACCGAAGAATACTTTTTACAAAGACGGCACAGTTCAGTTTTTTATTATGTGTATTCCAGACCAATAAGCTGATCTTTAGAAGCATATCATTTCAACATCCCAAAAATATAATAATTCTTTTTTAAGAAGGCCATAAATCCTGCAGATTCTGCATCATCTGAGAGTCAATGCATCTCACACACAGCTTGCATGCTGATGCTTGGGATTCAATCCTTCATACTCTTTGAATACCAGGTAAGGTATATGAGGGAGGTCTTTTTCTCCAACCTATGCTGTTCACATAGCTCTAATGTTTAGACTTTATACCTACTTTTACCAGAGAAAAAATAAGATATCATGTGAAATTACTAGTTTGTTGTTCAACATGAAATTTCACTGAAGAGATCCAAAACTTTTAAGACTCCACTATTTGAGATGAGAATTTATGTAATTTGACTCCATACCTGATTGTGATATCTTACTATTGTATGTTTGTGTCCTGGGGTGACTTTACAATGCTGAATTGTATCCCCATTTGTCTGTTTAGCTCAGAAATAAGTTTTGCACCTTTAAGACTGGTTCTGAGAGTGTAACGGGGGGGAAGAAGAAGCGTGGAGTTTGTTTTCAGAAACTGCGCTCACTCCTCCACATTCCTGCTCCTGGACTGTGTTGTCTGCAGACGGACAGATGGCGGGACAGAGCTCTCCTTTGCTTTTAGTTAGTTTTAGCTAGCTGAGGCAGAGAAGTTCCCTGGACTGTGGTTTTTCTTTTTCTTGGAACTGTTTAAACCTGCTCTGGACTGACTATCCAGAAGAGCACTAGCAGCATACACCTGTGGCCCACCAGGCCGGGCCTGGGCTGCAGCATTTCCAGCGCCAGAGGGACTGATAAGAGACTGGGTGAGCCGAGCTGAAACTCACGAAAAGGACTTTCTGAGTTTGTCATCTCTTCAGATTGGCAAGAGGTTTTATTGTTTAATATTGTTCATTTTTTGTGCTGGTGAATGCTTTGCCTGTTAAATAAACAGTTTTTTCCACTTTTCTCCAAGGAAATCTTTTCCCGAACCAGTTGGGAGAGGGGCCGCTTGAATTTGCTTTCTAGAGGAATTCCTTTGGAGGTTTTCTCACACATTTACCCTAAACCAGGACAGTTTGTTACAGTAGATTACTTCTATGGGAGTGGGGGTGTGGAGCTATTAACAAAGTAAACTTGGCCTTGAAGACAATTTCAGTAAGATTTTGGACTTTAAAACCATTTCCTATATCTGCTTTTTTTAATTTTTAAACATTTCCTGTAGGGAAATAGGCTAAATAAAGAAACAACTTCAGCAATGGAAACAACTTAGAGCAAAATTCTTGGTCTACTTTAAGACATCAGTTTATGTTTTCAGTCCCTATAGTTTCTTGTAACCTGTTCTATCTTACATTAGGTATCTTGTTATAAATATTTAAGAAGTCTCATGGGAAATTATGTATATGGATTCAAATAAGATTTTCTGCCTGATAACCACTGCTGAGTGACATCTTCCTGACAGTCTGTAAGAAGAGGCAACTGTCTTCTGGAAATTACACTGAAAGGGAACAATAATGGGTAAAAGTGGTAGTAGTTCTTTAGTACAGTAGTACATTTATTTAGTAAAAGTTCTGTAACAACAGGAGAGGAAAAATAGAAAGCCTTCCTTCAGCAATATTAGACATGAAGAAAGATAGAAAAGGAGAAACAGGGGACTACATTACCTGGAGCAATGACTTCTAAGCCACTATGGACAACACTGGGAATGTCAGAAGATAAAAAAATTAATGTTTTAATTCAGAAATTGAAAGAATTGACAGGAACATAAATACACAGGTCACATTTCTAAAAAGACAATTTTAAAAATTATTTTAAAATATATATAAGATTTTTTAAAATTGAATTTGAATATCGGTGGCTGCACATGGGTTACTATTGTACATTCACAAAAACTTTTCAGGCAGGCAGTTTTGAGAATTGCTCAAGTCCATTTCTGTAAAAAACTGGACAAAAAAAAAAAAACCACCAAAGGCTTTTCTGTATTTTATAAACTGCTTCTCCAAAATTCAAGANNNTCTGCTTCTCCAAAATTCAAGAGGCATATAAAAAATTCAGAATTTCTGGTTTAAAAAAATGGAAACACAGTAACAGTTTACTCAAATGGAAACTAAAAACCCAGTCCATAAGCCACCATTTCCTATGTCACATCCCTATGAGATAACCCTCACCTATTATGTTAAAGCTCAGTAGAGCTCGTATTCTGAAACTGACAAGACAAAAAAGTGTGATGAAAAGTGTGATGAAGTATGATACAATGCCTTACCATCAGTTTTGAGGCATTACAACATAAACAGTAATGTTTACATTTCTCAATTGACTTCCATGATTCTGATAATAAATATTTCAAAGATGCTAGATTATTATAATATAGGACAATGAATTTCAGACTCTGCCTCTTTAATTATACCACTTACTATGAAGCCAACACAGCACTGGAAGAACTAACTTCCTTAACTTACAACATGTCTCTTCCTACACTGATATTAAAATAATCCAGCCTGGATGTCATTTTTTACACTGTACAAAGATCACAACTGTCTACCTAACTGGACTTTTTGAATTTGATAAGTGTCACTTCACTCTCTTTTCTTTAGGCTCAGCCATATAAACATCAGCTTGAGCTACTGTGTGAGACAAGTACTGTGCTAAAAATATGCAGTTACTCGAACTGTGAGATATTCTCTAGAGACCAATTTTTTTATATGAGATTCAAATTAATAGGAAATGCCCTTCCTGTGTTTTTTAGGTTGCAAGGCTAATGAATTTACCTTCTCAATGGAGAAAAAAAAGAAGGGAGGTGGAGAAATAAGTTTGCATTTTTAATTTCCTTGAATTAAAAAATCCCCAAGTTTTTAAAGGAATTGCATTTAGAACCTGGCAACTTTGGCAAGTTGTGCTTTAATCCACACCTAGAACTGATGGAAATGCTTGTGAAGGAGGTGAGTGCAAAGATAGACTCACTTACTTCAAGTCAAGGTATTTTTATATAAAGAAATGAACAGCTCTAATTAGAAAGGTCTGGCCACACATATACAGCTATGACACATCTAATTCACTACAACTATACAAAAACAGCCTATATAAATTGAACACCCAATTTGAACAATGCAAACCACTTTGCAGTATAATAGAAGAAAACAATTTACTGATTTATGATTAGGACTTTCATATACTACAGCAAAATGACTGTCAGTACTGATTCTGAAAAAAAAAGTCCACTTCACAATCAACTAAGTCTTCAAGTCAGCTTGTTAGGAAATTAAGTGCTTTATGTACAGCAAAATCATGGAGCTGAAATACACATGCAAATTTCCATTTTAATACTAGTTATACCAGTTATACATTTGATTTTAAATGGAAAATTTCTGAATGGAACAAAAATTAAAAGAAGTCAGGTTAATCAAAGATAAACCTTATAAAATGCTTTAAATGTATTTTCTTTCAAAGTTTCAATGATGGCATCACTTTCAAAAGAATTTGCTTATTCTAAGGCCTTGTATCAAAAGTTTTATTTCATAATATACTCACACACAAGTAGATATTCCCACCTATTTTTCCAATTTTTTTTCTCCCCACATAATATTAATGGAAAACCTTAAGTATTACTGGTAAAAAACAGAAAAATTACTTAACTGCTCTGGCCAGAACATGAGCTGGGAGGAAAGGAAAAAAGATAATTAAAGTCACAGGCAAACAACAGCCTGCCCTCTACCCTCTTGCTATGACAAACCCTCCAAACATCATGATAAGAACAGCACCTGTGTTGTCAGAGCAGTGCAAAGGGCAGAGAACTAGAGGCAGGACTGGAAGATGTCCTTTTCTTCTAAACTTTAGGTATAATATAATTTGTGATTTATAATTTTTAGAGCCCTTCAGTACATTTCCTAAAGATAAAAGAGGAAAAATTTCAGCTATGGAAATAAAAATCTCACCTTATTATGGTCGTACTTGTATGGGATTTTGAGGGTATCCATGGCTCTGATCATGGCCTGCATTGCTGTAAATATATTCTGGTACACCAATTTCGTAAAGCCCCTTTTGTCTTCATCAGAGTAACCTGATCCATGAATGATTCTCATCTGTTTGATGAATGTGCTTTTGCCGCTCTCTCCTGTGCCTGCAATACAAATAAGAATATACTTCAGCCAATGGACACAAACATGACTTTTCTGCACAAAGTGGACAGCTTGTTCAGTTCAGGGCAAAACACTGTCAAGTGGTTATGGTGCTTGCAAGGTGCTTGCTTCAATACCAAGATAGCAGTAACACAGTAACAACTTAAGCAACATTGAATTAGACTTTTATTTTGAAGACAAAATAGAAGCAGAAAAAAATAGCAATGAGTTAATAACTAAAACAAAAACTCTCAAAAAATCTAGAAAAAAACACTGTGTATTTAAAAATATAAGCATAAAATTCCATTCCCAAAGATATACTTCTCAACTATAAGGAATTACTATTAGATGTTCTATCACAAAAAAATCATAGAGTAAGAACAAAAATTAGCTTGCATGGCCAACTTTCAGAACGTTATGGTAAGCAGCAATATACAACCAATACATAAATTTGTTAGAAAGTCAAATAATATAATGTGAAAAACACATTCACTCTCCTGTGAAAATTTGAAAAGCTTAATAAAGGACAATAGGAGACAAGGACCATAGAGCAAAGGTTATTATGGTCAGGTGCATCTTGGCACTCAGCCAAGAGCACACTTATCTTTGGGATTACCCCTTAAATACCTTTTCCATTACATCAGCCTGTTACATATTCATAGACCCTTATGCATAGTAAACTTTTTTCCCAAACTAGTTTACATGTTCCAAGAACTGTTTAGTATGGCTCCTCCTTGGATCCGCCTTTTTAGAGCATGCATATTCCTTGGTTGTGGTTTTTAGTCCGTTCTTATCACCTCCAGTTTTTGCGCCTTGGTCCTCACTGTCTTTGGATGGTGAATGCTGATAGTTGGCATATCTGTAGCAGGTGTCCTCATCCTATGTTCATTGGATGTTATCCCATCCAAGCAGGCATTTTAACACAAACATAGCTATTTCACTAAGCTTAATTAACAACAGAAATAAAAACTATATCTTTATAACAGTTACTTTAACACTACACATATAAATCCATTTTAATATTTGCAAAAAGCCAATATTATAATATGTATCTATAACAATAACAATTACAGTTGTGCAAACTTCAACCCCAGAAATATATAAAATCAGCTTTAAGTAAAATTTGGCTTGTATTTGTTAATGGACAGTCATTACTTCCTTTAAACGTCTTTGTGTCTTTGTACTTTACACAAAGCATAAATAATTAATAAATAAATATTCTGCATGTTTACCAATTTAAAGTTAAGATTTGCTTGTTTGGAATTTTGCACATAATATATCACATAGCATTTTTTCCTTTGGCAAAATTCAGTCTCTGTGATTAGCAGAGCTCATCTAAGCAAACAAATCATATGAATACTTTATAAGAAGGAACTGAAATTTAAAACAGTTGCACAGCTATATGAATGCTGTGTGTTCACCTAGCTATTTAGCTCCCTAAAAAATGCAATGCATTTAAATACATGCAGTACTTAGCCTTTCAGCCTAGATTTAATTTTGATCATTTTTATAAAGCTTTCAGGCCTCATTTATGATATAATACTTGACTACCAGAACAAAGAAAGCCTTGTGCTTTACATGATGTTTTAGGTGTCTCATAGTGTATTTTACAAGCAGTGCAATGCAAGGTTAAAGTATGATTCTGTGCTTGCAACTCTTAAGTATTTCAGGTAGTACACCTCAAAATCTAACATCAAAGTCTCTACAAGATTTTGTCTTAACTGTGTGCGACTGTTCATTAAACTCACACTTAAATTCTTGGCTATCACAGCTCATGCTGATGAAACAGAGTGGAAACTTTACAGAGTAAAAATCCATTTCAGATTTAGGTAAAATGTGCTGGTTTAGACTATTTAGTCTATAGCTTAAATATTCTATTTAGTCTGCTATGTTCAAGACTGCCTGTTCTCGCAGAAATCTGTATTTGTGAAATTGTTTTAGCCAAGGAGAAGGAATGCACACTGCTAAGCTGGTACAGATAAGAGGGGCCCCTTGAACTCTAAAACAAAGAAGAGAGCCAAAGCTGAAACTGCAGGAGAAGGACGAGATGACCCAAGGATTTTCTCTGTACAAAGGACTGATAAGTTGCAAGCTGTACCAGTAAAATTAATATGCATGAACCTGTTGTAAAACTCTATGCATATGTACAAGTGAGAGAGATAAATACCTTTGAACGACTCTCAAAGGTACGCATGTGTTTTTGAGGGAAAACTCCCACACATGCGTCCAGTGCTGTAAAATACATACCGGGCTTTACAACCTTGACAAGTTGTAGAGTTTTTCTTTGGTTTTTTTTCCTTTCCGCAAATCACTAAGGCCTGATGTATGCTAGGAGCAGAGCCATTAAGTCAAAGCCAAGCACTAAGTAGGCAGGACAGGTGGCCAAAAATAGCTGAAGGGCCATCATACAACCATTATCACCTGCAAATTGTTGTTTCCAGGAGCTGTTATCTTTTGTTTGGCAGTCTCATCAGAGTCTGCTAAATTATGGAAATGGTGTAGACCAAATCTCCAAGATGGAGAGTATAGAACAACAGCTTACCCAAAAAGCTTTTGAAGTAGATCCAACAGCAGTTGGACTGCTGAGGCTTTCGTGCTTCCTGGTGTGATACCGGAGATGCCTGCACTGTGATGGAAGAGGAAGGATGAGCACTCTCGCTGTCAGCTAGGCAACTAATTCTTTTATTTTCCTCATAGGTGTGTTACCACATGATAAATGGCCTACACCTGGTGAGCTAACACAATGCTTATTCTCCGAAACTACTGGCCTATGGAAACTGCACACTGCCCATTGTGTAAGAAGGAGAACTGGAAGTTCGCCAGCCTCAGTGTCCTGCCAACTCAGCCAGGTCACCTGGAACATTGTGGTCTATGACCACCAGGGACCACCAGAGAGACCCCCAGGACAGAAGAATGCATGAGTAAAGGGGAGAGGAAATATGTTAGTGATTTCAGGGAAATTATTATCATATGTATGTTTATTCTGGGACAATCAATGAATATGTATGCAAAATACAGTATATAAACAGAAACTTTCCTGTACCCAGCATGCATGGCTTTGGGAGGAGCTATCCCCCCCATGCATCCGGCCAAATAATGCCTACTTCTTAATGCTATTTTGGTATTAAGGGGTTTCTTATTTTACCAAATTTTTGGTAACAGTTTTGGCAACCCAGATGGGACAGACTCCTGATTTTCAACAGATCCGAGGGATCACAGGATCTCCAGCCAGCACCGAGGGATTCTCAGGGAGAACTTTCAATCCCTGGTCTGAAGGAAATCATAGCAAGACCCCTGGTAAGATAGAGGCATTCTTTAATTTACTCTAAAGGTGTTAACTGTTATCCTACCTATAAGGCATAGCAAAAGCTACACAGGGTTTGGTTTAAAGGTACCTAAGGTGAGAAAAAGAAAGGGTTACAGTCCCTTCAAAAGGGAAGGGTTAGAGTCCCTTCTAAGGAGCTCCTAAACAGTAATTTGTCATAATGGGAAACGAAACCTCAAAAGGGCTATCACAGGTGTCACCGCTGGGATGTATCTTGAAACACTGGAAACAAATTTGGGTTAATCCTCTCATGCATGAAAAACTTACAATTCTGTAATCAGTGGTAGCCACTTTACATGCTGGAAGATCAAAAGAAGTGGCCTAAGGATGGAACCTTACAGTATAACACCCTGTTGCAATTAATGTTGTTTTGTAGAAGGGAAAATAAGTGGAATGAATTTCCTTATGATGACTTATTTTTCACCCTAAGAAATCATCCAGAGTGGCAAAAGGAATGTGGGAGGACCCCGCAAGATCAATTAATTTTAGCACTTGAAAAGGAAAAGAAAGGCAAAGGGTTGAAAAGGCATTGTTCTGCATGCAGCCTAGGGCAGAGGTGCTTAAAGTGTGGAAGAGACAACGAGGATGATTTAGAGATGATGGTTGCTCTACTGCAAAGTGCAGGTGGGATGAATGATGAATCGGCAGGGAATGTGGCTAGACACATAAGTAGGTCATGGGAGAGAACGCTTAGGGGATAGGAAGATTTTAGCCTGATTGCGGGATGCACTAGAAGGCAGCAAGATGTTGGGAGAGATGCTGGGGATATTCTGATGGCTCCCCTCTGGCAGGTGGTTAGGAATCATGCTCCAGTAAAAGTAAAGACCCCATTTTAAATTGTGGATTTAATGTCATGGAAAAAGGCAGCAGGAGTTTATAGAGAGGATCTGGATAGAGTTGCTAAAGTATTTGAAACCATAATTAGGACTCAGGACCCTGACTGGAATGATATACAAGTGACGTTAGATATGTTGTTGGATAGCACAGAAAAAAGGATGGTTTTGACCATGGCCAGAAAGCAGGTGCAGGGGGCACATGCTAATGGAGACTTAGAAAGAACAGTAGATGAGATTTTTCCTTCAACAGATCCAAGGTGGGACCCTAATTTATTGGGACCCCGAGATTGTTTAACAAGATATCAGAGATAGATACTGTTTGATGTAAAGCATGCTACACCAAAAGCCATGAACTGGTCAAAACTGTATGCACATCTCAGCCCGTGCTTAGTAGTCCAGTCCTCACCTACCTCGTCCTTGTAGGTGATTGTAGTACTGTGACCATTCAGGTTCCAAACCAGCGGAGACCCTTCCAGTTTCGTCGAGACTGCTATGTTTCATGGATCAGCTTTCGTCTAGAGTTCCTTATAAGTTGACCGGACCTGCGACGGATTCCACCAATTCCACTTTTAAAGATTCGCCTCTCACGGAGGGCACCATATGTACCTGTCGTCGCATTAGTCAAAGGGATGGGACCACGATCAGACTAAGAACAATTTATTGCTTAGATAACATGTCTCAGAGGCCGTGAGATTTATAAGACAGCAAGCAGTCGGCCATAGTCTAAGATGGTCCCAGGTTCTTCGTTACAAGGCAGTATATAACTTTCTGACCCAGTAGGCTGATGCCACAGAGTTTATTTTGCTTTTCTGACCTATCACCTTTACTTATTTCTACTGCAATGCGGATACTTTTGTCCAATATGCTGCCACTAGACATACACACATATACTTCTAGTATAACATCTAAACTCTTACCTTATTCTATTACAATCACATTACTACATTATTACACTATAAAACTCTTCATCATCTTATCTAATGCAGTTTCTTACTTACTTAAGGCATATTCTTACTTATAAATATAGAAACATAAGTTTATGATATCTCTGTTCAATGTCTGTGTACTTTGCTTTCACATCAATCTAGACTTCTTCTAAGGCTGCAAATCAAATCCTCTTGTGTCTGTGAAGATTTCTA